>CM077166.1:10248501-10688475 GCA_039583875.1 Platanthera guangdongensis | reverse complement strand
GTCACGGGCTTGGGCGGTCACGCCCCGCCGTTGTCGTGTGACACGGGCGTGACCCCGGTCGTGTCAGGCTTTGGTTCTTCAAAATTGCAGATTTCTCAGGAATTTGACGTATCACGCCCTGGTCACGGGCGTGGACCAATATGTCACGGGCGTGACATGTCAATTTTTGGCAGATTTTCATTTTTTTTTCCTGAAAAAATAAAATAAACTAAGTTAGTATAATATTTACAAAAATAGGAGCATTTTATTGAATAAAAATAAGTAAAAATGACAAAAATAAATGAAAATAACTAAATTAATGTACACAAAAATAGGTATATTTACAATTTATCAGTGCCTCGGGGAGATCAAGTTCCCACCCCCGAGAGGATCTCCTCAGTCAGGCTCCTACTAGCTGGTTGAGTCGAATGTGCCTCGGGGAGATCAAGCCCCGCCATCGAGAGGAAATCCTCAGCCAGGCTCCCACTAGCTGGTTGGGTCGAATGAGCCTCGGGGAGATCAAGTCCCCACCCCCGAGAGGATCTCCTCAGCCAGGCTCCCACTAGCTGGTTGGGGTCGAATGTGCCTCGGGGAGATCAAGTCCCCACCCCCTAGAGGATCTCCTCAGCCAGGCTCCCACTAGCTGGTTGGATCGAATGTGCCTCGGGGAGATCAAGTCCCCACCCCCGAGAGGATCTCCTCAGCCAGGCACCCACTAGCTGCTTGGGTCGAATGTGCCTCGAGGAGATCAAGTCCCCACCCCCGAGAGGATCTCCTCAGTCAGGCTCCCACTAGCTGGTTGGGTCGAATGTGCCTCGGGGAGATCAAGTCCCACCCCCGAGAAGATCTCCTCAGCTAGGCTCCCACTAGCTGGTTGGGTCGAATGTGCCTCGGGGAGATCAAGTCCCCACCCCCGAGAGGATCTCCTCAGCCAGGCTCCCACTAGCTGGTTGGGTCGAATGTGCCTCGGGGAGATCAAGTCCCCACCCCCGAGAGGATCTCCTCAGTCAGGCTCCCACTAGCTGGTTGGGTCGAATGTGCTCGGGGAGATCAAGTCTCAACCCCCGAGAGGATCTCCTCAGCCAGGCTCCCACTAGCTGGTTGGGTCGAATGTGCCTCGGGGGGAGTAAAAACCCCTTTGCTCCGATGAGAATCCCACTGCCAGACTCTCACTAGCTGGTAGGGCCGGTGGTACCTCTCGTGGAGGGTAAGTATTTTTTACCTGGAGGGGGTCTCGCCACCCAGGCTCCCATAGCTGGCATGACAGGTTGACTCCTCCGAGAGGCACGCAAGGAAATTGCATTCAGCGAATACGTTGGGTTGGACGTTTCTTTCCGAGTTTGTGCCAACCTCGAAAAGAGCGGGAGGTCTTATTTACGAGTTTGTGCCAACCTCGAAAAGAGCGGGGGTTGACTCCTCGAAGAGGCACTGCTTGGCCGAGGGTGAGAGAGGGAGGGGGCGGCGGCAGCGGCCCTGCTTGGCCGAACCCTAGCGGGGAAAATCTCTCCCGATCTCTTCCTCTCTTTCTTTTTCTATCTCCTGCTCTCTCTCTCTGCTGTGTTTTCTCTTCCCGAGCCCCCCCTGTGCCCTATCTTCCCCCTCTTCTTTTTATTTTTCCCCCCTTTCCCTTTGACCTGATGCCCTGCTGCCCCTCCCTTATTCTTCTTTTTTCCTTTTGTTTAATCCTTTTCTTTTTTCTCCTTTTTTCTGTCCATCCCGACCCCTAGCCTGCACCCTCTTTTTTTTATCCCCCTCCTCCCATACATCTCATATCTTATATATTATATAATATCTTATATATAATATATATAAGATATATATATATATATATATATATAATATTATAAACCTATTCGCATGAAACCTCCGCACGCACGCACGAGAACCTGCACGCCTCCGAACGAGGACGCACCAAACTCGTCGCCCACAACGCGCCTCTAGGCCGACATTTGGGGAGGGTCTCACTCGCCCGGCTACGGGGTTGTACACAATCCCCGCACTTTTCGAGCTTGGCACAAGCTCGTAAAGAATCATCCAACCCAACGTATCCGGCGAGTGGGAGCCGACCCAAAAAAAAAGTTTGAGAGAAACTGAAATCTGCGCTTGGAGCATCGATCTCTCCACGACCTTTCTGATCTTTTGAATCACTCGATACCCTTTGGCTCACTGCTAACGAATTGCCCTTATTCCATTACTTACAACAAGTACATCATTTCTCGCCATATCGTGAAACAACAAAGCCGTATATCTTGTATCTCATTGTGCACACGGAGCTAATCCTTTCCCCCCAGGTGTGCCTACAGCCCTGCCAGCTAATGAGAGCCTGACAGCGAGTCTACCCGGGGCCGAGCAGCACTCGGGGTCCCTACCCCCCAGGTGTGCCTTCAGCCCCGCCAGCTAGTGGAGCCTGACAGCGAGTCTACCCGGGGTCGAGCATCACTCGGGGTCCTGCAAAATCTCCAAACTCTCTCTCCAAACTCCAAACTCTCTCCCTTACCCCCCAGGTGTGCCTACAGCCCTGTCAGCTAGTGGGAGCCTGACAACGAGTCTACCCGGGGCCGAGCATCACTCGGGGTCCTGCAAAATATCCAAACTCTCTCTCCAAACTCCAAACTCTCTCCCTTACCCCCCAGGTGTGCCTACAGCCCTGTCAGCTAGTGGGAGCCTGACAGTGAGTCTACCCGGGGCCGAGCATCACTCGGGGTCCTGCAAAAGTCTCCACGACCAATCCTTTCCCCCCAGGTGTGCCTACAGCCCTGCCAGCTAATGAGAGCCTGACAGCGAGTCTACCCGGGTCCACTACTACCGCCATCGAGTGACTTCCGGCCTGCCAGCTAGGTGAGAGCCTGACAGCGGGATCTGCTCGAGGCCCACGGATGACACCGAGTGACTTCCGGCCCTGCCAGCTAGGTGAGAGTCTGGCAGCGGGATCTGCTCGGGGTCCAAAACTATCGCCATCGAGTGACTTCCGGCCCTGCCAGCTAGGTGAGAGCCTGACAGCGGGATCTGCTCGAGGCCCACGGATGACACCGAGTGACTTCCGGCCCTGCCAGCTAGGTGAGAGCATGGCAGCGGGATCTGCTCGGGGTCCAAAACTACCGCCATCGTGTGACTTCCGGCCCTGCCAGCTAGGTGAGAGCCTGACAGCGGGATCTGCTCGAGGCCCACGGATGACACCGAGTGACTTCCGGCCCTGCCAGCTAGGTGAGAGCCTGACAGTGGGATCTGCTCAGGGTCCAAAACTACCGCCATCGAGTGACTTCCGGCCCTGCCAGCTAGGTGAGAGCCTGACAGCGGGATCTGCTTGAGGCCCACGGATGACACCGAGTGACTTCCGGCCCTGCCAGCTAGGTGAGAGCCTGGCAGCGGGATCTGCTCGGGGTCCAAAACTACCGCCATCGAGTGACTTCCGGCCCTGCCAGCTAGGTGAGAGCCTGACAACGGGATCTGCTCGAGGCCCACAGATGACACCGAGTGACTTCCGGCCCTGCCAGCTAGGTGAGAGCCTGACAGCGGGATCTGCTCGGGGTCCACAGCTACTCGACTTGACTTTGCTCGAGATGGAGACATCTTATTTACTTAAGAGGTGCTGGAGAGTTAATTGCACCGATGCTTTTACAAATGGAGGACGCATTCTATACATAAGAAAGACGATCTGGAAGTCGTCAAACCGGGAAGCTGGCGTCCGAGTCTGTTCCTAATAATTCCTCCAATCGGAAGAGAGATGCAATCAGGGAGACATAGGCCGACGTGCAAGGGGGGAGCTGATCTCGGCCGTTAGTGCAGAGGCTCGGTCTTACAACAGCGCTTAGAGTCCCGAGGCATCGTCCCATCATCCGAACTGGGCTATTTAGAAGGAACAGGTTGGATGTTTCGTATCCTGATCTAATGACAAAGATCACTTTCCGCCATGTCACATGTGATTGCTTGGAGAGATCGGCCCTTTATCAAATCTGGGAGGTTAGCGTCTAGGCTCGTTCCTGATAATTCCTCTAGTCAGAGGAGAGGTGCGATCGGGAGGACATAGGCCGGCATGCAAGGGGGGAGCTGATCTCGGTCGTCAGTGCAGAGGCTCGGTCTTACAATAGCGCTTAAAGTCCTGCAGCACCGTCCCATCGTCCGAACTAGGCTATTTAAAAGGAACGGGGTGGACGCTTGGCTTCCGGAGTCGATCGCGAGGCTAACCCTTGAAGCCCTTAGAAGCTCGAGGCGAATTGGTAATAAAGAGAAAACTTGACCGCTACTGAATTACAGAAGAGATAACATATTACCGTTAGGGTAGGGAATCCTTTCCGTTCACCCCCCGGCTCACAATACCTCTCAGCTGCTCTCTTACTCGATCTTGAAGATAATAACCTCCAGGTTTCTCGTTTGATGCAATAAGTGGTGACACACGGGTTTTCACAAGATAGAAGTGCTTCAAATAGGTGCAAATCCTACACCACATGCTATGAATTCAACCAAACAGCTATGGGAGGACAACTCCGAGTATGAGGACCTTACATACAAAGTGTCAACGCATGACCGTGGTCGTCACCTGGTTCCACTTCTATAGCCATGATGTTCGCCTGAGTTCTTCTGTGTTGGTCACTCTCCACGCTCACCGCACCAAAATGTTGAAACCGAGAAATCGGTCTCATGTGGAGTTCGACCCTTGGGGAAGGGGTGACCGCGCACCTACTACCCTCAAGCAAACGATCTAGGCACAAGACTAGGAACACGAGGGACAGACCCAAGGTCTCAGCGTGGAGGACCCGCCGCATACCGGAAGACTAACTAACTCTTCCCTCCCAAGCCAAGGGCTGAGCTAAGGCACCTTAGGAGGGCTCTCTTGGCCGACCGGAACATCCAAGGAGGATCTCGAGATCCACTCCCAAACTAGAGGTGCCACCTCGGGTCTATGTAAAATGCTCCCCGCCTGCCTTACTATTGGCGCCAAACCGCCCAGCAGCCCTACTCTACGCAGCCCCAATTGGGCCGCCAATAGCGGAACTCCGCTACTCTGAAAGGATGGCAACGGGCCATCAGGGGCTTCCCGGCATCTATACCTCGGGGCCCACACGGGGGGAGCGGTTCACGAACACACCGCTCGCCCAAGACAGGAGGAGTAAACTATATTCACAGAGCATCAGAGATATAAAAGAATATTACAGGAATATAAATTCCATACTCGGCACGCATGCCGGAAATATAAACAAAAAGGCCTTCGAGGGCCAGCACAAGTTTGGGCTTAAGCCCGCTACTCCCCGCCTGGAACTGCAACACCTGTACGCCAACGTCTCGACGAGCGGCGACCAACTAGTCATCGGTCGGCCAACATAAGCGGACCAAACATATTGCGCACACCCCCTTTTATTGGGGCTATGATGTGCGTTCCCTGCAAGCGGCTAAATAAACAACTTCCTCGGAGTCTTCTCCGGGAATCCCAGAACATCACCAATCCGGCTCACACGTCCGGATGGGCTTCACACAGCATGCCTAAACCCGTACTCACGCTTCCGGGCACTAATGCAATTAACTGCGGGGACGTATACGTCAACCCGTCGGAAAGCTCCCTTCCCCCACACATTGGTGGAGAGGGGCTTCCATGCAAATATGTAAGCTGAGGGCTTCACATGCCCAAGTTGAAACATCGTTACCCTTGTCGCGTGCTTGGCGGCGGGGACGGGAGAGGAGCTCCGAGTCGATCCTACTGCATGCGCCCGCGTCGGCGGTCGATCTACACTCCAGGCCGAGCCTTCCTCCAGGCCGAGCCTTGCTCCAGGCCGAGAAAAAGGGAGGGGGCCGGGGTGCTCCAGGTGGCTAAAAAAATAAGGAGCGGCGTGCGGTTGCTGCTGTTTCCGGTGACCGGAGAGAAAGAGGGAGGCGGGGCTCGGGCTGCAACTACTGTAGGCCGACGGCGAGAGAGAGGAGGTGGGAGCCCGGGTTGCCACTACAGGCGGCGGCGGCGGCGGCGAGAGAGAGGAGGTATGGCGGCCGTGCCCTAGCTTGGGCGGTGGCCGGAGAGAGATTGAGGGGGCGGCGGCCCCTTGCTGCCCCAGGCCTAGGGCGAGAGAGGGAGGGCGCGGCGGCGGCGTTGCTTTGCCGGCGACGGGAGAGGGCGGGGAAGGGGCGGCGGCGGCTGCACTGCTTGACCGAGGGTGAGAGAGGGAGGGGGCGGCGGCGGCGGCCCTGCTTGGCCGAACCCTAGCGGGGAAAATCTCTCCCGATCTCTTCCTCTCTTTCTTTTTCTATCTCCCGCTCTCTCTCTCTCTGCTGTGTTTTCTCTTCCTGAGCCCCCCCTGTGCCTTATCTTCCCCTCTTCTTTTTATTTTTCCCCCCTTTCCCTTTGACCCGATGCCCTGCTGTCCCTCCCTTATTCTCCTTTTTTCCTTTTGTTTAATCCTTTTCTTTTTTCTCCTTTTTTCTGTCCATCCCGACCCCTAGCCTGCACCCTCTTTTTTTATCCCCCTCCTCACATACATCTCATATCTTATATATTATATAATATCTTATATATAATATATATAAGATATATATATATATATATATATATATATATATATATATATATATATATATATATATATATATAATATTATTAAAACCTATTCGCATGAAACCTCCGCATGCACGCACGAGAACCCGCACGTCTCCGAACGAGGACGCACCAAACTCGTCGCCCACAACGCGCCTCTAGGCCGACATTTGGGGAGGGTCCCACTCGCCCGGCTACGGGGTTGTACATTCGCCCCTGTATAGTTTTAAGCTTTTGTGAGATTTTGCACTCTCGGTGGCCAATTTTGGCTCTGGCTTGGAAACATACTAGTAGGGGGAGGAAAAATCCACCTCCCTCCAGTGGCCCTCTTTTGGGGGGCGGGTGCGACAAGTTGGCTGACACCCGCCCCGTCCCGATAGGTGCTTGGCGGCCTGGTGGGGCGAGACCGGTCGGGGGCCGGGGTCTCGCCCCTGCACCTTCTAGCCTGGCGGCCTGGCGGGGCGAGACCGGCCGGGGGCCGGGGTCTCGCCCCTGCCCCTTCTAGCCTGGCGGCCTGGCGGGGCGAGACCGGCCGGGGGCCGGGGTCTCGCCCCTGCCCCTTCGAGCCTGGCGGCCTGGCGGCCTGGCGGGGCGAGACCGGCCGAGGGCCGGGGTCTCGCCCCTGCCCCTTCTAGCCTGGCGGCCTGGCGGGGCGAGACCGGCCGGGGGCCGGGGGTCTCGCCCCTGCCCCTTCCAGCCTGGCGGCCTGGCGGCCTGGCGGGGCGAGACCGGTCGGGGGCCGGGGTCTCGCCCCTGCCCCTTCCAGCCTGGCGGCCTAGCGGGGCGAGACCGGCCAGGGGCCGGGGTCTCGCCCCTGCCCCTTCCAGCCTGGCGGTCTGGCGGGGCGAGACCGGCCGGGGCCGGGGTCTCGCCCCTGCCCCTTCCAGCCTGGCGGCCTGGCGGGCGAGACCGGCCGGGGGCCGCTGTACAACCCCATATTCGCTGAGCCAGACAAAGAGGCACAATGGTCACAGGAGGGTTAGCCAAAGTGGTCCCACCCTAAGGAGGATCTCGCCCACAGAAGGCGGAAACGCTCTCGCCGGATGCTATAAAAGAGAAACCATGGGCCGAGAGCGCCAAGCGCGGACTGCGCGGAAGCGCTCTCGCCCAAACCAAGCCTCAATCCCGAAGAGTTCTCGCTTGCGCTGGGCGAGAACGTTCGCGCCACGCCCTGGGCCGAAAGGTCTCGGCACCATCTCTCGCCGAGTGGGGCCCAGGGTCTTTGGAAGAATGTCCTAATTGCCCTCAGGAGAAATTACTTCAGTACCCTCAGAAAAACAGCGGGTTTTGGCTATTGGCAGACTAACCAGGGGCTTTTCAGTAAATTCAGGACAGCAAGATGCTATAAATAGACCCATAAGGGCTCCTTAGAAGGCGAGCTATCATCGTCTCCCAAATTCCAGTGCTTTTTGAGGAGCTCCTAGCCCAGCTTTGGCTTTGGAGGGGAAGCTCTCAGAGATCTTCCGGGTGTGAGGTGGGACCTCCCTGCTGAGGCTTTTGGGTCAGTCTTAGGTCCTTAGAATCCAGTCAAGGGGTGAGACTTGAGAGAAGTAGGTTTTGGCTGCACCCCTTTTTCTTCGAACTTCAGTTGGGGTCATATTTGGCTTCAACAGTTCTTGTGCGGTGAGCGTGGAAGGCAGCCGATTCAAGAAAGCCTTAAGTTTTGTCCCATGGCAGGAGGGGAAGGTGAAGGGTCAGGTTCTGGAGGCTCCCCCACTCGGGGAGAGGAAGCGACGAAGAGGATGCTGGATGAGTTCAGGCGAGAGGTTCTGCAGACGATCAGCTTGGCCTTCTCGGCGAGAGGCGAGTGGGCCACCCCTCAGGTCCCTATAGAAGAGGTTCCGCTCTTGGGCGAGAACGCCCCAGGGCAGCGCCCAGGAAAGGAGATCCCGGGCGAGGCTGGCGAGAGAGATATGGCGGCGCAGGAGCTATTCCCAGGCCAGAGCCAGCACCCGGGCAAGGAGGCATTAACAGAGCCAGGCGAGAAGGAGGCGGCGGTGCGGGAACTCTTCCCAGGGCACGGTCTCGCGGATCGAGCGAGCCAGCCGAGGCCGCGAGACGTGCCTTCTCGCCAGGCAGGAGGCGAGAGCCCATTTAGCGAGCTCATCATCTCGGCTCCGGTACCGGAGGGGTTCCGGGAGCCCGACATGTCCTACTACTCAGGAAAGGATGACCCGGTGCAGCACGTACAGTGGTTTGAAGACGTTGTGTCAATAAGACAGATGATGGATGCCTTCAAGTGCCGGCTGTTCGCCATCACGTTGAAAGAGAAGGCTCGGAACTGGTTCCACCAGTTGCCAGCAAGGTCAATATACTGTTTTGAAGATCTGCGGAGAAGTTTCCTGTTAAGATTCTCAACCTCAAAGAAGCGGAAGAAGGAAGCGGAGTGTCTGTTTGCGGTGAGGCAGAGGCCGGATGAGACGTTGGGTCACTATGTCGACCGGTTTCAGGAGGAGATCCTTCTGGTCCAGGAGGTTCCAGGGTACGCACTGATGCTGGCCTTCACCCTGGGGCTGAGACCGGGATTTTTTAGCATGGAATTGAAGAGGATGCCCCCCCTCTCCTTTGAGGAGCTCATGGAGAGGGCGGCAAAGAAGATTGATTTCGAGAGAGCAAACCCAGCATTCGCCAGGAAGTTGGCCAAGCTAGCAGAGGATGACGGGAAGGAACCAGCAGCGGGGAGACAGAAGGAGTCGAGAGAGCAGAGGGAGCTGAGGGAAGAAAGGAGAAGGGAGGAGCCCCGAAGGTTTGGGCAGCAGCAGGGTTGGGGGGCCCGGGAGCCAGTCAACCGGTTGGGTTGGAGGCCCCAGGAGGGTCGCCCCCAAGACCCAGGAGAAGGCTTTCGAGGGAGAGATAACCTGCGGGAGCCCCGGAGGTTCGATCGACCGGCATGGAGGCAGGAGCCGAGGGATCGTCCCCCACCACCGCAGGAGGCCATGGAGGTAGGAAGGGGGAGAGGAGCAGCCAGGGGAGCTCGAGGAGGAAGAAGAGGAAGGGGAGATGGGAGAAGGGGCGGGGAGGCGTTGCTCTTTTGTGACTTCCACCAGGAGGAGGGTCACGCGACGGCCACCTGCCCAGAGTTCTTAGAGCTGAGGGAGGCCAGAGGAGCAGGGAGGCAGGATCCACCGATGAGGATAGTGGAGGTGCAGCAGGGCGAAGCGGAGGATAGGTGCGAAGACCGGGTGGATGTAGGGACCCGGGGAGGAATCGGGGTGATTCATGGAGGAGTGGGGATTGAGGCAACCCGTAAGGGGAGTCTTCAAACCATGTACCGGAGAGAGGTGGCCTCAACCTCCCAGGTTCCTCCACCAGAAGAAAAGATTACTTTCTCATCAGCGGACATGCTAGACTATAAAGATCCATTATGTGACGCCCTGGTGATCCAGACGGCGGTGGAGAACTATACCGTTTCAAGGATACTGGTAGATAACGGGAGCTCGGTTAATGTCATCTTCAAGAAAGCTTTTGATGAGATGAGGGTTGAAGGGAAGAGGGTCTTGGCATCGGATGGACCTCTGTTCGGGTTCTCCGGGGAGAGGAAGGAGGTAGAAGGAGGAGTAGGGTTACACGTAAGGTTGGGGGGCGTGTCGCGGAACTGCAGGTTCGTGATCGTGGACGCCCCGAGCAGCTATAATGTCATCTTTGGGCGTCCCCTCATCAGCGCCTTTCGCTGTGTCCCCTCCTCGTTCCATCAGTGCCTCAAATTCAACAATGGGGGGGTACATGTCAGGGTCAGAGGAGACCCGAAGGTGGCAAGACAATGTTACGTTACGGCAGTCAACACCATTTCGTGGATGGCGGAGGCGGAAGAGTTGGAAATAGAGATGGCGGCCCTAGAGGAAGTTGTGGAGGAAGAGGAGATGGTTCTTGAGGAGGTAAGGAAGGAAGCTGGAGAGGAAGCCGGAGAGGAAGAGACAGAGAAGATGTGAGGGTATGTGCAGGTGATACGGAGGAGCGATGGGCAGGAAAGCCCGGAAAAGGCAGTGGAAGTAGAAGAGCAGGCGGCGAGAGAAGTGGAGGGAGAGGTCCCAGGAGGCGTAGGAGCCGAGAAGCAGCAGCAGAGGGGGATAGAAGCGATGGAAATTGAGGAGGAAAAAGGAGAGCTGGAGCTGGAGGAAGAGGCAAGAACCGGTTGGGAGCAGTCGCGGCTGGAACCGGCTGAAGAAGTGGTGGAGATGGAGGTCTTCACCAAAGCAGGAGAGGTGCAAAGGGTGCGGGTCAGCGGGGGGTTGAGTCTCGAGGCCCGGGAGCAGGTGCGAGCTTGCATTCAAAGCAACGTTGACGTCTTCGCTTGGAGCGCGGTGGACATGCCGGGCATCGACGCCGATATAGCTTGCCACCGCCTGAACCTGGATCCCCGCGCCCGCCCCATCCGTCAGAAGATGAGGGCCATCGCTACAAAGCTGGAGGAGCCCATTCGCGAGGAGGTCAAGAAGCTCCTGGAGGCGGGCTTCATCTCAGAGATCCAGTATCCAGGCTGGATCTCCAATGTGGTAATGGTGAAGAAGGGATGTGGTAAATGGAGGATGTGTGTTGACTTTTCTTTGTTGAATAAATCATGCCCCAAGGATTGCTATCCCCTGCCTCGGATCGACGCGCTGGTTGATTCAGCTGTCGGTTTTTCTATCATGAGTTTTTTAGATGCTTTTTCAGGTTATCACCAGATCCGGATGCACCCTCCTGACACCAAGGATGTTTCCTTCATCACGAGGGATGGATGCTTCAGTTACAAGATGATGCCCTTTGGGTTAAAGAACGCAGGGGCTACCTATCAGCGCATGATGGATCGGGTCTTCCGGGACAGAGGGGGAGGAACTTGGAGGTCTACGTTGACGACCTAATGATCAAAAGCAAGAGCATAGCTTCACACCTGCAAGACCTCGAGGAAACATTCGCCACCCTGAGAAGGTTTAAAATGAGGCTGAATCCCTTGAAGTGTGTCTTCGGGGCAAGCCGCGGGAAGTTCCTCGGGCATCTCCTGACTCCGGAAGGAGTGGAACCCAACCCGGACAAAGTCAAGGCCATCCTGGATTTGGAGTCACCTCGCGATGTCAAGGAGGTCCAGCGCTTGACAGGCAAGCTGGCTGGGCTAAGCAGGTTCCTCTCCCGGGCAGGAGACAAGTGTTCTTCTTTCTTTAAAGTGCTGCGGGGGAATCAAAAGTTCGAATGGACGGCCGAGTGCGAAGAGGCCTTCCAGGGGCTGAAAATATAACTCTCTCAGGCTCCCCTCCTTCAGAGCCCAAAGGATGGGGAGGACCTGACCTTGTACCTCGGAGTAGGGGCGGAGGCGGTGAGCTCCGTCCTAGTAAGGGAAGAAGGAAAGAAGCAGCTTCCCATCTATTACATCAGCCGGATATTGAAAAAAGCAGAGCTTCGCTACCCTATCCTGGAAAAGCTCGCTTATGCCTTGGTCATCTCGGCCAGAAAGCTCCGGCCATACTTTCAAGCGCATTCGATTAGGGTGGTGACCGACCACCCTCTTCGCAAGGTCTTCGAAGGAGTGGAGCACTCGGGGAGGCTGGCTAAGTGGTCCATTGAGCTAAGCGAGTTCGACATCTCCTTTGTACCAAGGCTCTCCATCAAGGCACAGGCAGTGGCGGACTTTCTAGCAGACTACGTTGTTGAGGTCGGGGGGGAAGAGCAGCAACCGCGAGAAGCATGGAAGTTAATGGTTGATGGGGCCTCAGGAAGGCACTCCCTAGGGGCAGGGGTGGTGTTGACAAGTCCCCAGGGGGTAACTATAGAGCAAGCAGTCATTTTACATTTCCCAGTGACCAACAATCAAGCAGAGTATGAGGCCGTTATTGCCGGCCTTCGCCTGGCAAAGGAGCTGGGGATTCAGGCGGTGGAAGTTGTCAGTGATTCAAAGGTAGTGACATCGCAGATCCGGGGAGAGTTTGAAGCTCGGGAACCCACCCTCATCAGATACCTCTCCAAGGTAAGGGCGATCATCGGAGGATTCCGGTCTTTCTCAATTCAACATGTTCCAAGGGAAGAAAGTGTAGCCGCCGATCGACTGGCCAAGTTCGGGCCTCAGGTAGGAGGGACCTTGATGGAGCTATTCCGACCAGCTATCGAGGAAGGAGAGTTGATGCTTGTGGATCGGTGTTAGAAAGTAGAGACAAGAAGAGAAAAGACGAGAACAAGCGAGTAAACTTTTGAATAATGAAATTTTATTATCCAAAAAAGATATCATTTACAAAGGTATGGCCTCCCTTATATAGAATGGAGGAGATAAGAAAGAGAGTCTACAAACAATGTGGGACTAAACATTTACAGGCTGAGCGGCTGGAATAATGGAGACCGATCAGGCCGCGCGGTTAGACAGATGGGATAACCGCTCGGCAACACCAGCAGGATAGAACAAGCCGTAGAGAGAGACCGCCAGACCGCCCGGTCTACAAACCGCTGGAACAGACCGCTAAGCCGCTCGGTCAACAAACCGCTGGATCAGACCGCTAAGCCGCCCGGTCTAATACTTCAACACTCCCCCTCAAGCTGGAGCATAGATATCAATCATGCCCAGCTTGTCACAAATGCGGAAGAAGGAAGTAGAAACCGGCTTGGTGAAGATATCGGCCAACTCCTTGTCAGAGGTGACAAAAGGAGTACAAATCTGTTTCTTCAAAATCTCCTCCCGAATGAAGTGACAGTCAACCTCTATATGCTTCGTTCTCTCATGGAAGACCGGATTTCTGGATATGTGTATAGCGGCCTTGTTGTCACAGAACATAGGGAGAGGACAATCATATACCTCGCCCAGGTCAAGCATGAGAGCCCGCAACCATTTTAACTCACACGTAGTTGACGCCATACTCCGGTATTCTGCTTCGGCACTGGATCTGGACACAACCGACTGTTTCTTGCTTTTCCAACTCACGAGGTTACCTCCAACAAAGGTACAGAAACCTGACGTGGATTTACGATCGCCTTTGTCATCCGCATAACTTGAGTCTGAGTAGGCCTCAACTCTCAGATGGCCATTCTTCTGGAAGAGTAACCCTCTGCCCGGTGCTGCTTTGATATACTCTAAAATCTTCAGGGCGGACTGAAGATGACACTCCCTGGGAGCTTGCATAAACTGACTGACCTTTCCTACAGCGTAGGCGATGTCGGGTCTAGTCACCGTGAGATAGATGAGTTTGCCTACCAAACGTCTGTACCGTGTCACATCAGATAGAGGAGGCGATTCATCCGTCCACGTCTTGTCTTCTCCAACAGCCATGGGAAGATGAGCTGGTTTGGCACCTGTCAAGCCTGCTTCTCGAAGAAGATCAAGGGCATACTTCCGTTGAGAGAGGACCAAGGAGTCAGGTTTCCGAGAGATCTCTATCCCCAAAAAGTATTTTGGGGAGCCCATATCCTTCGTGACCAAGTGCTGGCGGAGGTGCTTCTTCGTCAAGTCCACCCCATCTCGGTCATCACCAGTAAGGAGAATATCATCCACATATACGGCCAAAACCACCAGTCCCGAGGCCGTTTTGCGAATGAATAAGGAGTGATCGGCCGAACTCCTTTGAAAACCGATGGTTGCCACAATACCACTGAACTTTTCGAACCATGCCCGAGGGCTCTGCTTGAGGCCATAAATGGCCTTCTTCAAATGACAGACACGTGTCTCCCCCTGAGCAACATACCCAGGAGGTTGCTCCATATAGACGTCCTCCTGAAGATCGCCATAGAGAAAGGCATTCTTCACATCCAGCTGAGAAACAGCCCAAGCCCGGTTAACAGCCACAGAAAAGAGAACCCGGATGGTGCTGAGGCGAGCAACCGGAGAGAAGGTATCGAAGTAATCAACGCCATAAGTCTGAGTAAAGCCCTTGGCCACCAGCCGGGCTTTGTAGCGATCCACAGTGCCGTCGGGGCGAAACTTCACAACAAAGACCCACCGACAGCCAACCACATCAGTGCCCACAGGAGGAGGAACCAGGGTCCAGGTACCCCGTTCAGTAAGAGTAGCCATCTCCTCATCCATGGCAGACTTCCAATGAGGGAGAGCGAGAGCCTCCTGGTAGGTACGGGGAGTAGAAGTGGCAGAGATAGCCAAGGCAAAACACCTGCGAGAAGGAGAAAGCTGATCATAAGAAACAACAGCCGTGAGCGGGTGTTGAGTACACGCCCGCACCCCTTTGCGAAGGGCAATGAGAACATCCAGATCATCGGGAGCGGCGGCGACGGGAGCGTCAGCGACCGGAGCGTCCGTGGCGGAGAAGGCTGGCCCGGGACTAGAGAGAGACGGCAGCGGAGAGGAGGGTGGAGGGGTGAGTGGGGAGACGGACTGGGAAGGAGTGAGTGGAGGAGGAGACGAAGGTGGGAAAACGTCGAGAGGTGTGGAAGGAACGGAGAGATCAGAAGGAAGAGAAGGAAGAGAAGAGGAAGGAGAGAAATAGGAGGCATTTTCAAAAAAGGTCACATCGGCGGAGACAAACTGCTTGCGGAGAAGGGGATCAAAGCAGCAATAGCCTTTTTGAGTGGTAGAGTACCCCAAAAAGACACACTTGGTGGAACGGGGGGAAAGCTTGTCGCGGGTAGCGGAGGGAGCGTGAACGAAGGCCGTACAGCCAAAGACACGGAGAGGAAGAGGAAAAGGTTCTTGGTGGGGGTAGAGAAGGGAGAAGGGAGTCTTCCCGTGTAGGACCGTGGAGGGAAGGCGATTAATGAGATAGCAAGCGAGGAGCACAGCGTAGCCCCAGTAGGAGCGAGGGACGTGCATCTGCGTCATGAGAGTACGCGCAACATCAAGCAGGTGACGGTTTTTACGCTCCGCCACCCCATTCTGTTGGGAGGTGTAAACACAAGAGGTTTGATGAAGGAGGCCATGTTCGTGAAAGAACGTGGAGAACTCATGATTTAGATACTCCTTTGCATTATCAGAACGTAAAATTTTAATGGAAATAGCAAATTGAGTCTTAATCATATAGTAAAAAGATTGCCAAACAGAAAATAGTTCAGAGCGATCTTTTAAGAGATACACCCAGGTACAGCGAGTAAAATCATCGATAAAAGTAACAAAATAGGAACTGCCCCGACCAACAGTAAGGGTAGGAGCAGGACCCCATACATCAGAATGAATAAGCTCAAAAATGCGAGAGGAGCCACGGCCTTGCTTCGGAGGGAAGGAGGAGCGATGATGTTTGCCAAGCTGACAGGCATCACAGTTGAGCGGAGAACTGGTAGGAGGTAAGTGGGGCAGAAGCTGACGAATAAGCCGAGGAGGAGGATGTCCAAGACGAAGATGCCACTGAAGGAGATCGGTGGAGGAGGAGTAGGCAGAAAGAGCGGAAACATCATCGAGGAAGTAGAGGCCGCCGCTCTCAGTCCCAGTAGCAATCGTCCGCTGGGTCCTCGGGTCCTGAAAAGAACAAGTAGTGGGAGTGAATAAAACAGAGCACTGAAGTTGCCGGCATAAACTAGTAACTGATAACAAATTGCACGGGAACTTCGGGACATAGAGGGTATCCTCCAAGCAAAGCGAGGGAGTGAGTTGAACCATGCCCGTCCCATGAACCGGGGACGGGGAACCATCCGCCACACGAACTGGGGGTAAGCGGTCTTGGGTCTCAAGACGGGAGAAGCAATGGGGATTGCCCGTCATATGATTGGTGGCACCGGAGTCAATCAGCCATTTACCTTGGGTAACGACGTGGGCACTACCTGACGTCGTGGCCACAGAGGCAGATGGCCTAGAAGAGGCGGAGGCCGAAGGAGCATCACCGGAAGGGCGAAGATGAGGATGTTTCTGCCAGCAGCGGTCAACAGTATGGCCAGTACGACCACAATGAGAGCAGAGAAAACGGGAGGAACTTCGGCCGCCAGAAGAGGAGCCACGGCCACTGGGGCCCCCCCGTTGAGTTTGGTGAGCAGAGGAGTCCTGGAAAGGGGGGGAGGCCAGCAGAGGCCGCTGGAGGAGCGAAGTAACGGCGGCAATGCGAGCCGCGGTGGCATCCAAAGTAGGAGATTCCGCCTCACCCAAGATCTGCTGGCGGATCATATCATAAGAGTAGGGAAGACGAAGAAGATAACAAACAACCAGGAGTTCCTGGAAGTGTTTGTGCTGGTCGGCCAAGTCCGCGGAGAAGGGGCGATTCTGGAGGATTTCAGCACCAAGGGCCTGAACCTGCTGATAGGCCGCAGCCGGGGACATGGAAGGGCGGGCGAAGAGATCCGCATAGAGAGTATAAATGCGGGACGTCTGGCCCCCCTTAGAATAGAGAGCAGCGAGGTGAAGCCATGCTGCCTTGACCGTCTCATCATGGCGAATGACGGGAAGGCACTCATCAGAAAGGCTGTTGGCCAGCCAGGTGCGAACAAGAGCATCACTCGCATCCCAGTCATCAAACTCAGGAGAGGTGCGAGGAGGAGGGTCATCGGTGAGGTGATGACGCTTGCGTTGAGAACGAAGGAGAAAGGTGAAAGAAACGCTCCAATCGGGATAGTTGGAGCCCACAAGTTTGGAAAGGGTGCCAAGGTTACCCGAAGGAGGAGGAGGAGAAGGAGCTGCAGGAGTAGTGGTGAGACCGGAGGTAGTCATAGAACCCGGAAGCAGAAGAAGCCGCACGAACAGAGGCGGTTAGAAAAATAGAGGAAGCCGCGCGAACAGTAGCGGCTAGAAAGAGGCACTGCGGGGAAGAGGTCGCGCGGACTGAAAAGGCCGAGCGAACAGAAGAGAAGAGAGGAGAAGAGCAGGTGACCGCGACCAAGATGCGGGTAAGAAAGAGACAACCCGCACGGTCAGGCAGATCACAGCAGCGGCAAGAAGGCGGGCAAAGGCACGACGGGGAAGAAGTCGCACGAACTGAGAAGCCCGAGCGAACAGAAAAGACGAGAAGAGCTGGCGACCGCGACCAAGATGCGGGGAGAAAGGAACAACCCGCACGGTCAGGCAGATCACAGCAGCAAACCGCGTGGAGAGAGACAACACACACGCGGACAGAGACAGACCGCAGCGACTAGGAAGTCGGAGAGGCAAGAAAGAACAAGAGGCGCGGCGACAACTAAACAGGTCGCTGCGACAAAGAGAAGTAGGAGAAGAGAACCAAGAAGGAGCAAGCCGCGCGAACAGGTCGGCGGACAAAAGACAAGCCGCGCGGATAGAAACAGGCCGCGCGGATAGAAGAGGGGGCAAGCCGCGAAACAAGTCGCAGAATGCCGAAAAGAAGTTGCGAACAACAGAGGGCGCACAGAATTAGGAGGAAATGACCGTGTGCTCTGATACCATGTTAGAAAGTAGAGACAAGAAGAGAAAAGACGAGAACAAGCGAGTAAACTTTTGAATAATGAAATTTTATTATCCAAAAAAGATATCATTTACAAAGGTATGGCCTCCCTTATATAGAATGGAGGAGATAAGAAAGAGAGTCTACAAACAATGTGGGACTAAACATTTACAGGCTGAGCGGCTGGAATAATGGAGACCGATCAGGCCGCGCGGTTAGACAGATGGGATAACCGCTCGGCAACACCAGCAGGATAGAACAAGCCGTAGAGAGAGACCGCCAGACCGCCCGGTCTACAAACCGCTGGAACAGACCGCTAAGCCGCTCGGTCAACAAACCGCTGGATCAGACCGCTAAGCCGCCCGGTCTAATACTTCAACAATCGGCAACCCTCGTGGGTAGATCCATTGGTGGCCTTCCTAACCACCGGTGAACTGCCTGAGGGGACCAAGGCGGGGAGAAGCTTCAAGCGTAAGACGGCTCACTACTTGATGATGGAGGGAGGTCTGCATCGCAAAATGTTGTCAGGGCTTCTAGCCAGGTGTGCAACCGAAGAAGAAATCCTGAAGATTTTAAGGGAAGTGCATTCGGGCGAGTGCGGCAGCCACTCGGGAGGAAGGACGCTGGAGGGCAGGGTGGTCAGACAGGGCTACTTCTGGCCCACCCTAAGGAAGGATGCCACGGAGTTTGCAAGGAGGTGTCAAAAATGTCAACTCTACGCCCCACTCCAACTCTTGGCAGCTCAAAGACTACGGAGTATCACGGCACCATGGCCATTTGCCATCTGGGGAATGGACTTAGTTGGGCCCTTTCCTCCGGCTAGTGGGCAGAGGAGGTTCCTCTTGGTCATGGTTGATTATTTCTCAAAGTGGCTAGAGGTCAAAGCCTTGGCCAAGGTCACCTCGCAGGTCATAAGGAATTTCATCTGGGGGGAAATCATTTGTAGGCATGGATTGCCCCAAGCAATAGTGACCGATAACGGCCCCCAGTTTGCCAGCGAGGAGTTCATCAGCTTCTGCGCTCAACTCGGGATAGATCTCCGGTTTGCCTCCGTCCATCACCCTCGGAGTAACGGTCAAGTGGAAGCAGCAAACAAAATCATTGTAAATCTACTAAAGAAGAAGGTGGAAAACTTGAAGGGAAATTGGGTGGAACAGCTCCCATCGGTCCTGTGGGCACTACGAACGACTCCGAACACGGCCACCGGAGAGACCCCCTTCAAGCTCTCTCATGGGTGTGAAGCCGTCCTACCGGTGGAGTTTGAGGTCCGGTCCCCGCGAGTCACAGCCGCGGGCAAAGGAGACGAGGCATGGAGGGTGGAGAACGAGGAGGGGCAGCGCCTCTCGTTAGATATGGTGGAGGAACTGCGAGATGTGGCAGCTATCAGGCAAGAAGAGATCAAGCGACGGATGGCCAAGCATTTTGATAAGCATGTCAGGATCAAACAGTTTGCTAAGGGGGATCTGGTGTTGAGAAAGGTCGACGCGGCGGGAAGATCGGCTCCCGTAGGTAAGCTCCACCCGAACTGGGAAGGTCCATACATTGTAAAGGAAGTCCTCGGAACAGGGGGATACTGCCTCCAGGACGTGGAGGGAAGAGCCCTAAGCCACACTTGGAGTGGTGATGATCTAAAGCGCTTCTACCCCTGAAGGGAGAAGGATGTAATCATGTATCTCAAAAATGAACTTGTTATATTATACCGATTGATTCTCCTTTAACTAGTTTCGAATTTTTCATGGCATAACATAGTTGAATGTTTTGTGACACCCCGAGCTCGGCTCGGCCCCAGGTAGACCTGCTGCGCAGGCTCTCATCTAGCTGGCAGGTCCGAAGGCTCGCTTGTGGGGGATAGGTTTGGTTGGTTTGAGATCTTCATCGGCACCCCGAGCTCGGCTCGGCCCCAGGTAGACCCGCTGCGCAGGCTCTCATCTAGCTGGCAGGTCCGAAGGCTCGCCTGTGGGGGATAGGTTTGGTTGGTTTGAGATCTTCATCGGCACCCCGAGCTCGGCTCGGCCCCAGGTAGACCCGCTGCGCAGGCTCTCATCTAGCTGGCAGGTCCGAAGGCTCGCCTGTGGGGGATAGGTTTGGTTGGTTTGAGATCTTCATCGGCACCCCGAGCTCGGCTCGGCCCCAGGTAGACCCGCTGCGCAGGCTCTCATCTAGCTGGCAGGTCCGAAGGCTCGCCTGTGGGGGATAGGTTTGGTTGGTTTGAGATCTTCATCGGCACCCCGAGCTCGGCTCGGCCCCAGGTAGACCCGCTGCGCAAGCTCCCATCTAGCTGGCAGGTCCGAAGGCTCGCCTGTGGGGGATAGGTTTGGTTGGTTTGAGATCTTCATCGGCACCCCGAGCTCGGCTCGGCCCCAGGTAGACCCGCTACGCAGGCTCTCATCTAGCTGGCAGGTCCGAAGGCTCGCCTGTGGGGGATAGGTTTGGTTGGTTTGAGATCTTCATCGGCACCCCGAGCTCGGCTCGGCCCCAGGTAGACCCGCTGCGCAGGCTCTCATCTAGCTGGCAGGTCCGAAGGCTCGCCTGTGGGGGATAGGTTTGGTTGGTTTGAGATCTTCATCGGCACCCCGAGCCCGGCTCGGCCCCAGGTAGACCCGCTGCGCAGGCTCTCATCTAGCTGGCAGGTCTGAAGGCTCGCCTGTGGGGGATAGGTTTGGTTGGTTTGAGATCTTCATCGGCACCCCGAGCCCGGCTCGGCCCCAGGTAGACCCGCTGCGCAGGCTCTCATCTAGCTGGCAGGTCCGAAGGCTCGCCTGTGGGGGATAGGTTTGGTTGGTTTGAGATCTTCATCGGCACCCCGAGCTCGGCTCGGCCCCAGGTAGACCCGCTGCGCAGGCTCTCATCTAGCTGGTAGGTCCGAAGGCTCGCCTGTGGGGGATAAGTTTGGTTGGTTTGAGATCTTCATCGGCACCCCGAGCCCGGCTCGGCCCCAGGTAGACCCGCTGCGCAGGCTCTCATCTAGCTGGCAGGTCCGAAGGCTCGCCTGTGGGGGATAGGTTTGGTCTGGTTGGCTTGGTTAGTGTAAGGCAGGAAGCACGTTGGGAATACCAAATGAAAAGTGAAAATGAAGAAATAGATCTCGGCAGAGATGGATCTCGGCAGAGATAGATTTCGGCAGAGATAGATCTCGGCAAGGACAGATCTCGGCAGAGATGGATCTCGGCAGAGATAGATTTCGGCAGAGATAGATCTCGGCAAGGACATGTCTCGGCAGAGATAGATCGTGGCAGGAGAATCCCCCTCAAAGGGATCTCAAGGTGGGGAGGCTTTCGCCAAAAAGGTTCCTCTCAGAGTTTTCGAACAAATAGGCGAGATCGTTATACGATGAGCTAGTGGGGACTCGCGCAGTCTAGAGGGGACGGTCCCGTCCTAAGGATTCAAGAATCACGCTTCTGGCTGGCCGGTTACCGCGGGTTCTTGCTGATTCATCGCTAAGGATTTCCTAAGAAGGCCAAGGGCCTTGGCGGAAGCCTACGCCGAAAGCGTTCAACCACGACAATTACATCAAACACATTCGCAAATAACAAGAAATGTTCGCAAGAAAAGCATTTACATTAATAATACAATATGTGGGTACAAAATGATAGCGTCTCGCGCTTTACAAAGAGGTGAAGAACAGAAACGAGAAGGGGACCCTCAACGGGACAAACTGTACCCCTCGGAAGTCTCGCTGGAGCTCCCGCTGGAGCTTCCGCCGGAGCTCCCCCCGGAGGTCTCGCCACCCGCTGCGGGGGACTTTGAGACATCCGAGGGAGGGGTATAGGGGGCGCCCAGGGGCTTTGGAATGGGCTCGAAGAGCCATGGGACAAGTTGTGGAGCGGTAATGTCTTTGCCCCTCCCGTCCCAGCAGTTGATGTCGCGCAGCGTCTCCAGTGTCAACTTTACGGTGGCTTGCGCGTTCCCCTGGAGCAGCTTGTCGATGTCATAAGCCGAGTAATACTGGCTCTTCAATCTCTCGTCCAGCGGAGGGGCTGCACTCGCCTCGAGGCGCGCGATCTGCTCTCGCAGGAGAACGTTGTCATATCGGGCCTAAGACAGCTCCTCGCGAAGTGCGGCCTGAGCGGAATCCTGAACAGCAGAAGGTTAGCATCAGAGAAAGGTTAGGATTGCGAGAACAAATGATTATGAAAGGTCTCGCTTACCCCTTCCGCTTGGCGCGAGGATAACAGTTGCTGGGTCTCGGCCAGCTCCTTGGCCAGAGAGGCCGCCTGGGCCACCGCATCGTCCCTGGCCTTGAACATGTCTTGGAAGTTGCGGTCTATCGTAATGCTCCGCCGGGCGCACATGTGCGCAAGCTCCAGCCCACGCATTAAAGCGCGAGTGGAGTCGTACGCCAACAGCCGGGTCGACATCCTGTCGTAGACGCTAGCGTCCTCCCGGCTGTAGAGACCATAGCCTAAGGCGAAAGCTTCGCCGGTGACCTCGTCTCGCTCCGCCCAGCTCGGCAAGAGGGACGAGACCGTGACCTTGTTGGCGTCAGGGTCCCATTGCAGCAGTGGCTTGTTCTCCGCGTCCAGGCACCTCACGCCGAGACCAAAGTTACGATGACCCCGCGGCACCTCGTCAGACAGGGGTTGGCCGGAGGTCCCGGCGGCCGCACCCTCGCTCTCGGCGGCGCCAAGGGTCCGAGGGTTCTCGGCAGGAGTCCCGGGGCCGCCCCTGGTGGCCGCAATCCTGCTTACTGCCTCCAGGACCTCCTCGAAGGAGCGGCCGGCGGGGAGAGGTTGGACGGGCGGTACAACAACAGCCTTGCCCTTCTCGATATCCGTGGTCTTGGGCCTCTTGATTGGCTGAGGTGCGGAAGCACCCGGCTTTCGCTTCACAACACCGCTTGAGGGGGGGAGGCCCGACTCTTTTCGGCAGGCTTGCGCGGCGGCTTTCGCAAGAGCCAGCGGGTCCTTAGGAGGTTGGCTCTCTCTGGCGCGAGCCTCGTCGAAAGGCTGGCGGAGAGGGATCTCGCGCTCTCCTGCGAAACAATAGCGATCAATTCCAACCTTGGAAAAAGCAAGAAGGCAAATACGGGCGAGATCTTACCTTCTCCCGGAAGTACAGGATGAAGAGAATCGACGTCTCGCCGGAGGTAGAGGACGTCGAAATCCTTGGTTCCGAAGAACTCAAGGAGGGCGCTCTCGCGGGAGCCCAAGGACGGAGGCTTGTAGGCGGCATCCTCGTATTGGATGGGGGCGAGGGGTACGTTCCCGAAGTCGCCGGAAACGTAGATGAACCTCTCGCCCCAGTGATGGTGCTTGTTGGCGAGACCGATCGTTTTCAGCAGTTGCCCAGAGAAGAACACCACGCCTCCCTTCGCGCGAAAAGTAAATAACTTGCGGAAAATCGGCAAGCTAAACTCAATCCTCTCCGACCGCATATAGCATATGAAGGCCATGAGAATCGCCACGGAGTTAGGGTTCAGCTGCGCGGGAACCACCCCGTAGTACCGGAGAGCCTGCCGCATCTCAGGCCACAACGGAAGGCGGAAGCCTACCTCGAAGTGTTCGATAGGGATGGCGAGCTCCCCCTCCCCTGCAGTGTTGACTTTGTCATGACTGCCCGGGGGCCGCGCGACGAAGCCAGCGGGAACGTGCTGGGTCTTGATCAGATTGAACTCGTCCAGAGTGAGAGTACAGGAAGGGAAGAGATGCTTTTGGAAGGCTTCCGCGCAGTTGGATCGTCCTTCACCACCGCCCGGCATCGCAATAGGGTTTGAAGGCGAGATCTACGGGGAGAGGGCGAGAGCGAGAACGGGGCGAGAACGGAAGTGGAAGACAGAAACGGGCGAGAGCTTTGCGAAGACCGCGAGAACAACAACAAAGAGGAGAGAGACTGGAATCAGAGGAATGAATGTGGTAGGTGAGCCTCCTATTTATAGAAAATCGTGGTAATGATGGCTGTTTTCAGAAAGGCGGCGAGGGTACAGCCGCCGCGTCCTAGGTCAGCGGCGCTTCGTTTTTCCCGCCCGAATCTGACAGCGACCGATTAAGCAGCTGGCGCTAACGTTGCGAAATGTCATATGGACGGTAAGATAGGCGTAAGCAAGGTGGCTCTCGCCACCCCAAAGGCCTGGGAAGGTAACTCATACGCATACAAAAATATTACAGACAGAGCTATTGCTCTCGCTGAGCGGGAACGCGATAAAATAATAAGCGAATAAAGTGCGGGAACATTAGTTACAACTCCAAGCGAAAAAATGAGGGTACATTAGAGAAGGGAAGGCCAGGGGAAGAGGAGGGGAGGTCTCGCGCTTCAGTACGGCTCCCAGCGCCATTTCCCTTGCTCCCAACGCCACTTGCCTCGGTCCCGCAGCTTGGTCCGGGGAGGCGCCTGCGGGTTGAAGTAGGATGACAGAACGCTGCATCCCAGGTCAACCCGGCGAGACAGATCCCGGATTCTCTCGATGCATCTCTCAGGTGAGGACCCGACGGTAGCTCCCCCGGGCCGGTCCATCTCGCCTAGAAGGAAGTCTCGCTCCAGGGACTCCAGCCTCTTCTCCACTGACTGGCGAAACTCTCGGGCCGCAAGGTCGCGGACCCGTTCTCGCCGGATGAGTTTCGACAGGATGGCGGCAACCTTCTTCCGTCATCTTTTCGCGCTCCCGGCACCGGTCAGGATCTCCTCCATCTCGTCAGATGAAGGGAAGGGAGAGCTCTCGCCGTCTTCTCCCTCTCTTTCTTCTTCTTCTTCTTCTTCTTCTTCTTCCTCGACCTCAGCGCCAGGCCGCGAGTCCATGTCCCCTGTCGAAAGAATCCCCATTTTAGCGGAAGCTGAAGGATAGCAGCGATAAAATTGCCGTATACCTTCAGAGTGACGAGGCCCCCCGGTCGACAGCAGGCGAGAAGGCCCAGCCCCCCCCCCCCCCTCAGCTCCAAAGAGGAGGTGGATTGGCTTTCCTTTGCCGGGGGGGGGGGGGGGGGGGGGGGGGTAAACTTTGCGGATGGTGATCCCGGCCTGATCGAGAGCAGGGGAGCGGGTCTCCTCAGCCGCTGGAGGGCTAGCATCTAGCGGTGGCGCAGGGATCTCGGCATTTTTTCCTCTCGCCGGTAGGGAGGAATCAACCGCATGGGCAGACTGATTCGCAGTTCTCGCCCCACCATCCCGGGTGGCGAGATCTGGAGGTGCGGAAACTGACGCTGCGAGGAATCAGGTCAGCATTTAAAAATACAAGGCGAAGGCAAGAAGGGAACCTTTACCAACGATGTTCGGGTCTGGTGGAGGAGGCGCCTCGGGAACCTGTGGTTGATCATCGTGATGGCTAGAGGGTGGATCCAAACGTTCTCGCGGGGACGCGACAGCGTCAGGAACCGTCTCCTGCGAGAGGTATCAAGTTAAACAATTGAGCAACTGGTTGTTAATTGGTATATCAAGCTTACCTTCCGCGGCAAGGTGCCGTCCGCGCAACTAGGGGTCGGGGTGGGCGGGCTCCTGTTCTCGCGGGATAGGTCCCGCTGAACCACCTTCGCCTTCTTCTTCTTCTTCTTAGGCAGAGAAGGCTCAACAACTAACGACTGTCTCGCTAGCCATGGGGCGACCAGGGCGCTGTTAGCCCGAGCTCGCGCCTGCGCCGCGTTAATGCGGTCCTGCAAATCCTGTGGAAGCGGTTTATCGGCACGCTTGGAAGGCATAGCGAGGGAGATGGCGAGAGCTCAGGGGGAGAATGACGGCTCGAGGGAAGTGTTATGACCGTCTATCGGCACTCATATTTATAGGCGCCGTACAGCCCACCGAAAGATTCCCTGACGTTGACACGTGCTCAGCGAATATTTTGGGTTGAACATATCTTTTCGAGCGCGGCGCTAGCTCAAAAAGAGCGGGGATTGTGTACAACCCCATATTCGCTGAGCCAGACAAAGAGGACACAATGGTCACAGGAGGGTTAGCCAAAGTGGTCCCACCCTAAGGAGGATCTCGCCCACAGAAGGCGGAAACGCTCTCGCCGGATGCTATAAAAGAGAAACCATGGGCTGAGAGCGCCAAGCGCGGACTGCGCGGAAGCGCTCTCGCCCAAACCAAGCCTCAATCCCGAAGAGTTCTCGCTTGCGCTGGGCGAGAACGTTCGCGCCACGCCCTGGGCCGAAAGGTCTCGGCACCATCTCTCGCCGAGTGGGGCCCAGGGTCTTTGGAAGAATGTCCTAATTGCCCTCAGGAGAAATTACTTCAGTACCCTCAGAAAAACAGCGGGTTTTGGCTATTGGCAGACTAACCGGGGGCTTTTCAGTAAATTCAGGACAGCAAGATGCTATAAATAGACCCATAAGGGCTCCTTAGAAGGCGAGCTATCATCGTCTCCCAAATTCCAGTGCTTTCTGAGGAGCTCCTAGCCCAGCTTTGGCTTTGGAGGGGAAGCTCTCAGAGATCTTCCGGGTGTGAGGTGGGACCTCCCTGCTGAGGCTTTTGGGTCAGTCTTAGGTCCTTAGAATCCAGTCAAGGGGTGAGACTTGAGAGAAGTAGGTTTTGGCTGCACCCCTTTTTCTTCGAACTTCAGTTGGGGTCATATTTGGCTTCAACAGCCGGGGTCTCGCCCCTGCCCCTTCCAGCCTGGCGGCCTGGCGGGGGGAGACCGGTAAGAGGTCGCGGTCTCGCCCTTGCCCCCCTGCAGTTTTACCTTCTTGCCCTCGGGGGGAATTCCCCCTTTACCCCCCGGCGTGGTTGTTTTCTATTGGCCCAAGGTTTTTTGGGCGTAAGGGTATTTCGGTCTTTTTACCCCCAGGACTTGGAAAAACTATAAATAGACCCCCTTGGGTGCCTTGGAGAGGGGCCTTTTCTTAGCTTCCTCCTCCCTTAGCTTCTTCTTGGTAGAGTAGAGAGAGCTCTCCAAGGCGCCCAGCCTAGCCCTTTGGTAAGGGAGGGGAAGAGCTCAGATAGCCTTCCGGGTGTGAGGTGGGACCTCCGTGCTAGAGCCGAGGGTCTGTTCATAGTCTCTTAAGTCTCCGGTCCGTGACGTTCTCTCGAGTGTAGTAGGTGTGAGGTCACCTCTTTCCAGGGACCCCGAACTCCACAGAGGTCAATTTTGGCTTCAACACCTCCATCTCGTCGCTCCTTCCCTCGTGGATAGAGCAGAAAACAAGCAGTGTTGAAGCCTTCGCACTCGGTTTAGGGCTCTTCAACCAAGTGGACGCGAGTATAAACGACCAAGAGTCCACCAAGGCTCTCGCTCATGAAGCTGTTTGAGCCCAGCTGCGCGCGTTCGAGCTTGCGCATATGTCTGCGCGCCGCAGCCTCAGCATTGAGCGCAACCTGGGCGAGGCGCTCAAGACGCGGGATCTCGCTGCTGCCGAGGTGGTCACCCTGAAGGACGACCTGAAGGCCTCCACAAAACTTCTCACCCCTCCACCTAGTGATTGAGGTATGTGAAACTTTAGACGCCTTCCGCCTCATGGCTATTCCCGCCATTCAGTCTCATTTACTTCTAATGAATTTCTTACAGGATTCCGCCCAAGCCCAGCTATCGCGTGCGCGCAAGGCTGCTCTCAGGTGCGAGATCACGCTGCTGAAGGCCGAGCTTAAACAACGGTGATGGTTAGTGGGTGATTACTTAAGAAATAGACAGCGGTGATCGTTATGGAGCGATCAGACGGTGAGGGAAGCCTGCCATGCACAGACGGCCGGACCGACAAAGGAAAAGGCGGAGCCCGCAGCCGTGGAAGGCTGCCGCGGGAAAGGTGCGACCGGGCGCGCCGCCCCTTGTGTGTGGAGCCCAGAGTCGCGGGAGGCGGGGGCGGGGAAGGGGCGGCCGGGCGCGCCGCCCATTGCGGGCTGAGCGCGCGGCCTCGGGGAAGGGGCGGCCGGGCGCGCCGACCCTTGCGGGCGGAGCCCGCAGCCGCGGGGAAGGGGCGGCCCGGCGCGCCGCCCCTGGCGGGCGGAGCCCGCGGCCGCGGGGAAGGGCGGCCCGGCGCGCCGCCCGTGGCGGGCGGAGCCCGCCGCTGCGGGGAAGGGGCGGCCGTGCACGCCGCCCCTGGCGGGGGGAGACCGCGGCCGCGGGGAAGGGGCGGTCGGGCGCGCCGCCCCTTGTGGGCGGTGCTTGCGGCCGCGGGAAAGGCGCGGCTGGGCGCGCCGCCCCTTGCCGGCGGGGCCTGCGGCCGTGGTGAAGGGGCGGCCAAGCGTGGCCTCCCCTTGGGGGTGGAGCCCGCGGCCACGGGTGGTGGCCGCGGGGAAGGGGCGGCCGGGCGCGAGCCGTCCGGTGCCGGCGGCGATGGTTACTCTAAAGGTGGGCTAAGTGAGATCGATTTCGGGAGATCGCGTGCGACGATAGCGTGCCGTTGGGTCTTTCTTCTCCTTGTTTGCCGGCTTGTACATGCGGGAAATGGAGAAATCTAAGATGGTGTGTATTATACGTAATAAATTATGTCCGTATAATAGCAATTCTCTCTATATACAGGAGATAAAAAATTACCTTTTTTTCTGCCTTTTGCAGAGCCGCTTTGGCATAGCTCTCCAAGCATGCTTTAGTCTTAAATAGTGTAGCAAGGAATTTAATAATGGTACGTACAAAAGTGGCGTCGATCGTAATATATAAATATTATTCCAAGCTTTTAGCTTCATTTTAACCACATTGCATACTTTCACACTAATTTAAATTATCTCAGGGGCAAAATCGTCAATATGTGATTCTGTTTACATTCTAGCCTTTTCAGTTTGAATTCGGCGGAGACTTTTTGGCAGACTGGTCCTCGGTGTAAAATTGTTGGCCTGTGGCTGGACCTCAACAGGGCAAAAATGACATTTTACGATCTTTTATTAAAAAAATTCACAATCCTATTCCTAGGACTTGTTTGGCCCCAGGATACCCTAGGGCAAAATTGTCATTTTATGATCCTTTATTCAAAAAATTCACTATGCCGGTAGGCCTCCGAAACCGCGGCGGCAATCCAACGGTGAATTTCTGTTGGCATGTACACATTCAGCCGCCCAACCACAGCTCCGCCGCGCATAATCGTAATTTCTAGATTAACACCCCTAAGTGGCTCAAATTCATTTTCGAAGTAAAAAAAATATATTTATTTCTCTTAGTTTGTTAGGTTACTTATGATTATTAAATATAACAAAAATATGTTATATTATTTGTCAAGAGGATACTGATGTCAATTCATGTTTTATTTATAATTCTCAAATGTTATTTTTATAAAAGTTTGAATAGCCTCTATTTAGAATCACTCATCATCAAAAACATCACTTTATATCTGATTTCAAATATAGGGAGGGATTTTAATTCTAAGAATACTGTTTTAACTTCATCTCCAACTATCGCCTTCCATTCAAACATACCCTAGATCTAACTTAGGTTCCGTTTGGAGGGACTTATTATCACCGATCAAGCGGTCACGAAAGCATGAATCAGATCTTAATTTAAGATCCGGTTCATGCGATCGTGACCGCTTGATCGGTGAAAATAAGCCCCCCTCCCCCCAAAGAAAGCCATAATTGAATCACCGTAAATCATATTTTAAGAGGAGTTATATATTTTTTATTCATTTTAATTATATAATAATTATATAATAAACAATTTGGAGATGCCAATTCCAATTTCCAAATCAATTCTGAGTTTGATAGAAATATATCCTAAAATCTTAAAAAACACATTTCAAAGAATGCAATTTAATAGTTAAATATTAGGAAATAAAATGATAAGTCCATCAATTTGATAGTTCACAATTAATTTTGTATAAATGTGATGAGAATGGTTAGCTCAAGATATATATTGTTAGAAATTTTACTTACGTAATAAAATTATTTTCAAAATTTAATATATAAATAATAGTATAAATATTTTTAATAGAATTTTCTAAAATGAAAAATAAGCATTTAGAAAAACATGAAATAAATTCCTGTAAAAATTAAAATAAGAAATGGAATATGAGTATATTATATCTTTAAAATTTGGCGAAGTTTTTAATCTAATTCTAATATAATATATTATCAAGTTTCAAAAAAAAATAAAATTACTTAAAAGAGAATATTGATACACGTGGCGACGGCCACCGAAGACTTATGGCCATTGGCCAACGGGTGCCTGGACGCCAAATATATGCTTTTCATAACAAATTATAATATATAATATATATTTGGAGCTGATATAAATTTAAGGTGATTGATATAGGCACACCTAAATTAGCTATTTGCAGATCATATTTATACCCCAACTCATTATAAACTTAGCCCGCCTTTTATTTTTTCCGAAACAGCCTTTCATCTCATTTTCCTCATAGAACCTTGATACTTTTTGTCAAAGGCTCCTTTGGCAGGGCTTATTTTCACCGGTCAAGCGGTCACGACCGCATGAATCAGATCTTAATTAAGACCCGGTTCATGCGGTCGTGACCGCTTGACCGGTGAAAATAAGCCCTCCCAAACAGAGCCAAAATCTAGCCCATGCCCATCGGAGGTGCTTCACCCACTCCCCATTTTGCTGCCAACACCAGAGATATCTCGTTGGAGGTCATTTTTTCATCTCCTTTAATTTAATAAAACATATGTAATTGATATTTAAAATGAATTTTGAGTTAAGTTTTATATTAATGAAGTATTTAATATATTAATGTGCAGTTTAAATTTAAAAATCTAAATAATTTTTTTTAATTTTGAGCTATCAATAATAATATGATGTACAAATAGTAATTTATGAGTTGTGTCCTACATATATCCAATAAAAAAAATTATATATCAAATATCAATTGTCAAATTTAATTGTCATCATCATAAAATAGAGTTATTTAATTGTCCTAAACTCATAATATATAATTTTAATACTTAGGCTTTGTTTGATTCGGCGGGGTGGAACGAGCCGACGGATCCAGAGGGCGGGTTCGAATTAGGGGGAAGGAGCTGCTCCAGACGGAGTTTTTTTGCTCCGTTCTTCATAACACGACAGGTTCAGACAGAGCAAATGCCACGAGAGGTCATTTGTTTACCTGTCGTCCGGCTGCGTTTGCTCGAACACCTGACAAAAACAGAGCGCCAAATAAAGCCTTAGACAGCGTTTGGCGCGGCTTATCTCGACTTATTTGCTCCGGTGAGGTTGGATAAAAATGTCATTGTCATATCAAAATATTATGCCTCAAACTATTTTTTTTTTTGTAACATTTTTGTGATACTAAACATTATTTTTATGACTATGACGTTTTTGTTCAATATTAAGAGAACAAATAAGTCATCATAAGACGCGCTAAACACAGCACTAATAATCATGTCGTCATCAAAGAAAGCCAATTCAGTCATGGCGCAGGATCGAATCCCTTTAGCTAAGCAAGCCGAAGCTTGACAAGAGAAGAAGATAAAGCTGGTGAGGGAGAGAAAGATCTCTCTCTCTGGATAAAGCAGGGGAGGGATCAGGGAGAGAAAGATCTCTCTCTCTCTCTCTCTCTCTCTCTCTCTCTCTCTCTCTCTCTCTCTCTCTCCCGATTGCTTCATGAACAGAGAAAAAGGAACAAAACCAGTACATTTCTTCGTCCTCGTCAAAATGCTTGACTTTAAAGGAGACAAACAGCACAACACCTAATCCTATTTTTACCATAAATAGCATAAAAATTAAAAATCACGTTGTGATAAACATCAAAAATAACAAAATCAGAGCAGTGACAGATTCAAACTGGAAGCATCAAGCATACTCCATACATTCTTCAACTGTGTTCTCCCAATCACCCTCTCTATCCGAGAGAGATCAAAAGAGACCGAAGCTGAGGAAGAAGGAAAAAAAAACCATCTTTAGTGTTATTATAGCCATGGGAATTATTCTCAATAGCTGAAAAGAACTTGGGATATATCGGAGAAAGCTCTGAGAATGGCGGGGTGATTCTCGAGAGAGTTGAGAGAGAGGTAAGAATGAAGAAGACGATCGAGTTCTCGAGTTCCAAATATTTGCCTCTCCACTATCATCTCAGCCATTGAACTCCTGAAGTCACTGTAAGGATCACTGGATTTTTTCAAAACAGGGAAACCTTCATGGCGGCTCTGCCTCTTCTCCACTTCATCTTCTTCAGAGAAAAAAACAGAAACCAGAGGCTGAAAGCCATTGCCGAAATCATCTCTGCTCCTCGCAGCTCGTCTTCTAGGATGCCGCCTGTGGGAAGAAGAAATGGATTTTTGCTGCAGTTTCTTCTTTTTATTGCTCTGCTCTGTTTTTTTGGCAGTTTTCCTGGTTTTGGATGAGGGGCGGCTGTAGAACTCGGAGGAATCGGAGGAGAAGCTCCTTGTAGAGAAGAAAGTCTCTGCGTCCTCGCTGCTGAACAAGCCATATCCCTCCTCGTCAAAGGAAGAAGAAATACTGAGCTCGTGGCGATTTGAACGAGTCCTCTGTTTTTGTTTCACCATCTTCTTCTTCTTCATTTTCCTCTTCATCTCCGGCTTTTCTTCTTTAAAGCAGTAATAGTACAGCTGAGCATTCTCGGGAGAGTGAGACGAAGGGGAAGCAGGCGGGCAAGTTCTTCCATCTCCTTCTCCCCTGTCCACCGAGTTGTAGAAACCTCTGCTTTCTCTCACTTTACTCACCTTCGTCTGCGCCTCCGGTGCAGCGGAGTGGGGTCGGCATCCACCGCATCCGACGAAGTTCCGGCGGGATCGGCGATCAAGCGAGAAGGAGCGGCGAAGGAGGGAGAGATTCACCTCCTCTGCCTCACTCCGCCGGAGACGGGGGATGAACAGGGGTTCCTGAGCAATATCGGCAGCAAGAGAGAAGCTCCGACTGCTTGGGGCGGCGGAAAGGCTGCGACTGCTAATGGCGGCAGAGTGGCTCCGGCTGCTTACCGCTGCGGAGGCCCGGAGGAGCGACGGCGGCCAGAAAATGCGGGCGAGGCGGTCTTTCAGCCGGGGCTTATTCTCCATAGCCGTCTTCGATCAATTCCTCCTAAAAGGAATCTCAGTTTGGGTCCCTAGCAATCTCGAAACACGAAGGATTTGTTTGAAAATGGAGAAACAGAGAGGGAGAGAGAGACGAGGGGAGTTCTTATAGGGAAGGGGGGAAAAGGGCATCTTCGCAACGTATACGAGGATATATAGATTTGGCAGAGGAGCAGCAGATTTGAAATACTTATTACATACTTATTGGGACCGAAATAATGTAATTAACTAATTATATTTATAGAGGCATACATGTTTTGGCTATGTGCATCAAAATGTTATGTGCACACTAAAATATTTTATTTGTAGCCAAATTTTATATGTGCACCCAAATAAAAACATAAAAAAGAGCATTTTAAACATTAAAAAAGAGCATTTTAATTTTTAAGCATAAATAATGAGTTGAGCAATAGTCTATATAAACCCACAAACACATCCCTAAACCCTGTTGTCAAGTTTCCAATTGAAACTTCGAGAAATCGTTTAAGCTGACTGTGTCCACTTTCTACCCGATTAGTTGTGCAGTTTCCAAAGTGCAAAAATTGATCCACCCAAGCAGAAATAAATGACTCTTTATACGGCTCAATCCATGTTGTAAATACATATTGAAGTACCTCATCATATTTCTCCTCATAAAAACTTTGCAAAGAACAGAGCTTCTCATTAAAATCAAGTAGTGTTGGCGAGTTTACAACATTTTGCCATGAACATAGAAATCTATCAAACTCTTTTCCTTCTTTGAAATATTTCTTGTAATGTGCAAGAATGTTTCTAGAAATATGAACTTGACATAATAATATGAGCTTGAGGGAAAACTACCTTAATAGCATTCCATAAGGCTATGTTTTTTCCCGATCTATCACGTACACACCTGGTTTTGAAGTTTCATCTAAAATCGGGGCATTTGCAAATCTTTCAAGTGCCCATGTGTAACTTGATTCAGTTTCATTTGACATGAAAACAAATGAGGAGAAAAATGATAAATTTGTTGATGTCAACCCCCAATAGAAAGCAGAGGCAATCTGTACCGATTAGTCTTGTATGTGCAATCTAACATAAAAACGTCTGAAAACATGTTACTTAGTTGTACTGCAGTAGGATGAGCAAAAACAGAAATTCCAAATTTTAGTACTATCATTCACATGGTTGTAACTGATATAGCCTGCTTCACAAATGCACATGTAGAGAAACTGTATAGGGGTAGAGTCATCTAACTATTTCTTGGAGGCCCAGTCTAACTTTTTCATTATAAATTGTTCTCATAACTGAACAATTGTTTGAATTTCTTTTTTTCAAAACTGATAAAATTTTTCGAGGTTTCACACACGAAGCAAACATTTCTTGAACAACTTGTTGTTCACTTTCATCTAATCTCGCAGCGTATGCAAGTGCCTCTAGATGAACAAAACTATTATTATGAATATAATTCCACATTTTAATTGTAGTTTCCATTCATCCAAACGGGGGTACATGTCTCATGGGGTCTGAGCTTGTAATGCGAAGGGACATCCACATCGCTTGGAGCTTGTTTTTCTAACATTTTTTTTACAAACTTTGTTACGCTGATTTTCTCGGGAAACCACCTCTATCACAACCCAGCATTATCCTAGGTTTTCCTCGTTCAACAATCTTATCGGCTCTTTGAATGGTTATAACAAACCCTATACGTCTAGCAACATTACGAGCTCATTCAACCAAATTATCCCTACTTGGAAAAAGAGTATCGGTGATAAATTCAACTCCGACATCTAAATGTGTAGTATTACTAGACTCTTCAAGCGATGTTAATTCCTCTTTAGAACACATTGACACAAATAGCAAACACCTGAAAAGTGTTAACCAATTTTACAAACGATACCGGAAAAATTCTTGAAAATACACTATGTAAAGGTTTTGAAATCCCCAAAAAAAATGAAGAAAAATTTTTACCGGAGAAATGAGGTAGAATTGAGAGACAATAGATCCAATCGGTTGCCGAAATCTGAAAAAAAAACAGAACATCCACATGAAGAAGTTAATGTTGAGGCTCCACATTAAGGAAAACGCCGTAAGAGTGCAGAAAAACTCCCCGGCCGCCAGTTAAAATGAGGAAGATGAATAGTACCAGCGGAGTCACTGCCGGAACCCACCGGCGTCGCCGGAGTGGCAGCGCAATGGGGTCGGCGGAGTCGCTGCTCCTCGGCGGAGTCACTGCCGGACCCACCCGCGTCTCAAATAGAGCCGGAGGCGGCCGAGGGGGATAAAGGGAGTGGCAGCACGGGGTCGGCGGAGTCGCTGCTCATCGTCGCCGAGAGATAACGCAAAAACTCAAAAGTGTCTGCGCTTAGGCACGTTTGGTTCGAGCAGAGGAGAAAAGAACTAATCCGGTTTTTGCCGACGCGATTTTTTTTTATGGGTGCACTTAGCCATATCACGCCTGCCTTTATTTACAACGCTCTATATATATTACGAGTGACAGGTAGAGTAATTTTTAGATCAGGACATCTGATCATGAGCAAGGTCGTGCATAAACAATGAGAAGTCTGCAAAGGAGGTGGGGCCCACACAATTGTGGCTTGTGTCATAAAAACACTTTTGCGCGGGGCGGGCCTCATCATTTCAGCCCCTCATTGGTTGTCCTGACCATGCTTATGGTCAGGAGTCCTGACATACGGGCCTTCGGCCCTCGTGCCGAGACCGATACTGTGCGCGCAGTACCTACCATCGGCGGCAGGATTCGCCCGCCCCCGACAGGTTTCACGCCTATATAATATAATATAATATATATAAATATATTCTAATATTATAATATATAATATTATCAAATTTGAAAATCTGATAATAAAGTTGAACTTGCTGCCGACATGACATAAAGTTGGACTTATCAGATTTGAAAATTTAAGAGGTTCTTTATTTTAAAAAAGATTTAAAGTTTTTTAAATGTTTGTTGTATTTAACTAAAAAGAATGATGATATTATAAGTATTATGAATGTTGCACCAAAAGATGTTTTTTTTTTATAGAATAAACCGAACAATATAGATATAAACTTTAAATGGAATATAAAAAAGGAGGGGCAATAAATATTTTGTACTTGGGAGTTCTTAATGCAAGAATGTTTTTAGGTGGAAATGATATTTAATTTTCATATGATTTTGTAGTAAAGAAAAAATTGATGATAAAATGCTTTATATATTTTTATATTCTACAATAAAATATACTTATTATTTAGTAAATTAGTGGAGATGACCGACCAAGCTCAGGAGTTTAGGGAGCTCACCTCAACAAGCTCAGCAGGTCATCTTTGTGGGACTAACATTTCGCCATGGCTGTCTCAGCATGTCACCTTAGCGGGCACAACAATTCACCTCGGCGGCCTCAGCAGACCGTCACTTCGACAGGCTCGGGAGTTCACCTCGGCAAGCGTTAGAGGACACCTCGAGGTGCTCAAAGGACCTCGCCTAGGGGCAGGGTATACCTTCAAACAACATTGTACCTCCCCCACCCACCTCTAGCTTTGCCTATAAATATGATTCAATTGTAATGTGAGTGTGTGTGTGATGGGGGGTTTGATGACCTTTGTGTTCTCCAAATCTTGCACAAAGTACATTTGATTTAATAGGAGAAATTTTCTTACACTCTTAAATATGTTGGGAGACTTCAACATTGTAACAAATCATCTCGTCAAATAATAATATAGGCTCTGTTTGGGGGGACTTATTTTCACTGGTCAAGTGATTACGACCACATGATATATATCGGTGAAAATAAGTCCCCCCAAACGAAGCCATAGTCTCATGCTTTTGTGATCGCTTGTGAACAAATAACCTTCCACGATACCATACTCAGAACTTTATGAGCACCTTTGGAATGCATGTTAAACACACACATAAAAATGATGATTGTTGTGGGCAAATCAATTTTGATTGGTCCAAATCAATTTTACAGGCAAAAGAAAATTTTATGTGTAAACCAAATTGTTATGTGCAAATCAATATAAAATCTTTCTAAATTCTTTTGCAAAATATGAACAATTAGTTTAACATCAATATTGTAAAATTTAACATATTACAAAAGTTTCAAATTCATCGTATAAATTTTCTTTTAGTGATGAGTGCAACTCTTTCTTTTCACTAGAGAAATACAAAAAGTAATGATGAAGATGAGAAATACGAAAAAAGGTTTAAACATACGGCTTGCTTCATATCAAAAGAGTTGAAGATGAGCGAGAATGTCCGTCACAAATAAATCCAAAGGTGGCGCAGTGGTCAGAAGTGAGGATGTGTGGTAGTTGTCGTCACGTATGGCTTGCGGTCGCATTGGCGGCGGCGAAGAGAGGGGTGTCGGTGTCGGTGGAGGTGTCGTCGCACATGGCTCGCTCCTGTCGGCATGATGAGAAAATGGTTCGCCCCTATAAGTTTTTCCGTAACATTTAAAATAATTGTTTAAGAATTTTTATTTTAAAAGTTGGTTTGCACCTATCCAAAATATGTTTGCCCATAACAATTACAACAATAGTCAAGCCTTTATCCCACTATAGTGGGGTCAGCTATAGGGATCATTTGTCGCCAGGGGCGGATCCAGATTAAGACACGGTCGGGCACGTGCCCGACCGTGTTTTTCGCGAATTCCCGCTAGGGCATGCCTATTCCCTCCCATCGGCGAGCCGGCGAATGACTCATGTGCGACGTCGACGACTCGCAGGGGGGAGGACCCAGCTTCGCCATTTCCGCACTGTGATCTTGCCCTAGCACGCCGCTGCTGCTCCGCACTCCGCCTACCAATCGCTGCTGCTCGGCTGCTCCGCACTCCGCCTCAGGCCCTCAAGGATCGATGCTGCTCGGCTGCTCCGCACTCCGCATCAGGCCCTCAACTCCAGCTACTAAACCAATTTCAAGATTTGCTTGCTCCGCCCTCTTTTAAGGTACCAGTTTATATTGCGTTTTTCATTTCTTTATGGGGTCCTTTTATTGTTGTGCGATCGATCGACATTCATCCTGAAATCAATTTCCTCTTAGATACATATAGATTTTGGGATGTATTTTTGGTCTTGTTTCTGTTCTAATTTGTAGATGATGTTCATCTTCTTGGCGGTGGCATGCAGGTTGGATTATAAATCAATGGCGACCACCATCATGATGCAACTCGATCTTGGTTTGTCCCCTAACACTTTCTTTTCTTGTTCTATTAAAACACGTCTGATTTAATGAAGCAAGATTTTTCTCTTTTTTGCGCGGAGGGTTGAGTGAAGAATCTGTTGTATCTTAGGTTTGATTATATCTGGTAATAGGGAAACTGGAACTGTAATTAATGTGCAATGGTGTCCCTGGAGAGTTAGAAATCTTTGCAGTTTGATGCTGGATCCCTTTATCTGCATGGGTGGAATTTGATTTCTGTTCTCCATGATTTTGATTTAGGCATTGAGACAACAAAATTGAGTAATTTTTCAAAAAACTTTTCTGATATCCTTTTTGATTTCATTTTAACTTCCAGTTAAATGACATTAGTCATTACCATTTGGTTTAGGCTCTGGCATCTCTGGTTACGTTTATAATTTTCAGTTCGTTATAAGAGAAAACAAAGTTATTATCTCTATTCTCTTATGCTTCCATTTTTAAAGAATGTAAAAAAGGGTAAGATGAAGACTACGAGGAGATTAAGATTTACGGTTTTCTGATTCACAGTTTGATTTTGATTTCCCTGTTTTTCAGATACTAAACCTTCCTGGTAAAAGTCATGACACAGAACATTTATATTCTGAACATTAGATATATATTCTGAACATTAGGTATATATTCTGAACATTAGATATATATTGGCCTCACTGATAATGTAATTTATATTATGATGACGCCCATAACTTTCCAGTTCTTAAAATTTCTTCATAACTTCATTTCATGGACATGTTTATGTCATGGTGGTTTCAGTTAAAAATAGATACTGGGCAGTGTTGATTGTTTGGCGTTGTATTCCAACTTTGGATTAACGACCTTTAATTGTTCCATACTTTGCAGGCTGCTAAAGAAGCAATGATATATGTGCCTGAACAGCATAACAACAGAGAAGTCGGTTCTTCCTAACAGGTTTGATTTCGATTTTGCAAAAGTTCTCGATCTAGACCTAGTTTTGATTTCTTTAGGAATTATTTCTTCATTTATCTAGCATAGCTTGATTCATTTGCCATAATAGCTTCATTCATCTAGCACAGCTTCATTCATCTAGCACTATCACTCTAAACTGGTTGATGAAGACTGTTTTTTAGTTTATGGTTAGGGAGAGATATGTTAAAAATTATTGTGTCTGGGCGATGTCAAAATCCTAGTTCTGCCACTGTTTGTCGTCATTGTGTCATATCTTTTGTCATAATCTCACTAATGTCTAAGTACAACATGTCTTTCCTTACAGTTTTATTCTAAGTTATTATCGATCTACCCCTCCCTCTTTTAACTTGCCTAGTAACTAGACTCTCACAATGTCTAACAGGTGCCTCTAATGATCTCCTTTGTACGTGTTCAAACCAGCTTAGACGAGCTTCTCACATCTTCTCTACAATTGGTGCTACTCCTGTCTTATTCCTGATGCTTTCATTCCTAATTTTATCCACTCTCGTGTGTCCACACATCCGCCTAAACATTCTCATCTCCGCAACTCTCATTTTTTGCTCATGTCCACAATTCACTGCCCAACACTTAGAATCATAGAGCATCACGGGTCTAATTGCAATACAGTAAAACTTTCCCTTAAATTTTAGTGGTACTTTACGATCACATAAGATCTCTGACGCGCCTCTTTACTTCAACCAACCCGCTTGGATTCTAGTGTCACATATCTATCAATACCTCCATCGTTTTGAACTATCAATCCAAGATATTTAAAAACTCACTACAGAAAATATTTTGATCACCCAACTTAATAACGAATTCATCTGGCCTTCTTGTAGTGCTAAATGAAGAGAAGAAAAAAACAGAGACACTAAAAATAAGAGACAAAGTAGACATTCTACCATTGACCATCGATCACATCTTTCTAACATGTTCAAAAGACCACCTTTTTCCTAATAATTTCACAGAACACCTTCTAATTTTGCTAAACCCTAAAAAAAGACTTGGAAGCAAACATGAACCGCAAACATGAACCAATGATTCATAAATGCGACCACGTGGCAAACCAAAGATCCCCGACGCTACATATGTAACCCTAGCTTCCCCTACACACACCCCTTCAAAGCAACCCATCCACCATAAAGAAACCAATAAGCAGCAGAAGATTTAGCTTCATCTAGCCTCTGCCTGTGCTGCAAACAGACGCATTTATTCATTCCCTTCCCCCCCCCCCCCCCCCCGGTCGGGCCTCACTCCCGGCCACTGAATTTGACTGAAAATATGGTATCCGGAACTACCCTTCTTCTATGTATATTTCTTTTTTTAAAAAAAACTGCTGATATCCCCCGACTTTCCCTACTTAAAAATCAAGATCCCGTACTCCTTCCTCACCCTTCTCCAGCGCTCTCGTGGCTAGCTTTCTCCGAGCTTTCTCCGGCGCTCCTCACGGCAAGCTCTCCGGCGCTCCTCACGGCAAGCTCTCCGGCGCTCCTCACGGAAGCCCTTCTCCGGCGCTCCTCACGGCAAGCCCTACTCCGACGCACCTCACCCGCAGCCCTTCTTCGGCGCTCCTCATGGCAAGCCCTCTGGCGCTCCTCACGGAAGCCCTTCTCCGGCGCTCCTCACAGGAAAGCTCACCACCCAAGAATTCCGCGACTGAAAATGACTGAAAAAACGTGATACCCATTATACCCCAAAATGAATCCCGCGGGCCGCTGCTACGCTAGGTCTTCTTCCCGCATGCGCGATAACTAGCGTGAGGCGTCTTCCACGGCGACGGCGGCGCCAGAGCAGCTCCAATCGCGTCGCCGCTCCAACCTTATTTCGGAAAGCCCGCACCTCATCGTCGACCTCTCCTGGTACTCTCATCGCATCCGCTCGACGTCTCCAGGCCTGTCTTCACTACTATGTTTGCTGGCGTTTGTTCCAGGCCGCTCCGACCTTGTTTGCTGGCGTTTGTTCCAGGCCGCTCCGACCTTGTTTGCTGGCGTTTGTTCCAGGCCGCTCCGACCTTGTTTGCTGGCGTTTGTTCCAGGCCACTCCGACCTTGTTCTGCATCAGGTTTGTCAGTAGGTCTCGATTTCATTTTTTTTCTTTTCATTACTGTTTTTTTCTTTTCATTACTGCTTTTTATTAGGAACCTTTCAAATCTGTCCAAAATTGAATCCAATGTGCAGTGGAGCTGTGGAGGTTTAAAAATAGCATCAAATCTTAATAATTGATGTTCCGTAATTATTTTTCATTATATGCTTTGAATTTTTTAATCGGATTTATATTAAAGTTTATTATATGATTACCCAATATACACAAGTAGTCATGGATCACTAATGTGCAAAGCTCATTGATGCTCAAATATGCAAAGTTCATGGATGCACAAATGTGTAAGCAGATAACAAGTCAAATTGCTGAGCCAGGTAATGAAGAACAAGGCCTTAGTTATAAGAGTCTATTGGTTTCATCCAGGATCGGTTTTCACAAGATCATTCATTCTATTAAATACACTAGCATAAGATTATCCAATGCAACTAATTACACACCCTATTAATCAGCACATATTCTTAAGAAAATCAGTTAAGCAGGAATTGTCATCAGAATTTAGACATTGGTTATTAATGAAAAGGTTTTTAAGGATTGGAGCTTCTTTTGTGCTTAAAAAAATCAAACACAAGAGAATGTTAGTTCTATATCATAGAGACTCCGAAAACAATGGCAACCTAAAAAGGAACTTTTAAATCCATACAGAACATAAAGCGCTTGCAAAGTAGCACTAAAAGAAAAGTGCAACTTCACCTTGGATGTTCTGAGGTCATTTACTGCAGCTCGCAGAGAATCATCTGATAGTATCAATCTTGGCAGGGCACCAGTACTTAGCCTGTACTGTCACAAGGAAGTAAAAAAATGCAATGCAAGAAACAATATTCAGCAATTAAGTAGAGGAAGCCTGTAAAAGGGGAGGAAAAAAATATGTTTAGGAGTCTTATTGTGTATGGTGTATTATTACGCATACGAAGAAACATCATTATTGTGTATGGTGTATTATTACGCACCTGGCCACAAGCTCCGCACACAAAATATTCTCTTCTATCAACATGTTCTTTTCCTTGAAAACCTGCTTCATGTGTAAAAAAGAGAAGAGCAATATGCAGATTAGACAATGCTAGCTTGTAGCAAATGCTTGGTCAAATATTTAGGAGACCACATATAAACTAAGATTTGTATCAATAAAATGTTTGAGAAACAAGATATCATGGGCTTAAAATAAAAGGAATAAAGTTATTTAATATGCTTATAATGCGACGAGTAGAGTACCAATTGGATGAGCCATGTACGCAGTCATTATGGTATACTCAGTAGTGAGAACAAACAATGACACATTTTATATTCCTTGTATACCTTAGTTGCATCTTTTGCTGGTTTATACTTTTTTTCCCAAATCCCGTCACCATCTCCTCATCTTCTACATTTCCTCTGCTCGCCGGCGTTCATTCCCTCACCGGATCGTTGGTCAATTTTGGATTTCAGTTTCCATTTTCATTTTGGATTTCATTTTGATTTCTTCCTTCAAATTTAGCCTGGGCTTGGCATCAGTCGAGAGGACTAGCCCTGAATCTCCTGGACCATTTCCTGCTTGCAGTAAAAAATTTCTTTCAGAAGGAAATTGCTATTGTGATTGAGATGATGAAACATCTCCTGCTTGCAGTAACAAATTTCTTTAGAAGGAAATTTACATATACATACATACATATATGTGTACATATTCATACATACATACATATATGTGTGTACATATACATACATATATATGTGTATATATACATATATATATACACACGCCAATGGATTGCTGTTCAATTCTGATTCGCTTCGGTCCAGATAGTGTTTAGAAATTTTGGAACCGTTTGAAACTTATTGGTTGTGGTTTGGACACTGATATGATGAGCACGTACCTATGTTTTTAAATTTCAAACCATACCAAATAATTAATCGTCTAGTGCGGTTCATTGACTGTTCTGATTCAATTCTTGTTTGGTTCACAGTCTCCATTTCTAAATGACAGTTCTAGTGTATGCATGCATGCATACATACATACATAAATCAACTCACAAAATGACAGCTCCGGTGCGGTTCATTGACTGTTCTGATTCAATTCTAGTTCGGTTTACGGTCTCCGTTTCTAAATGACAGCTCTAGTGTATGCATGCATACATACATACATAAATCAAGTCACTTCATGTTCAAAGCATGATTCCACTAAATTAACCTTATAAATGACTTTCTATTTCGGTTAACTGTGGAACTTCTTCTCATCTTCCTTATCAAATTCTTACATAGAGATTCCAAGGTCGCACCTATGGCATCCTTTACACCTCAGAGACTGATCTTGATGTTGAACTTGACTCTACACGAGAGCATCACAATGAATTCAACTTCAGCGAAGTATTTGTACATCAGATGATACATTCCATCGAATTCATTCTGGGGGCTGTCTTGAATACTGCATCATATCTTAGACTTTGGGCTCTCAGGTATACCATTTTTATCCTGGTGAATTTCTAGTACTTGGGGTTTCTGTTAATAGCTTATTTTTCATATTATTTTTTTCTTCTTTTCCCCCTTCTGAATTGCAGCTTGGCACACTCAGAGCTATCAACTGTTCTCTATGAGAAAATCCTTCTACTTTCTTTTGGTAAGTTTTGATTCTTAGTTATTAGAGTGTTTGTCTACTTATTCTTTGTTGTTATGGTTGCTGCAATATTTTATAAAGCATGAGATATATTTAAGCTTACCTAAGTAGAAAAAAACCTAAAGATACATTTGTCGTGCATGTGTATGTATCCTTAAACTGGTATAGTTATTGTTCCCAAAGCTAGCGTATGCTAGGGACCCTACACAATCTCTATACCCAACACGTTCTCAAACGTGTAGGAACAAATGGAACAAGATCCCTACCTTTCACGGGACCAAACACATGGAGGGGTGAGGGAGAACGATGCCGCCTGGGCTTGGTCTGGTATTTGCATTCAGCTTAAAAGCAATTGATTTTAGTTGGATGCTTGGGATTTGATATGGTATCAGAGTAGAGAAGGTCTAGCTACTGACTTTCAAATCACCCAATTAAAAATAATAATGTTTTCATGCTAGAAGTGAAGATCCGACATGTGTGGGTGTGTAGAGAATACAGTCTCGCATTAGGAAATTTATGCATTCTCGTCCACATTATATAGATCTTAGGCCAATTGTTTTTGGGTTGGATTCATAAATTCCAACAGACATCACTTAATTTTAAAATCCTTCTATTTTGCTTTCATCCACACAAGTTCAAAGGAGCTATCTCCCTTGCTTCTAAAGCTACTGCAAGAAAGTTGAGGGCACATGAAGAGCAATAAGCTCTAAGCAGCATAAGATTGTCTTTTTTTCCCCTAAAATAAGGCTGTGATTAATCTTATTTATTATTAATCTAATAAAAACAATAAAACATTCTATAATAGTGGATGACATGGCCTAAAAAGCGGCTTAAAATTTGGTCTTGTTCAGTTCCTTTATAAGTTTATTTGATTTCTTTTGATTGAATAATTGTTGTTTCCTCTCGCCTTATATTGATAGGTACAACAACATCATAATTCGATTAGTTGGAGTAGCTATTTTTGCGTTTGCAACAGCATTCATACTGCTCATGATGGAAACATTGGGCGCATTCCTTCACGCTCGACGAAGAATGACCCTTGACAAGTCATTCATAATAGACTTCCGGCAGATCTTAAAGGAAAGAGTTATAGGAAAAATGAAATAAGGAGCAAAAGAAATGCGCATTTTGAATTTTTTCCCCGCACCCCCTAACCCATTATTTATTGCAACGGGGGCTAAGATGCGCCGTTTGCGAAGCTGGTGGAAGAGATTGTATGTACATTTATGGTGCCAGAAAGTTGTGAATTCAAACGAGCCTGAATTTCCATACAGGATGACTCGTGTTTTTGCCGAGGAGAAGGATAATATTATTAATGCCAATAGCAATATTGTCTGTCCATTTTTTCTATTAGTCTGTCTTCCTGGCTGTATTTTTACTCTTCCCTTTTTCTTTGTTAACTTTTTTCTTTGTTATCTCTGAGAATGATAGTTTATTTTGCCATCAGATAGTATTTTTGTAAGGATATATATTAATTGTGTAAGAAAGAGAATTTTCTTCATGATTTATTGTATGGATTTCATGCTAGAAGAAGTTTCTTCACGACATTTGTTCTAAGGATCTGTTTGCAGGAGCAGCGCTGGCATATGTTAGTCGGGTAAGTGGTGGCAGTCTGAACTGGAATTCTCATTGAATGGTCCTCTTTGAGGCAAAATGTTTGGGTCCTCAGTCCAGATAGAGATGTCCATGTTGGATGTAATTTTGACATGTTCTAAACTCTAAATTGCGAAAATTCTGTCGAGAGTTATCCATTTATTCTTTTGCTTGTTCTTGTCAGGGGGAAAGAAAAGGAATAACATGCAAAAATCATGAGATCTCTTTAAATTAAAAGTGAGGTCTTCATCGAAGTAGGATGATATAGGAACTCAAACTCTAGACTGCTCTGGTGCATGGACGTGGTGGCTCTTTATTGCAAAAACACTGCTCTGCGGCATGGGTGAGGTGGCTCTTTATTGCAAAAATGGAGAGTTCTTTGGGCGATAGTGATCAATTACGAATCTTATCATTGTTTTTGATCAAACTTATCGGAGCAAACAAGCAGTGCCAAATGAAGCCTTAATCTTATGTTTTTCCACTGTTGAGTTTTTCACTTTAAAAATGCTTATGTGATTGAGATTCTGTTTGGCACGGTGGTGATTGTGAACTCAGTAGTTTCGTGAATGCCCAACTTGAGCTAACCATTCATTTTTATGTTCAAAATTAGTTTTTTCCCCTTGATGACAGACATTTATGTGTTGTGATCATGTCAAACATTTCATGACGGCGGAGCAAAAAAGACGCGTAACCTACATTTTATTTTTAGTCATTTTCATAATCCCTAAAATACCTTTTATTTGTATTAAAAATAGATTTCTTTTAATATGAAATATCACAAATATTAAATCGAGGTGCAAAGTGCTTTGCTAAGTGTTTTTGAGGGTGTAAAGTGCCAAAAAAAACAAATATTGGGGTGTCAAATGCCAAAACCCCCTAATTGGAGGGTGCAAAGTGCCAAAAATCGAATCCACTTTGATTAATAAAAGTACAACTTACAACAACAAAACAAATCACACACAAGAAGTAGCTCACTAAGGGTCTGTTTTTACGCATATTTTTTGCTCCGTCGTCGTTAAATGTTAGACATGATCAACATTTTCTGCACGAGTCTTTTGAGATTCAAGGATCAAGTTACTGCATGACATAAATTTCCTTCATCGACAATCCATGAATCTCAAAGGGACGAGTTTTCATTAAAAAAAACCGCATCATTATCATGTTGAAGAATCATTACGAGTTACATCAATGTTTAAAAGTAAAACGCCGCAACAAGCTATACTGACTCTCGCAACAACGGAGATTTTATGACATGGTCTCTCCCTTCATTTTTTTTCTTCTTTTCTCTCTTTCTCCTCTCCCCCCTTTTCTTCTCCTCCCCCTCTTTTTCTCTCTTCCCTCCCCCCTTTTTCCCCCCTCATACTGGAGTGGAACCCGGCGGCCCCCCCCCCCCCCCCCCCCCCCCCCGCATTCTGAAAATAAACCCCCCTCCCCACTTTTAAATTCCTTCCTGTCTTCTTCCATTGCCAGCCTGATCACAAAATATGATTTTTCCACCAAATTAAATTCCTTTTTTTAAAAAAAATTAAATGATATATAAGCAGTCATTTTCTGAGCAATTAACAGAAGCAATTAATCCCCACATTTCTCCAAAAATTTTCATAAATTCTGTTTGCTGCTGCTGCCGGGCATTGGAGGAAGGAGGACGGTCAAAAGTGGCAAATTTACAATGATAGGTGGATCAATATGCAATATGCGCATCTCTTTGAAGGCATTTCGGAACAGTGCTTTACAGCTTTCATTAATGGCTTCCCCATTCGAACATATTGTACTTCCACTCCTGCCCTCTTGCATGTGAGCAAAACTTTAAGCTTCCTTTGGCTCAGCGCTTATTTGCACTACCAAGAAAATAAATTAGTTTTGTGCATAAAATGAATGATTTTTTTTAGGTAAGGTGAAGCGTTCATGAACAACAATGGTTCATGACAACCGCATTCACGACCGCTAACACCGCGTCAAACGAACCTTAAACTTCATCATTTGGCAAGGCGGGCGGGTTTAGGGTTATAGGCACAAGACAAAATTATCATATTTAGAAGCAGGGGTGGATTCAGAGGGGGGCCCGAGGGACACTAGCCCCACATTATTTTTCAAAATATTTAGTGTATTTCGATTCCTCTCGTCGAGGCAATGAATTTTGACTACTTATACATCAAAAACGGTTGCCAGATGAGGGAGAAAAACTCCGATAAGATGGAAACGTTAAAAATTTTTTTTTGAAAGAAAGTTGATGACTAGTCCACCATGTTAAAATTTTTAGAACTTAGTGTCACATTCAAAAAAAATTGTGCGCCCACATTATCAATTTGTCAACCCCTATTATTAATTGTTTGGATCCGTCATTGTTTAGAAGGATTAGACACCGTTTGGCACAATGATGGCGGTCATGAGTGCGGTGGTTCCATGATTATGAACCGTCGTTCAGGAATGTACGCTCTCTTTTAAATTTTTTTAATCCAATTTTTTAATCAAAACTAGTTTTATTTGCTTGGCGGTGATCATATATAATCGTTGTCTTGCCAAACATGCATTCAATGATGGCAACAAAAACACTACGCAATAAGTAGCCTTACCATTTATTATCTTGAATAATAATTTAACATAAACTTTATTTGTGGTCTAATATAGAGACTTTTCATCATTATTGTCATCATTTACAGCCATCTTTAGAGATTTTTGGCTCTAGCTAGCTTCAGAGCCAAGGCTGTTTGGTACTATTTTGAAGAGTTGCTTCTACCATTTCTCATTGTTTCTCTAACACAAATTGCATGTTTAGTTTTCTCACGCAAGCAAATTTAGCAAAATATTAATTAGGTCTAAATTCTTGACCACCTTCACATTTTGTTTCTGAGGCATTTGGAAGGAGTGTTTCTCCCTTCTTTACTCTGATATATCCCAACATAAAAATTTAACTGTAACAAATCTAAACATGATTTATCATAGTAAAGAAGATTGGGTCTTTTTGCAAGCATTCAACATCAGGGCTCAGGTCCCGACCTCTACCTCAGAGTAATACAGTGGCGGCTAAACCTATCATAAGCTTTTTTCTGCACTGTGATGCCTCCTAGGACCTCACATTCCCCCGTGGAGCTTTCAACATTTGTAATTTTGTGCGAAGTTTATTTGGGCCTCCTCTTTTCATTTCTAGGCCATCTCCTCTTTGCAGGCTGAATTTCAGGATTTAAGAAGGGGTATTAAATTTTGTAACGCCATGAAATGATTTACAGTGCGTCTCTACACTGACTCCTCACTCCTTTGCTCATCCATATCCGCACAATCTTTTTGTTGGTCCCAATATTTCATTGGACATGAAATTCTTGAATTTCAATCGTAATATCATCTCTCTATGCACCATATCTTTCCAAGAAGGATAACTTCAAATAATAGGGAGCTGCATAGCTGTGTTAGAGCACCTATCAATCTAGACATTGTTAGAAAATATCATTGAGAGATAACTTCAATCCAAGAAGGATAAAACTGTCAACAGGCTGCATTAAACACGTTATAGGATACACCAACATAGGACAACCTTGCGAGGTATTGAACATTTAACAATACAAAACAGTGGTAAAAAGAAACAAATACAAGGAAACCATCAAGACAAGCAACATGGTAGCAGATAGGCCCAGACCGCCAGCGGCTTCTACAACAATCAACTCGCAATGACTTAGAACAGGTCGACAACAACCTCGAGACACATCGACCACTAGTACAGGCGAAGCGACCACTCCAACTCCAGCTCATGGCGATAAGGATCAGACTGGCAGCGACCCCAAGAACTGTTAAGATAATTTTTCTCCTAAGTATGAAAGAGGATTAACCATCTTTAACCTGTAATTCAACATGTGCTCTTAAAGGAAGCTTATAGGAAATTGTCCAAAGGAAGCTTCATGTCAAATGACATGTGTTTTTGCCTGAGGGAAGCTTCATGGAAGCTTCATCCACATGTCATCTACCACACCTACCTACTTGATTTTGGACCTATAAATAGGGATGAAGATGGAGAGGTAAGACATCAACTTCTCTCCAAACTCAAGCATTGAAAGATCTAGAGAGGCTTTTGCGGCAATCGTCTTAGTTTGGGAGAGCTTTCGGACGTCGTTGTACGACGTTGACAAAGAGTACTTCGCCTACACGGATTGGATCTGGAGCAGATATTGGCAAGGATTCGAAGAGGCATCTTGGAGAGGATTTGTGTAATCCGTCTCATCCGCCGCTGTCGGTAACTTGCAGTTTTTCTGTTGCTATTTATTGTATTGTGTAGTGTGAAGCTGGTGAAGATCCTATAAGGATCGATGAAGGAAAGCCTTGTAATTGCCTATTGTTTCATACATTTTAGTGGCGGCTATTCGGGTTGGACTCCGATCGTCCCGTGGTTTTTCACCCGATTTGAGTTTTCCACGTTAAAATTCTCTGTGTGCTTTACTGTGCTCTTTGTTGCTTTTTATTTTCGTATTGTATTGTTGTTTCCGCTTGCATACCGCTGAACGCGGTCGCACAGGTTGCTCGCTCAAAAATTAAAATAGGTGCTCTGGTCGGGATTGGTTGCTCGCATTCCCAACAAGTGGTATCAGAGCCAGGTTGGGTGACAGAGCCGTTTCAGTGACAGGGCAGTTACCAGGCTGACCTATTAGGGTTTCAGGACGAGTCGATCGGGATCTCAGGTGTGCAATTGGGAGTGGTAGTTTACGACCATTGGCCCGCTGGCTACTCTCTCCAGTTGTATACTTTGAGATAGTCGACTCAAAGATTAGTGGTCGGTCCGGCCAGTAGGCAGAGCAGGATGGAGTCTACATCCAGTACAGAGCAGATGATAAAGTTGAATGGTGCCAATTATCACCAGTGGCATCTACTGATGGAGGATTTGATATACGTGAAGAGTTGGCATGCTCCTATCTTTGAGGAGATGCCAAAGGACACGAATCCGGCAAAATGAAGGTAGAGCATCGTGCATCAAAAGCTGTGTGGGTTCATCAGACGGTTCGTGGAGCTGAACGTCTACAACCATGTGGCTAGCATCAATGATTTGCAAAAGATCTTGGAAAACTCTCGAGACCTTGTATGCCAAGAGCACGGGCATCAACAAGTCATATTACTGAAGAAGCTTGGAGAGTTCAGATACCGGGAGGGCTCTCCTATTTTTGATCATGTCAACGAGTTCCAGGGCATTATTGATCGTCTCACTGCTATGAAGGTGACATTCGAAGATGAGGTGAATGCATTGTGGCTTCTTAAGTCACTTCCAGATTCTTGGGAGATGGTCAGAGTTTATCTGATCAATTCTTCCCCCCAGGGGATTGTTTCTATGGAGATCGCCAAGAGTGGGATCTTGAATGAGGAGGTGAGGTGAAAGTCTCAGGGGACTTCAGGCTCTTCTTCACGTGCTGGCGTTCTCTTTACTGAGTCCAAGGGGAGAGGAAGGAGTAAGAGCCGAGGAAGGAAGGAGGACAGGAGTCAGAGTAGGGGCAAGTCGAAGTCACGTTATCAGAACGTGGAATGCCACTACTGTCATAAGAAGGGCCACATCAAGAAATTCTGCTACTCGTTGAAGAACGATCAGAAGAAGGGGATTGCCACTGAGGGCAAAGATGAGGGTCATACGACAGCCACCATTTCGACTGAGGAGGACGACGTCATTATTATTGGCGACGACGTCACGGCTGTACACTCATGTGACGACTGATGCTGGATCGTTGACTCTGGAGCCTCTGCACATGTCTCCCACAACAGGGAGCTATTTGCCACTTACACCACTCATGACTGTGGGGTGTTGAGGATGAGCAATGGGGATACGTCTAAGGTACTTGGGCGTGGAGACATGCATTTGAAGACAAGTACTGGAGCCCTACTAGTTCTGAGGGATGTACGACATGTGCCAGACATCCGTTTCAATCTGATATCTGTTGGCAGACTTGGAGATGAAGGACACCTGAGTGTCTTTGGAGGAGACTTCTGGAAGCTGATCAAGGGATCACTTGTGATGTCCAGGGGCTACAGAGATTTTGGACTGTACTACATGGAGGGGAGGCCTGAACTGCTCAGGCCAACTCCGTCAGGGATGAGGCATCCACTTTCTTATGGCACAGGAGGCTGACACACATTAGCTAGAAGGGTTTGAGATGCCTGACGAAGAAAAAGCTCATTAGTGACATTTCTGGTGATCATTTGGAGAGGTGTAACCATTGCATGGCTGGGAAGCAGAACAAGATTTCATTCCAGAGCCACATGTCCACCAGAAGATCAGAGCCTTTGGAGGTAGTTCATACTGATGTTTGCGGACCTCGGAATGTCCAGACTAAAGAAGGAGCTTTGTATTTCGTTACTTTCATCGACGATCATTCGAGGAAGCTTTGGGTCTATGCTATCAAGACCAAAGATCAGGTCCTCGATACCTTCATGAGATACCATGCTGAGGTAGAGAGACAGTCTGAGAAGAGTCTGAGATGCATCAGGTCCGACAACGGGGGAGAGTACATTGGTCCGTTTGACGAGTACTGCAGGGACCATGTCATCCGACATGAGAAGACCCCGCCGAAGATGCCGCAACTGAATGGCGTAGCTGAGAGGATGAATCAGACACTATTGGAGAGGATTCGGTGCATGCTATCTGAGTCAAAGCTGCCAGGGATGTTTTGGGGCGAGGCTCTTCTTACTACAGCGCATGTCATCAAACTCTCGCCGAGTTCAGCGTTGCAGGAGGATGTCCCAGATATGGTCTGGTATGGGAAAGACCCCTCTTACAGTCACTTGCGGGTATTTGGCTGCAAAGCCTTTATGCACGTCCCCAGGGACGAGATATCGAAGTTGGATTTGAAGACCCGACAGTGCATTTTCTTGGGGTACGACTATAGTGGAGAGTTCGGGTACATGTTCTTTGATCCAGTTGAGAAGAAGCTTGTACGTAGCCGTGATGCTGTTTTCTATGAGGATTAGACTGTTGGTGATTCTGAGGGGACTGTTGAGTCTGAGGTTGATTCTCGCACTACTGCAGAGTTACCTATGGTTGGAGTTGATGACACTGAGGAGGCCATTGAGCCTGTGCCAGCACAGAGTACTGATACCCTTCCAGATCATGATATCACCACTGATGGTGAACCAGGAGTTGCTGAGGACATTACTGATGATGTGCCTGCCCCGGCACCTGATCCTGCCCTGCGGAGGTCAAATCGGACCAGACACTCATCCGCTAGATATTCTACATCAGAGTTCATACTGTTGACTGATGCGGGGGAGCCTGAAAGTTATGACGAGGCTGTGGAGAGCACTGAGAAGCGTCAGTGGATGGTTGCTATGCAGGAGGAGATGCAGTCGCTGTAGAAGAACCACACGTATGACCTGGTGAGATTGCCTAAGGGCAAGAAGGCCTTGAAGAATCGATGGATCTTCAGGGTGAAGCAGGGAGACTCCTCCACACCTCCCAGATACAAGGCCGGGCTGGTGGTGAAAGGTTTTGGACAGCGGCAGAGTGTCGACTTCGATGAGATCTTCTCGCCTGTGGTGAAGATGTCATCTATTCGTGTTGTACTCGGCCTCGCTGCGAGGCTAGACTTGGAGATAGAGCAGATGGATGTCAAGACCGCCTTTCTGCATGACGATCTTGAGGAGGAGCTATATATGGAGTAGCCTGAGGGTTTTATTGTCAGAGGGAAGGAAGGTCTGGTGTGTCGCTTGTAGAAGAGTCTATATGGCCTGAAGCAGGCCCCGCGGCAATGGTATAGGAAGTTTGATTCCTTTATGGGGGAGATCGACTTCAGGAGGACCACCCTTGACCACTGTGTGTTCATCAAGCAGTATGCTTCAGAGGATTTCGTCATTCTGCTGTTGTACGTGGACGATATGTTGATCATCGGGAGGAACACTGCTCGCATTGCTGAGTTGAAGCGGCAGTTGAGTTCTACTTTTGAGATGAAGGATCTAGGTGCTGCGAAGACTATTTTGGGGATGTACATTCGCAGAGACAGAGGAGCCAGATTACTTTGGTTATCACAGAAGCGGTACATCATCAAAGTTTTGCAGAGATTTGATATGGTTCAGGCGAAGAAGGTGAGCACGCCTCTTGCGGCTCACTTCAGGCTTACCGCTGATCAGTGCCCCAGCACACCCGAGGAGATCGAGGCTATGCAGAAGGTTCCGTTTGCATCTGCAGTTGGAAGCCTTATGTATGCGATGGTGTGTACACGACCAGATATTGCGCATGCCGTTGGGACAGTCAGTAGATTTCTCTCCAATCCTGGGAGAGAGCATTGGAGCGCAGTGAAATGGATTCTGAGATACCTGCAGGGAACGTCCGATTTGACATTGAGATTTGGAGACAGTGAGCCAGAGCTGCTGGGCTACACTGATGCTGACATGGCTGGAGATGTTGATTCTAGGAGATCGACATCAGGATACATGATTTTGTTTGCAGGGGGAGCTGTCTCATGGGCGTCGAGGTTGCAGAAGTGCGTTGCACTGTCCACTATGAAGGCTGAGTTCATTGCGGTTACTGCGGCTGGGAAGGAGTTACTCTGGATGAAGAGGTTCATCAAAGAACTTGGATTCACTCAGGACTGATACACACTCCTGTGTGATAGTCAGAGCGCTATTCACCTGGGGAAGAACCCCACGTTCCACTCGAGGTCGAAGCACATCGACACTCGGTATCATTGGATACGAGATGTCCTAGAGCAGAAGGAGATTGATCTTCAGAAGGTGCACACGGATGACAACGGGGCAGACATGCTGACCAAAACTGTGCCAAGGGGGAAGTTCGAGCATTGGGTTAAAATCGCCGGGATGACGGTTTCTTCCGCCTCGATGTGGAGGAGGAGATTTGTTGGGTACAGTTCCCATCCTTTGTGGAAAAACTGTTGAGATCGAGTCTCATTAACTCGAATTTGGTGTTGCTGATCAAATGTGGAGACATATTGATGGAGGACCTGGCAGGAGGCAAATTAAAGACTCCGGGGAAGATTATCAGAATAACATACTTTCTTCACTTAGTCGAAAAGGGGGAGATTTGTTAAGATAATTTTCTCCGAAATATGAAAGAGGATTAGCCATCTTTGACCTGGAATTCAACATGTGCTCCTAAAGGAAGCTTCTAGGAAATTATCCAAAGGAAGCTTCATGTCTAATGACATGTGTTTTTGACCGAGGGAAGCTTCATGGAAGCTTCATCCACATGTCATCTACCACACCTATCTCCTTGATTTTGGACCTATAAATAGGGATGAAAGAGGAGAGGTAAGACATCCACTTCTCTCCAAACTCAAGTATTGAAAGATCTAGAGAGGCTTTTGCGGCAATCGTCTTAGTTTGGGAGAGCTTTCGGACGTCGTTGTACGACGTTGACAAAGAGTACTTCGCCTACACGGATTGGATCTGGAGCAGATATTGACAAGGATTCGAAGAAGCATCTTGGAGAGGATTTGTGTAATCCGTCTCATCCGCCGCTGTCGGTAACTTGCAGTTTTTCTGTTGCTATTTATTGTATTGTGTAGTGTGAAGCTGGTGAAGATCCTATAAGGATCGAGGAAGGAAAGCCTTGTAATTGTCTATTGTTTCATACATTTTAGTGGCGGCTTTCGGGGTTGGACTCTGATCGTCCCGTGGTTTTTCACCCAATTTGGGTTTTCCACGTTAAAATTCTCTGTGTGCTTTTCTGTGCTCTTTGTTGCTTTTTATTTTCGTATTGTATTGTTGTTTCCGCTTGCATACCGCTGAACGCGGTCGCACATGTTGCTCGCTCAAAAATTAAAACATGTGCTCTGGTCGGGATTGGTTGCTCGCATTCCCAACAAGAACAGGCGACTGTTAACCCAGAAATCGGCGATCCTTCCCAAGGTGGCCAGCTGGCTCGTCGTGACCCTTAGATTGTCCCTTTCGATCGCGATGGGTCCCAGCGTAGGCGGACAGTTTTCCCTATCCGCCTAGGTCTCCTAGCAACCGCGTGCCCTGCGGGACGGCGAGCTATTCCCATGGCTCACCCTCGCGGGACATGCGGTTAGGTCCGCTAATCGTGCAGTCTTTTCCTTGCAGGAGTCCGCCAACAGCAGTACCAGTAGCGGCCTCCTATTTCTCTCAAGGGGCGGTGGTCTCCTACCGCCGTCCGCCGAGGACGCCCGCCAGGGGCGACCTCCCTGCTGCCCGAGGGGCGGCGGCCTCCTGCCGCCGTCCGCCGAGGCCGCCCACCCCGGGCGGCCTCTACCCGTCAGCCGGGCGGACTCCACCCGGAGTCCGCCCAGGCCGCCCGCAAGGGGGCGGCCAGGCCCCGCCGGGCGGACTCCTCCCGGAGTCCGCCCAGGCCGCCCGCTAGGGGGCGGCCCCGGCTCCTGCCGGGCGGACTCCCCCCGGAGTCCGCCCAGGCCGCCCGCTAGGGGGCGGCCCCGGCTCCTGCCGGGCGGACTCCCCCCGGAGTCCGCCCAGGCCGCCCGCTAGGGGGCGGCCCCGGCTCCTGCCGGGCGGACTCCCCCCGGAGTCCGCCCAGGCCGCCCGCTAGGGGGCGGCCCCGGCTCCAGCCGGGCGGACTCCACCCGGAGTCCGCCCAGGCCGCCCGCTAGGGGGAGGCCCCGGCCCCTGCCGGGCGGACTCCCCCTGGAGTCCGCCCAGGCCGCCCGCTAGGGGGCGGCCCCGGCTCCGGCCGGGCGGACTCCACCCTGGAGTCCGCCCAGGCCGCCCGCTAGGGGGCGGCCTCAGGCCTGCGGGCGGACTCCTCCCGGAGTCCGCCCAGGTCGCCCGCTAGGGGGCGACCTCCAGTTCTCTGCAGGTGGGTCCTTCCGATTGCTTCATCGCTCGACAGTGGCGGACGCAAAATCTCTGTCCGCGGAGTCCGCGCAGGTCGTCATGCTGATGTCACTGGGCCCCACTTCTAGAAGAACTTCCCTGGGCCTATAAATAGCCCATGGTGCCTCTCATTCTGGAGCACGCCAGACGGTTGGAGGATCCTGCAAGTCTTGCCAGCAAGCCCTGCGGACTCCGTTTTCCAGTCCGCGCAGTCCGTCATCACCTCCTCCAGCAAGCTCTGCAGACTCAGTTTCTCAGTCCTCCAGCAGCTAGCAGACTATTTTACTTAGTCTCTGCCAGCTTCTCCCCTGCTTTCTGGCACTTTCTTCTCTCTTAGCCGCCAGCTTCTCCTTGTACCCTTTAAGTGATTTTGTTGTAAAGGTGTACTTGTAAGCTTGTAATCTCTAGCTATTAATAAAAGGAAAGCCCGTCGCAGGAGTGGCATTTAGGCCGCGGCGGGCGAAGTGTGTTGTTGCCGCTGCTAGCGGCCCCCCTTCTTCTTCCCTCTGCTCAGCAAGCCTTGCTCCTCTGCTCAGCAAGTCTTGCTCCTCTGCTCAGCAGACTTCTTCTCAGCTCAGCTCTCCTCGGCATCCAACCTGCAAGCACAACCGTCCATTAGCCGTCTGCTCGACAGCTCCTGGTCAACCTCCTTCTCCTCTCTTGATCAACCCGCTCTGTTGATCAAGCTTCTCTCCTCTATCCCCGCAACCCTCTTTGACAAGCCGTTTGCTCCACTCTCGAGCACTCAGAGGTTTCCTTCCTTTCCTCCTTTCCTCCTCTCCTAGCTTGTGAGATCGAACACCCCCTCCGTGTTAGCTGGCTGGTGCCCCGCGACGTTTTCGCGCATCAACAGTTAACACGCGACCTTCAGATCCGGTCAGACGGTGAATAGCGACAGTTAGCCATGTCAGATCAATCAGCCGAGAACTTTGCTCCAAGTCCCAGTGAAGATCCTCTCTGGGAAGCTTTTGAGCAGTCGCGCCGTGAGAATGCTCAACAGTTCCAAGCAATCAACCAAGTTCTTGCTGCGATCACGCAGCGGTTAGACTCTCGTCCAGCAACTGCTCCAGCTGCTCCAATCAATCTAACGCCAACATCAGAGCATAAACAAGCTTATTCTCAAGCTTGTCCTCCGTTCTATCCGCCTTACACCCCGACCTTCCCGCAAGGTCCTGTTGCTCCTTTGCGAACTCAAGATGAAGAGTTTGCCGCTCGCCAAAACTTCTTCCGGCAAGCAGCCCGAGGAAGTCCTGCCAGATTTCTTAACTTTCAAGGAAGTCATCCTTGCCCCCCAGCTCCTGCCTCAGCTCCTCCTGCAGCAACTTTTCCTTTCTACCCCCCTGCTTCTTTTGCAGCTGCAGCCTATGCTCCCTTTGATCCCTATGCTGTGGGAGAGCAGGAAGAGCCATCGCCCTTTATTGAGAGCGTTCGCCTTGAACCTACTCCAGCAAACTTCAGAGAGCCTCGACTGCCAATCTATACTGGAGAGACTGATCCGGTCAAGCACCTCCAAGCTTTTAAGTCAGCCGTTGCTCTCAAGACTCTGTCAGATGCAACCAAGTGCAAGCTCCTTGTGACAACCTTTGATGGGCAAGTGAGGGATTGGTTCTATGGCCTCCGTCCTCACTCCATCTCTTCCTTCCTTGATCTTCGTAGAGAATTCCTTCTCAGATTCTCTACCTCCTCCAAGAGAAAGGGCGGTCCTGAAGCCCTCTTTGAGATCAGACAGCGCAGTGATGAAACCTGGTCTCAATTTGTTGATCGATTCCAGAGAGAGATTCTGGACATCGAAATCGTTGATCAAGAAATGTACCGAGTGGCTCTTATCCATGGTCTTCGCGAAGGGCCTCTCAAGTTTGAAGCTAATGTCCGTGCTCCGAGGACATACCAAGAGCTGATCGCTCTAGCCAACTCGTACATCCGAGGCGAGAAGAGCAATCCAGGCTTCGTCTCCAAGCTCGTATCAGAGAAAGATCCGTTTCGCAAGCAACCTCCAAGGTCTCCTTACAATCGTTTCCCAGCTCACTCAAGGAAGGAGAGAAGGCTTCATCGCCAGCGATACTCCTTCCCGAGCCGTGATGCTCAAGATCCTTTGCTCCCGCTAGCTCCTTCTCAAACAGCAGCTGTGCAACAGCAGCAAGACGATGACTTGCATGAGTCGGATCTCGACGACGTCGTGCAAGAGGTAGTGCAGATCATGAAAGACAGGGCAAGCTACAAGAAGCCCTACCGGCCAGCAGATCAGAGGTCTAGAGACTCAGAGCCTTATTGTGAATTCCACAAAGAACCAGGCCATCGAACAGAAGACTGCCGAGCATTCCGCCAGCTTGTGCAAAGGATGCTCCGTCAAGGCAAAATGCATGACTTGCTTCCTAAAGAAGATCGCCCTGACCCATCAACTTCAAAGGGCAAAGAAATTTCAGATGTTCCTTGCTCCTCAAGAGGGGTGAGCCAGGTCGAAGATTATCCTCTCCTCGTTATTAACAAAGAAGTCGAATGCTTCGATGCCAATGACGAGGGTATACTGGGAAGGCTATTCTAAACTAGCAAGGACTTCACAGTCCTCCAAAGCGATGGACTTCACAGTCCTCCAGAGCTCCTTACAACCTACAGGGGTTATCTCAACCCTTACTCCCTCTTTCAAACATTTCCATTACAACACTTCTCAGTGTTTTATTCTTGCTTTTCTGCAAAGCTTTTATTCAGAGATCCTGTACTGACACAGTTCCCTTTTTGTTGCCTCTCTCTCTCTCTCTCTCTCTCTCTGGATCAATACGCCAATGAGATTTCGCCAAGTCTGAAACGTTCCCTCCGTAGTTTGTTCTTGCACTACCGCTTCGACCACATATGGCGGGAGTATACCCATGTGTGTAGTGGGAGCAGTTCATCTACGATTATGGGCTTCAGGCTTAGGATCCTAGCCAGCATCTGACACAGAGTGTGTGCTAGGGGAGCCCCATGTGTTAGCTCTGCTGTGCGTCTTATAGGAAACACTACGGTTAGGATGATCTTCGCTGGACAAGCAATGACGATCAAGCGTAGCCTTGTCTCTTGGATCATCCTTCAACTGTGGTGGCCGAATAACTCTCTCCGGTATCCTCGATCCATGCCTCTCGGGTTCTCACAACTTCACTGATCAATACACAGACAATATAGGCCTCTTGGCGCAACCTGTCTCCTTGATCAGTGATGCTTGTGCCCAGGGCAAGAGAGCAGAGTTTCTAGCGATCCTTCTCAGGATCTTCCTTGCTTCCAGCAGTCCTTCTCAGGACCTTCCCTTGCTTTTCTCTTTTGTGCCCTCCTTGAGGATGCGCGGCCAGCCCGCTTTGAGCAGGACCATACTCGGAATGACTTTCTCAGGCCAGTGATGCATAAGGCCCACGGGGAACACCTGTGGCAGCATTCAACCTTGTTTAGTCATTCCGAACATGGACCTCTTTTTCCTTTCCCGCTTCGAGCAGGACCATACTCGGAATGATTTTTTCGGGCAAGTGATGCATAAGGCCCACGGGGAACACCTGTGGCAGCATTCAACCTTCTGTAGTCATTCCGAACATGGACCTCTTTTTTCCTTTTTCCCCCCTCCTTGAGGATGCGCGGCCAGCCCGCTTTGAGTAGGACTATACTCGGGATGATTTTTCGGGCAAGTGATGCATAAGGCCCACGGGGAACACCTGTGGCAGCATTCAACCCACTTTAATCATTCCGGATGTAGACCTCCTTTTTCTCTCTTGCCTTCTTTCACAGGTGAACAGGTTAATCCGACCTACCAAAAGGATTTTCAGCAATCACTTTGCTCATGCTCATCCTGTATGAATTGCTTATTCAAAGCTCTATCGGATGATGACTCGCACTCTATCTATATAAGTTCTATTGCTCTTATCTCCTCTACATTATTTGCTCAAGTACTATCAGCCATGCTATTATTATCCAGTCATATCTGTCAGCAGTCAACACTCAGTTTATTGATCTGGGCTTCATAATAATATTCATCAGGCACTCTTCTTGCTAATTGGTCATATCGGCCTTATCTTGTCAACAGTTAACTTATCAACAGTTAGCAGTCTACAGTTAACACTTGCAAGTCTTCTCTTCACAGGTACTTGCAAGTTATTTTCATATCTTATTGGTTCCTAACTTCTCTTCTTGCAGAAATTAGCGAACACCTGCAAGCCTCATATAGGTACTTGCAGCCTATTTTTATATACGATACCTGCTCTTAACTCTCTTCTTGCAGAGATCCACAAACTCTTGCAAGTTTCTTCACAGGTACTTGCAAGTTACTCTCATATATTGTGCATGTTCCTAACTCTCTTTTTGCAGAGATCAGCAAAGACTTGCATGTCCCTTTCAGGTACTTGCGAGTTATTGCGCCTTTCTGTTTTCCTCACTTTTATTTTGCAGAGCATTTACAGAAGACACACCTTCTTCGTTTTGCAAAAGCAAATTCAGGTACACACTCGATGTACCACTCCTACATGCTTACCCTAACTTTCGTTTTGCAGGAAAATAGACAAGAAGCACCAAGCTTGTGAGGAGAGTCTTCAGGTCCTGTCTCTCCTTGCTCCTCTTCTCCCGTTGGGGTGGATCACGATTTTCGTGGGTCTCCAACTTTTTCGAAGTTCTTTTCGGAACTTAAAAAAGTGCGGGGATTATGTTAACCCAGAAATCGGCGATCCTTCCCAAGGTGGTCAGCTGGCTCGTCGTGATCCTTAGATTGTCCCTTTCGATCGCGATGGGTCCCAGCGTAGGCGGACAGTTTTCCCTATCCGCCTAGGTCTCCTAGCAACCGCGTGCCCTGCGGGACGGCGAGCTATTCCCATGGCTCACCCTCGCGGGACATGCGGTTAGGTCCGCTAATCGTGCAGTCTTTTCCTTGCAGGAGTCCGCCAACAGCAGTACCAGTAGCGGCCTCCTATTTCTCTCAAGGGGCGGTGGTCTCCTACCGCCGTCCGCCGAGGACGCCCGCCAGGGGCGACCTCCCTGCTGCCCGAGGGGCGGCGGCCTCCTGCCGCCGTCCGCCGAGGCCGCCCACCCCGGGCGGCCTCTGCCCGTCAGCCGGGCGGACTCCACCCGGAGTCCGCCCAGGCCGCCCGCAAGGGGGCGGCCAGGCCCCGCCGGGCGGACTCCTCCCGGAGTCCGCCCAGGCCGCCCGCTAGGGGGCGGCCCCGGCTCCTGCCGGGCGGACTCCCCCTGGAGTCCGCCCAGGCCGCCCGCTAGGGGGCGGCCCCGGCTCCTGCCGGGCGGACTCCCCCCGGAGTCCGCCCAGGCCGCCCGCTAGGGGGCGGCCCCGGCTCCTGCCGGGCGGACTCCCCCCGGAGTCCGCCCAGGCCGCCCGCTAGGGGGCGGCCCCGGCTCCTGCCGGGCGGACTCCCCCCGGAGTCCGCCCAGGCCGCCCGCTAGGGGGCGGCCCCGGCTCCAGCCGGGCGGACTCCACCCGGAGTCCGCCCAGGCCGCCCGCTAGGGGGCGGCCCCGGCTCCTGCCGGGCGGACTCCCCCTGGAGTCCGCCCAGGCCGCCCGCTAGGGGGCGGCCCCGGCTCCGGCCGGGCGGACTCCACCCTGGAGTCCGCCCAGGCCGCCCGCTAGGGGGCGGCCTCCGGCCTGCGGGGGGACTCCTCCCGGAGTCCGCCCAGGTCGCCCGCTAGGGGGCGACCTCCAGTTCTCTGCAGGTGGGTCCTTCCGATTGCTTCATCGCTCGACAGTGGCGGACGCAAAATCTCTGTCCGCGGAGTCCGCGCAGGTCGTCATGCTGATGTCACTGGGCCCCGCTTCTAGAAGAACTTCCCTGGGCCTATAAATAGCCCATGGTGCCTCTCATTCTGGAGCACGCCAGACGGTTGGAGGATCCTGCAAGTCTTGCCAGCAAGCCCTGCGGACTCCGTTTTCCAGTCCGCGCAGTCCGTCATCACCTCCTCCAGCAAGCTCTGCAGACTCAGTTTCTCAGTCCTCCAGCAGCTAGCAGACTATTTTACTTAGTCTCTGCCAGCTTCTCCCCTGCTTTCTGGCACTTTCTTCTCTCTTAGCCGCCAGCTTCTCCTTGTACCCTTTAAGTGATTTTGTTGTAAAGGTGTACTTGTAAGCTTGTAATCTCTAGCTATTAATAAAAGGAAAGCCCGTCGCAGGAGTGACATTTAGGCCGCGGCGGGCGAAGTGTGTTGTTGCCGCTGCTAGCGGCCCCCCTTCTTCTTCCCTCTGCTCAGCAAGCCTTGCTCCTCTGCTCAGCAAGTCTTGCTCCTCTGCTCAGCAGACTTCTTCTCAGCTCAGCTCTCCTCGGCATCCAACCTGCAAGCACAACCGTCCATTAGCCGTCTGCTCGACAGCTCCTGGTCAACCTCCTTCTCCTCTCTTGATCAACCCGCTCTGTTGATCAAGCTTCTCTCCTCTATCCCCGCAACCCTCTTTGACAAGCCGTTTGCTCCACTCTCGAGCACTCAGAGGTTTCCTTCCTTTCCTCCTTTCCTCCTCTCCTAGCTTGTGAGATCGAACACCCCCTCCGTGTTAGCTGGCTGGTGCCCCGCGACGTTTTCGCGCATCAACAGCGACAACTTCTGCTCAATTCACTAACAACTGCAGCACTCCAGTTCGCCAACGACTGTCACAACTCGGCAGAGACTAATCAACAACCCACTAACTACAACTTCCAGATCGCCTAAACCGAAACCAGTAACTCGCCAGTAGCTCGCCACAGCTCGCTAGCAACTCTCTACAGACCGCCCAGATCACCCTGCAAACCGCAACCAGTAACTCTCTAGCAGCTCGCCAACAGCTCGCTAGTAACCCTCTACAGACCGCCCAGATCAACTTGCAAACCGCAACCACTGAAGGATACAAACAAACCAGTTCAAAGAACACACATACCACCTTGCCAAACAGAGCATTTATCTTTATTAGCATTTTTCAAAATATCCATTTTTTGTTACTGAAATTAAGTTGGATTATTAGAATATATTAAATCAACCTTTAATTTCAACATCATTCAATTTTAATATAATAATGTTTTCCTAACAACTTTTAACTTCAGAAGATAATACGTCTCTAATTTTGATCTCGTGCCGAAGTTATGTTCTGAACGATCTTCATAACATTTCTATCTGCAATAAAATAATAGTTGATGGGCCATGTATGATTTATTGGAGAATCGATGTGCAATTAATCGGTGTCCCATGACACCCACTAATTTGATGGGGATCATGAAGGTAACCACCGTACACACTATTGGTGTGCCCGATAAGTGCACGATACGCACACGAGATCCCATCACGCGCACAACCCAATCGGCACGCCCAATTCGTGCTGCTGCCGGCCTCCCCCGGTCGGCCGTCCATGGCTGGGTTTCTCCCCGACGGGCCTCATGTTAACCACCACCATTCGATCGCCCTCCGACGATCACCGTCGTCTGATACGCAGGTAACCACTCGCATAGCCACCGACATAACCTCCGATAGTGATGGGCGCAAATAGCCAGGACGGTGTCGGCCTGTGAATAGCGAAATTTTAAAAAAATATACACCAGAAACTATAGAAAATACGGTGTGCAATTAGTGATTCCACACTACAAGAAAAACTACTTTTAGCAAGGAGCTAAATATCTTGCTAAATTGTTAAATTCGTTGCTAATTTTAATTAGCAACGAATTTAGAAACAATTTTTTTTGTAGTTAATTTTAGCAACGAAATTATTCGTTTCTATATTGCAAGGATTTTTTAGCAAGCAAATTATTCCTAACTAATATTTGTCATTTTTTTTAATAATTTCATTAGAGTAAAAAAACTTTTACATACAATAAAAAAAATTATTTATTTGTAACCATTGAGATTCAAACGTGAGACCCATCACAAACAACTCAACCATTATTACCAACTGATCTAAAATATTTATCTGTTTGCAAATGACAATATTTATATATATATAAACATTATATACATATTTAAGCATTTATTTAATTATAACATTTCTTTTGTTTATAAAATTATATAAATAAATATAAATATATATTTATACAATATATATTTATAGTTCATTATATAAATATATATATATATAATATAAATATATATTCTTTTATATTTATAATATATATTATTCTTTATAATATATATTCTTTATATAATTTATATATATTTATAATTATTTAATTGAATATTAATAATTTATAAATATATAAAAGTACTTAAATAATTATAAAAATATAAATTATATAAAAAATTAAATATTTTTTTTATTTTGTTAAATATAAATAATTGATAGTATTTTATAAATATATATAGACAACAAATATGTTTTATGAGAGTGGATAGAGAAATAAAAATATTATTATTTGTAAAAAGGAACAAAATGACATATTTTGTAAAAAATATTTTTTTTCCACAATAAAGATTTTGCAATAAAAAAATTATGTTGCTATTTTGCAACAAAAAATATCGTTACTAATCCAACTTGGCGGCGATATTGTACGGGAGAGAGAGCAGCTCGATGAAATTTCACGGGAGAGACAGGATCTTGATTGAACGGAAGAGTGAAGAGTTTGACTTGATTTGGGGATAGCCGACACTAGGTCTTCCATTAAATATCTCATGCAATTTTTTTTATTAAAGAGACTAATAAAATAAAATTGGAGGGAAACAAAAATTTCCCTTTATAAATATTTTAATGCAAAAATATTAGCATGAGATTTTTGAAAGAAAATATTTCGTTACAATTTAGCAACAAGTATTTAGCAACAAAATATTTCGTTGCTATTTTTGCAACAAAAAATTTCGTTACTATTTTTGTAGCTAAATATAAATATTTTATGCGTTGCTAAATTCGTTACTAATTAGCAACAAATTAGTTAGTCTTTCTAATTTTCGTTGCTAATTCATGTTTTTTTTATAGTGCCAGTGGTTACGGTCTACGAATTACCGCGTAAGCACATGAACCACACCTTGGGCCTATAAATAAGACCCCAGACCTCTCTCATTTATAATTTTCTTATCTCAGTCTTCTCCTCCTATAAGCAAGAGCTCTGGCGAAATTCTCCTATGAGCCTCCAGATAGCAAGACATTCCGCTGTCTGCTCAAAAAAAAATTCTCCTACCCGCAAGGCGTTCTGCGAGCCCTTGTTAGCAAATCTCCTACGCACGCCGCTGCAACGCACTGCGTCAGGGCAATGCCTGAGAGCGTTCTCTGCCAACAACAAGTGACAGATTTTGAACTTACGAGTGGTGGTCTGTCACCCTCCGAGTGCATCTGTGTTTTCTTTCATCCCCAAGCTGTAATAAGGAGCGACTTATCACTCTCGATTTCTCTTACATCTTGTAAACCACCGCTGATAGTAAATTTAACTGACACTGAACCGGTTACTTGATTTTTAACCCAATTAAATGATTAATAGGTTTTTCACGTTAAAAATTGTTTTGTGCATTTCTCTACTTACTCTGTGACTGTGCGCTCGATCGCTCCACGAGCTAAGACAACCTAATTTAATCTCATCTACAATAATATATAAAGGGTCATGTTATATGCAGATCATTTTTTATTTATGCAGTACAAGGATAAATGCAGGTAAAACTAAAAAACCATAGGAATTGATGAACCCGTTCAAAAATTGGTCTGCATATAACCATTTTCAAATATACGGCCTGCACATAACCACAGTGCAGTCTTCATGTAGTTATTACCTATATAAAAAATAATACATAAAATAATATATATAATAAATAAATGACGGGAGTGTCGTCCAAGATAGTAAAATTATTTGAATATTAATCAAATAATTATAGACAAAAATTAAACTTATAATTTATATTAAGCGAGCATAATATTTAAAATAATCTAAAGTTGTTAAATAGTATATATATTTGTATAGAACTCAGTCAAATATTTGTCCTTTGGTGAAAATAATATTAGTTTGTGAATTTAATAAGCGGTGATAATATATGTCAACAGATATAAACAACTATTGTTTTATTAAATGATTTTTTTTATAAAGATCCATACATTACAACTCTAGATTTGATGATCTGTTTCAAAATTAATATAAACAATTTGCTGTGGATGAAAGATTTGATGGGTCTCTTTGGCACGGCCGTGACAGTCATGAGCACGATGGTTACGAAATATAAACTACCTTCATTTTTAAATTTCAAACTTAGGTTTCGTTTGGTTCGGTGTTTCCCCGCCTCCGTTTGGAGCAAAAGTCGCTGGAAGGCGGGTAAACGAACGGTTGCCGGCGGCGTTTGCTCCGTTTGCACCCGCATCAAGGAGGAAACGGCCACGATCAGCTTGGTAAAGTGGTATGTCGACCAACCAAATGCACCCGCCACCACCTAACCAATAGCCTTAAGCTCCCTTTGTCTTGCCTATTCACCTTTCTCACACTTTTCCACTTCCCCCGCTTTCCCTCATTTCGCTTTTCTCTTTGTAAGTGGTCACGTCGCTCGTGCCACACACCTATTGCCGAGAACTCCGCTCATACACCACTCTTCCGGCTTCTCCGAGAAGTAACCAAGTGAATCCTGTCTTATTTTTCAACGTTTGTTCTTTCCACACACGTCCACCCAAAGCTTTTACAAACGAGCGAAGCCCGCTCGCAACCAAGAGCAATCGTTCATACACACACAATTTGGGTGGACTGTGTGGCTATTGTTAATGCGCAACCCAAAGTTACTTTTTCCCCTTCCCGTGGTGCTGATGGTATAGACACACATTCTTACTAGGAGAAGCGATCTCGAATCATCGACTGCCAAGCCCCATTTGCCCGATCACAATGTCATCGAGTGGGACTGCGGTCTAATGTTCGACGACGCTGCACACTGAAAAAGGCAAGCCCCACGAACAGTGCTGCCGGGGGCCGCCGAGGGTCCCTCTAAGAGACTGCTCATACATGCATATGCATATAGAGAGACAGAGAGGAGGGTAGAGAAAGCGAGTTGCTTTAATTCCACATATAAAAAAACCATGCACGTTGCAGCACTTTATAATGTGCATGCCAAGTAACGTTTGTGTGCTTTGATGCTTATAAGTTGATTTGAAATGCTGATGAATTTTGCTGTCAGCTACAGTGTATAATTTGTACTTTATACTTTATATTTTAATAACTTATGTTATCAATTAATTTAAAGCTAAGCTCTAATATTGCATACATTGATACATATATGCTCTCCATAAATATATTAATTTCTATAGTGAATATTTTAGTACCAATAAATATTTATTATTTATCACCCCATAAGCTAACAGAGGATAAAACAAAGTAGTTGGTAGCCAATCCAATTTCCAAAGCCCAGTTCAAATCTCTCTCTCGCTCTCTCATTCTCTCTCTCTCTAATCAAGGTTATATAAATGATAAATTATGACTCTGTTTGACACAGTATTTTGTTGCTACAGCAAGTTTTAATAAAAATATTACCGTCATAAAATGCATGTACGACGATACGATTGTGACCGCTGTTAACAAAATCAAATTACTTTTAAAGTGAAGTTCATCAAGTGAGATCGGATATGAACTAACGAGGACAGTTTATAACCATCGTGTTCACGTCCGCTACTACAGTGCCAAGCGGAGCCAATATTTAATATTGTGATGCATTTATTTTACCCACAAAGAAAAGTTTGTTTTCCGCTACACCATTATTATCAAGCATCAAATATTAAAAGCCCTACATTGTGTACGTGAACACACTTGAAGTGGTCGAACCAACGGGTTCGACTCAATTTTTTAGCAAAAAAAACAAAAACAAATGAATGTTGCCAAGCTCATGTACAAGTAATAATAAACACCGAATTTTACGAAAAACATGAATCATAAAATAAGCAATGCAAAAATAGTATTTCTCAATACATACATAACATTTTATTCCTAATTTCACATTTATCCAAGGTTTTAAAAACCGGACCGGATATCGAACCGGCGGAGGGAAAGGTTCAAGGTTCAACCGGTTCAACCGGGGTCGAACCGTTATATATATATATAATAGAGTAAAAACGACATTGTAATAGAGTAATAGAATAAAGTTTTGGCATGACAACGGTTAAGACCACAGTCGAGAAAATAAAACTAGTTTTTTTACTTTTAAACATAAAAGTGTATGAAGTTTCTTAGATAAAGTCGAACGTTCAAAAGCGACGGTTCATAACCACCACTTGATGACCGCCACCGCCGTGCCACACAGAACGTAAAATTTATGGGGATGTATGCATATATTAAAAATATATAAAAACTTTATTAAAAGATATCATATATTAATATAATAATATATCTAAAAATATGTAATTAATTTTTATATAGATATGTATATTAATTTTTATATAGATATGTATATTAATTATATATATACGTTAATATTTATATGTATATAAAGTATTATAAAAATGAAATCATAAGATCTAAATGCATAGGTGGTTGGTTGTTCTCCTAAAGCAATAGTGGTTCGAATCCTGCCATCTCTAAATTTTCAGTTATTTTAATATTGGGTCTTTGGCCTGCCCGGTTGCGTAAAACCGCGCCCGGTTCCCGGCCCACCGGTCCGCCGGCCCGGTTCTCCGATTCTTGGGCGGTCCGTGGATGATGTGGTTTTTGTACCTGAATCGGACCGGCTGGGTGCCCGGTCCGCGGTTCGACCAGCGGCCGCCAGTCTTTGACGAGAGAGATGTTGACAAATGACGAGAGAGATGTTGACGAGAGATGGAGACGGAGAGGAAGGGAGTCTACGAGGCTCATTCCAGCGGCCGCCAGTCTTTGACAGAGCGCCAGAGCTTCTGCAGAAGCCTCCCCCTTCGGTCCATTGTTAGCTATTTTCACAATTCTTCGAAAGATCATTGGAGCCCGACGATCGCTGTATACGGTCACTTCTTGAAGCCTCCCCTTCGGACCTCTAGGAATTGCTGGAACGGAAGATCCTATTCGCATAAACGAAGATCGCATCGACAGAGCGGCAGAACGACAAAAGAGATGATCGGGAAGGCGATTAAAATGATCGCACCTGTATCAAAACCCACCAAAATAGGTAGGTTCTAAGGTTAAGCTGATTTTTAAAGTTTCAATACTTAAGGTTTTGTGCACAAGTCAATCCCATCCATAAAAAGCCCCAAACAAACATTAGACTTAGGCTCCGTTTGGCACGGTGGTGGCGGTCATGAACACGGGGATTAAATTGTCATTCGTTAACGCCCACCTATGGAAATTCATCCACTTTTATGTTCAAACGAATGATATTCATTAGGTGATCCTTAAGCGAATTACGATTTAACCCATGCGTTTACGACCACCGCCATCCTGCCAAACGGAGCCTTAGTTTTCATCCAAAACCTTCCTCCCAAAGCCACTCCGATCAACTCCATCTGTTAAAAACACGAGACGAACACACCAAATGATTTTGATATACCCAAAATCAATTCCTTTTCCTCTTAACATACGATACGAACACACCCTAAGTGATATTCAATTTTAACCTTTGTAATGACTACATTAAAAGTTGTGACCTTTCTCCATGTAAAGCGATCAAATATGTTAAATTATTTTACGATATTCAATTTTTTTATCTTTGTTATAATTCTTCACTAAAATAATTTAACTGTTTTATCAATTTTCATCCAAATTTCTAACTAAAAGGACATCTTTATAAACTCAAAAAACCTGTATTAATGCAAACTCAGGAGGTCAAAGTAATTAACCCTATATATTAACCCTATATATATAATTATTTATTTATTTATTGTAGATGTGCAATTTTAAATCCATTATTATATGGGCGTCTCAATTTTTATAAGAAAGAGATGCAGGGAAAGTGAGGACAAATGAGTTGGGCAAGTATTTTGTCATTTCCTTCGTCCGGATTAGAGGGGAGAGAGAGAGAGAGAGAGAGAGAGTAGCCCCGAGGAAGGGCTCCTTTCCCACTGTATCGTCCTCATTCCTCTCCATCCCCGCTCCTCCTGCTGCCCAATTGCTTTACAGTTCACTTCTGTCCCCCCTCCCCCCCCTACTCTCTCTCCTACTCTATATAAGAGGAGGTTGACAAGTGCCACTTTCTTCGCCAGTTTGAATGTATATTATTATAACTTATTAACTTTGTACTACACACTTCAGTCCTTTTGCTGCTGACCCCCCGCTCTCTCTCTACATATAAAATAAGGCATTGAACATTATTATAATATAAACAGAGGTCCAAATTACTAGAAAAGTGGGGATGATATTCGGGAAGGCATGAGGGGCTCCAAAGGCTCGGCCAAGGAGAAGGAGACATGGAGATCAAATCCCTTCTCCATCTTTTGCGGATCATGCCGCACGTGGAGGACTCCTAATTCTTCTTTTTTCCTTTTCTAAAGTCAAGCCTCCCATTATTTCAATTGAATCCCCGAAATGGTTTAATGATTGATGGCCACATCACACACACACACACGGATTCGGGGGAGTAAAGTGCACCCCTGCACTTTACGGTAAAGTGCGGGCATCCAACGACTTGTGTGGATGCCCACACACATCTCAAAGCAAGTACATCTCAGCTCGTTTTGAGATATGTGCGGGCATCGAATGCGGACCGTTGGATGCCCGTACTTTACCGTATAGTGCAGTCCCCCACACACTTGATGAAACTACTTTTCCTCTTGTTCTTTTCCCCTTTTATGATGATGGATACATGCATAGAGTATGATAAGGCCGAGAATAATTAATCCCACATTATTTGTGCATTTAATATACATTTTAATTAGGCGCCCTTTGTTTATAGTCATGTTATTTTAGAGCAAATTAGATCTAATGGTCCACCCCCACGTCATTCACTTAAAAAAAACTAGCCCCACAACTGGAGGGAGGCGGTCAAGTTGAAATAGTCATACATTTAGGCTCTGTTTGGGATTCCGGCGGGACACCATTCCGGCCAGGCTGAAACGGCGGAAGCTTGTTTGGCAAGCTATCGGGAGCTCTGGCTAAGGACGGCCGGGGTGAAAGGGAGGCAAACTGGGCGTTTTGTGACTGGCGGCCCGAAGCACCAGTCGACCGTTGCGGACAGCCGTTCCCTCTCTCCTCCCCGGCGTGCTACCGGATCTTGTTCCCAAACAAAGCCTTAGAAACTCTTCCATGCCTGTGGGCTCGCAACGCTTTCTTTATGGTCTGTTTTGATCTTTCATTAGTCAAGTATTTTGAATTTTGAAGCATTGAACTAAAACCATAGAGAGTAATGTTGGTCAAATGTTGTTTGTGCGTTTTAGCTCCAGTTTCGTCTCTTCAGTGGGAAAAACACCACCGGAGGCAGATAAGTGTTTGATAAATCTCTATTTAAGATCCCGTTTGGAAAGGCTTTTCAGCTGTATTGCATTTTTTGAAAAACACAACCACCTGTTCCAAATCGTTTGGATTGTCTATCGGCAGCAAATGCTACCGCCCAAAACTACTCGTTTTTTTCGGAATCACGATCCTCCTCCAGTCACAACTTTTCTTACCGCCGCGGTTTATTATTTTCTCCACCCACTTGATCCCGCGGTGCAAACCCTGTCTGCTCCAGACGAGCTTCCAGTTCACGGGTCTCCTCCCGATCTCTTAGTTTGATGACAGGCTTCCAGTTCACAAGTCCGTCCTAAAAAACTTTGCAAACAGAGTTCATCCAAACAGAACTCCATTTGCAACAGACTTTTTCCAACCCTTCTTTCACTACCACTTCTTTTCCAACCGCCACCGCTCTCCCAATCAAACACTAAGGCTCCGTTTGGGAGGACTTATTTTCACCGGTCCGGTTACGACCGCATGAATCACACCATAATTTACGATTCATGCGGTCGTAACCGCTTGACCGGTGAAAATAAGTCCTCCCAAACGGAGCCTAAATCATAGCAATAGTGGGAAAATCCAAAAGATTCATTTTTAATTCTCATTCCAACCGCTCAAACATATGAACCTTACTGATCATCAAAACCGATTGAAGAAGATTAAGAAAAATAAGAAACACCATATATCTATTTAATAATTAGTCAATTTAACCGACCATTTCGCCAATCTTCCGCCCGAGCACGCGAACAAGACCAGCTTTTACCGTGGGCACCATAAAAAAATACCGAGCAATACTCGAGTCATATCAACATTTAGCCTAAGAATGACTTTCCAAGGAAAGCATGAATACGATTACTCTCAATTGCTTAGAATTCGATCCGAGCTATTCGATCAGCTTCTTTCCCTCCGACATCGATGCTGACTCTTCTCTGCATCAAGTATTCCATTGTCGATGTTTTCGAACAATTTCCTCATCATCGTCAAACGTCCTTTTCCATCCGTAGTTCTATTGTCTGATTGTCTCCGTTGGTATCGGGTCATCAACTGGTCGATCAGGCCTCCCTTCCAACGTCTATGTTCTTGATCGAGCCCTCAATATCCCAAATTGGGCAGTTGATCCAAAGTCTATGTTCTTGGATCAGATAGCCAATACCTCGATTCGAACTTGTGATCCAAAGTCTCTGTTTTTGATTGGGTCTTCGATAGTTCGATCGAACATCCATTCTCAAGTCTCTGTTCTTGGTCAGGTCCTCAATACCCCAGGGCCAGTCCTCCGACTAGGGCTAGTAATTCCTCCTGAACTTTTCGAGATTACTGTCCTATACACCCTTCTTATAATATTACTAAAGGATTACCTTCCTTTTTTTTTCTAAACTTTACTTCTTCTATACCCATCTTATTACCCTCTACTTCCATATTCTCCCACCCTTTGAGTTTTTGGGTGTATTTGTCATGTATATCACCTAGGCCCTTCTAATGAAAAATTTGCACCTTAAGCAGAGAAATTCATGTTTGCTAGATATTTCTACATGTATGCTGTTCTACTTCTACAAGAAACTCATAGTTTCTTCAGACTTGATATTCCCTGAGGATCAACATTTTCACCTCCTTCAACACTGGCTCCACTTTCACGACAGCTTCTTTTTCTAAATTCAACCGAATTCATTACGTCACCCTCTCCAACACCACCTCTATCTATTACTCCTTTGCCTCATTTATTCAGTGTTTGGCCCACCACATCTACAATTCTTCATTTGTCGTAGAGTTCGACATTTTGTAGCATCGTTTCTGCTGCTACTCCTGCACCCAAAGATCTCCTCATTGCCCTTCACAAAGGTAAGCAAATCATGTACCACTCATTCTTTGCCAAATATCGTCCCCTTTCACCGTTTTACTCCTTCATTACACAGGTTTGCTTGTTCTCACTTTGCCAATGCTATTCCATCTTCCGTTGATCAGGTACTATGACATTCTGAGTGGGGTGCATCCATGGATGAGACAAGCCCCCCGAGATGATCGTACTGTGAGGATACTTCGGCATTTCCAGTGTTCAAACGTTTGCTTGGGACATTTATTTCCTATTTTTCAGGTCGACATTGAGCTACATCATCTTGCGGTCGTAACCGCCAGACCGGTGAAAGTAAGTGAAATTTAGCTAGGTTATCTAAGACAATAGCTTCTGAACAAGATCGTTTAATTTCTCATTCTTTATCTATTGCCGCCAGGAGACACCGCGACCAATTTAATTTACATTGATATAATTATCACTAACGACGATATTGCAGATATATCCAAGGTCAAGAATCACCTAGCGAAGAACGTTTAGAGAAAAGACCTTAGACTTCTTAACTATTTCTTGGGAATGGAGGTAGCATCTAAAGGTGACCCCCTTATTCTTTCTCAAAGAAATTATTGCACGGATTTTTTCAATATGCTTGATCCCTGGGATGTAGATTGACCGATACCCCCAATGAAGACAAATAGTAGGCTCTCTTCTAGTTTCTCAAGCTCAGATCCTTTGTTGCATAATATGAAGTATTATAAAAGACTAGTTGGTAAGCTCACTTACTTAATGGTCACTTGTCCTTATATTTCTTTAGCGGTAGGTATTTGAGTCAATTTATGCACACTAGCAAGTTTTGCATCTTCAAGTAATTGAGAGCATTCTTCGGTATCTAAAGTGTACTCCTGACCATGATATGACATGCTAACTATTATCAATTATCTCTTATAGCCTATTTAGATGAAAATAATATTGGATCAAAGGATGACCAAAGATCTACCGGCGATTTTTGCACATAACTGGGTAGCAAACAGGTTACATGGAAGAGTAAGAAGCAGTTTATTGTAGCCTGTTCTACAGTCAAGGATACATACCACTCGATAGCCTTTGCGGCTTTGAGCTAACTTGACTTAAGATCCCCTTAACTAACCTTAATGCCTACCACTCTCCTCTCATGTGATGTTATATTGTGATAAACAAGGCGTCATTCACATTCTTGAAAACTTAATGTTTCATGATCATATTAAGCATATAGAAGTTGACTGTAACTTCATTAGAGACTAGGTCAAACTTAAAGATGTTAAACTACATGTTTCCGCAACATCTCAGATTGCCGACAACCTCACATAATCTCCGCCACTTCCTCTATAACTTTGCTTCTTGTCCAAACTTGGTTTATGCAACAGGTGTGCTCTAGCTTGCATGGGAATATAGAATATACTTATTATATTTTCCCTAACTATTTTCTTTGCATATTTTAGTCGACTGTATTGAATAACCTTTTGGGGCAAAGCCATCATTGTATAGGTCACTTACGACCTAAAGCAAAATATACATGACAGCTTTTTTATTTACAATATTAATTAATTATTATTCTTATTTTTCCGCGTCTACAAAGTTTATACGGAGTGTCGTGTTAAAACATATCATATATCTCATTAACGAGTCTTTCACAATGTACCGAGCAAGGGAGCCAACTCTCGAGTTGTATGAGCGAGAGCATATTTCTCAAGTTGCAATCATATCACCTGCTTTAGCGTGCTTTTGCCCCACCTCCTTCCCCCGAATCTTGTGTTCTAACAAAAGCAAAACATAGCTACATAACCATGCCGACAAAGTTGAATGTATGTTGAACAATGATGAACATAAGATGGTAGAAAGAAAAGGTAAATGAGCACTAACCTCTTAGTTGTAGATCCTCATAGTCCTCCAACACAAGGCAATAGATAGCAAGTTGAACAACTGATTCTTGCATCCATTGTATCTCAATTACAAAAAAGGATACAAGTAAAATCAAACATTTTTGAGTAATTTTGAGTTCTAAAATGAAACTTATTGTACAAAATTTTGATCATCCAACAAGCTTACGATGCCGGTACCACAACTGGATAAATACCCTTCGATCTCGCAGATGCGCACACGTCACATTCTCCTCAACTGCAATAATGGATGATTCAATCGAAATCTATGCACCTTGTTGTTTTTGGAACCCTCTTAAGGTAGCATAAACAAGAGAGTAAGAGATTCCACGGATCTACCACTGAAACATCTACTTGTATAACAGATGGAAAATTTACTTCAGAGTTGTTAGGAGCTGCTTTGAAAAGAACCAAATCCCATAATAAGAGTGGCTGGTCCCACCTGAAAATTAAACAAAAGCCTTTGATTAGAAAATATATCCTAAAGAAGCTTTGTTTAGCATAGATTCCCAAGAGAACAACAAGGTTGTTCCAAGAGTTATTGAAATATCTGCCAAATATATATTAGCGACCATTCAAGTGAGTAGCATTTATTCAGGTTTGGTTTGAGTGAACTCTTTGAGGACGGGGCACAATTTAGGGGTAGATTCATTAGCGACCGTCTTTGATCTGATGGTTCAGATTGTTGGTGAGTTGTGGAGTACTTACACTCTTCTTAACCTAACTTGCTGTGCTTGACTGAGGACCCAACCTTATATGGAGAGCTGCATGGACACAAGGTAGTGGACGAATTCACCAATGGAAGAAGACCTTTGGAGAGGGGTATAGGTGTTCAAGGAGTCTATTCGGAGATACACATTGATTCGTCTCTGTATACTTTGTTGGTATCATTGTATATATTTCATTATATTGTAAACTGTTGATTGTGCGTAATTTATCAGTGAAGGCTTTCCGGATTGTACTTTATCCCTTAGTTTTTGACCATAATTATGGTTTTCACAAAAAATAGTGTGCCTACTTGTGCTTGCCTTGCCGGGTTTGGAAACCCAAAAAAACATGTAGGGATTTAGGGATTAGCCAATACATAACCGAACTAGGGCATTAGTAAGAGTGCAAAATTGGGACCCTGTAATAACATAATTATTTCAGCGCATCCTGAGCTCAGTTGGTGATGAGGTTGCGGATTAAGACATCTTATCAAATAGCTCGACGTTTCGATACCTAGCCTCAACAACGCACTGTGCTGATAAACAGGCCAGAGAGGCGTTGGGGTGTCTGATGTATCCTATATTACTGTATTTCAGTCTCATATATCTTATTATATAAAACAATATAAGTATTTGGAGGCACACCATAGATCAAACAAGAGCCATTAGATCATGAGAGAGAGCATGAGATGGGGGGAGAGAGTTGGGAGAGAGAGAGGAGGGAGAGAGAGAAAGAGAGAGAGAGAGGGGAGGAGAGAGAAAGGGAGAGAGATGGCGTAACGGAGAGGAGAAAGAGGGCAGAGAGAGTGGGAGGAGAGAGAGGGAGAGAGAAAGGGAGAGAGATGGGGAAGGGAGAGAAAGAAGAGGGAGAGAGATTGCGTGAAATTAATGTTTTTATGGAAAAACATATTTTTTTTATAGAATAAAAATTGTAATACTGATTTATATTTTTTTACGGTCATTTTGAGTACTCATATGTATATATTGCGGACACTGCCCGTCTTGATGTGGGTGCATCCTGCTTTGATGCGGGCGCAGCCCGCAACGACGCATCGAGCACGGGAGAAGCCCATTCGGAGGCGGGCGAAGCACGCCTGGATGCGGCAGAAGGCCGCCCAAGAGCATCGAGCACGGGCGTAGCCCGTGCGAAGATGCTCGTGTGTGTATATATATATATATATATATATATATATATATATATATATATATATATATATATATATATATATATATATATATATATATCACGGTTGTGGATATCCTCCAACATGGCCGACATAAAGATTTCATAGACAAAACTACCCGTTTACAATATTTTTTGCAAAATATCCTTTTGGAATATATCTTTCGATATGTCTACTATTGACTAATATATTCGCTGATATATCGGCCGATATTTTATGGACTTGTTTTTTACAATTTATTTTAATGTGTCTATGGTCTAATATACAATAGACCAAAATTATTTCATTGTGTAGGTTGTTTTTTCCCTTCCTCTGGCTTTCTTCCTTGCTCAAGTATGTCATCGACTTCAATTATGCATGGTCTTTGAATTATAGACTAAAACTTCATTATCTTCAATTGTAATCAACAACTTCCCGACATCCTGCTTATTCTTGTTTTATTTAACGCGTTGTACCATTATTACTTGTGTAATACAAAATGTTTAAATAAGTTTGATAAATTTAGGAGTTCAATAAATATCAAATTATTAATATATTAATATGTATATAAATTTAAAAAAGGATTAAATTTATAAATAATTACATATATAAATAATGACATATTAAAATCTGATATATGAAATATCCCCGATATATCCCCCGACATATTAAAATGACATAAAAAACCTAAACCGACGTGTCCCCGATATCTGACATCTACAACCCTGATATATATTGAAATATATAAAGATATCCACTTAGCACTTTTGTTGGTGTAATGGAGTGCACGACCGCCTAAATCTAAGCCATCCAATCTCGCTAAAATCAAATCCAGCCTTCCGATTACTTATGTGCATGAATGTCCAAAAATCAAGGGCCCAGAAAGCCCGTCCAGGCCCAACTTGGAAAGGATCGGGCCAGTCCTAGGGGGCCTAACAAGGCCCCCTTTTCGGTCATAAGCATGGCCAGGTGCCCGGGCCGAGCTAAGCCCAGGCACCAGGCCTGGCCCGGGCCCGACGCCAAGCCAGGTTGTAAATCCCGCCTGGCGTGATTTAACAAATGTAAATTCAGCGCCAAGGAGAGAATTATAAGTTACCCAGGCGCCAGCTTAGGCATAGGTTGGCGTCTATTAAAAAAATTTGTTTTTAATTATTTTTTGTTTTTGTTTTAATTTAATTGAGATAATTTCCGAGGGAAAGGACTAGGCCCGACCTGTAGGGCCTAGACATGCCCCTCTTGAAGAAGAGGCTCGGGGCGGCCTGGGCTTGCCGGGCATTAAGGACACGCCTATCTACGTGGTGTAATTGTGGAGTTCCATGTTAAATTTACTAGAGCGTTTATACCTAATACGGTAGGGAACACATGCCTATATTTTCAGGCCACGGTCGTCATACGATGTGAAATCATGATTTTGCTAGTACATATATTGAAAATTTTTGTACGGGCAAAAATTTTCAAAGACAATTTTCATGCAAAATTACGCTACCATGAGATCGAACTCACAACCGGCCATATATATTGAATAAAGACAAAACCACTACATTAGCCGGTAAGTTGTTCTAAACACCAAAATTATTATCTATGTGAAGGGAATTATAATTTTTACAATTAATATAAGTAAATATATTATAACTTATATTTACATTATCTAAATATAACTTAATATAAATATAAGTTTATATTAAAATTTTTATAATAAATATAAGTAAATATAATATAAGCTTGGATGCAGGTGAAACTTGACGGAAGATGTCGCCCACCGAAAGTTCGCAGCACGGGCGGCGCCGCACGGATGCCCCGTGCACTCACTTGTACTAATATATAAAGATATGAACTTATGGTGTAATGGTGCACACCATCTGTTTCATCTTGGACGCCCATTTTAAATCAAAACTGATCCTCTTCAAGGAAAAAAACAATCTTGACCATTAATTTAAAATAAAAATTATTATCGCTCTTATTTTTTCCTGAGGTCACGATAGTACCTCCGCCCGCATTATGGTGTAAGGGTGTACATGGTCGGAGTTAGTCGTGACCCGGGTACTGTCGCGGCTGCACAACAGACCCCCGTGGATTGTCACTGGTATTAATATATATACACACATATATTTGGACCTCTATTAGGGTATGAAGGCATCAAAAACCCTTAACATGGTATCAGAGCCCTCCTTATGGTGAATACAACCGCTCAAAGTTGTCTAATAGACGATCGAAGCCATACAACTTTTGTCGTCCTTGCTATGCTAGATGCCACGTCTCTCTCGTCAATCAATTCTCCATCTAGCCTTCGTATCGAAGCCAGTGCCCCGTCAAAGATGATGTCTCGGTGATCTTCTAATCGATGATGAAGCCAATCCTTGTTGAACCAGTCCTAATCTCGACGAAGCTAGGGTCGACGAAGTAGGCTCTACTTCCGTCGATACATGTTCTACATCCACTGGTACCATAGTCGATGAGTTGCTTAGGCGCTTATCCTGCCGACAAGTCATGTCATTGATCGTGCTGCTCCTCTTAGTGATTCTACCACAAGAGTGTTGCATCCTTAGATACTAAATGAAGACTAGTTTCCTTCATTTCTATTCCTTCCCTCCTACTGTAGATCATCTATGATCGAAGTGCCATAATTATCTTAACCAAAGGGCAGATCTTTTTCTTCCTTCTTGATCACAAAGAACAACATCAGTGCATCTTCACCTAATGATGAAGGATGCATCGAGGACGGAGCTACCTTGATTGAAGGGACCCCCGGCGAGCCCGGGATCACATGGCTGGAGAATTTCGACCCACACTGGATGCCCCGGACCGCCTAATTATTAGTAGTGCTGTTTTCTATTATGCAATTGTATGTTTAATTATGTGTATTTGAACTCTTGTGTGGTGTGCTATTAGTGGATGTGCTATTAGCTGTGGTCTCCCCCTCATAGTATAAGAGGTGGGAGAGAATATTGGGTGGGGAGTTTTTTTGGGAAATTTATGAAGCTCCTTGGTTTGCCCTAGCCGCCTCTCGCCCTCTCCGTGCGAGAGTGCTCGATCCGGAAGGATTCCGCGTCCCTCACGTCGCCGCTCAGCCCTCCCGTGAGGTCGGTTCCAGGCCGGAAGGCCCTCCCTTTCCCCGTCCCGGCGACCTCCGAGGGCGCGCATGTACGGGCGTGCGCACCCGACCGCACCTCACACAGCCCCACCGCATGGCGGGACCGGTTGGGCAACCGCCCGATGGCACGGTCGGCACCCGATCGCCACCGACTGGACAACCTCCTTGGCCGCGCGGCCCCATCCGCGCACCCTTCTTTTTGTCGAGCCCCATGTGCGCGCTCTTACCGCTCCGCTCCGAACGTCCCACCGCCGTCTCCTAAGATGCGCGGACCCCGACCATAATGCCCTCGGGTTCACAGTGAACTCAGAATGCCTCCGTGCTCACAGCACGCTCACAACACCTCCGCGCTCACGACGCGATCATAGAACCTCCGCGCTCACGACACGATCAGAGCACCTCCGCGCTCATGACGTGCTCTGAACACCTCCGCGCTCACGGCACACTGCGATTTACCTTCTTTGTAAAGATTGCAGGTTTGTTCGCGATTCGTTCCCATCACCACCATTGCTCCCGCCCGAGGGGAAAAATCGTCATATATGCAAAAATGGCGATCCATGTGCTCCTGATCGAGGAACGAGATTCATCCGTACGGTAGTTATGGTTGTTAGAACAATGCAATTACCAAGACGCCCTTGTCAATAGCTATAAAAGGAGACCAGGGCCCTTATTTGAGAACACGTCTTCAACACCAGAGAGAGCTCCTTCAAAGATTCTTCAGAGATCTTCTTCAGTGTTTGAAAATTCGTTCGAAAATCTCCTTCAGCCCTTGAAGAATTCCCTCCTCTTCGAAGATCTCCTTCGAAGGCGACTCAAAGATCCCAATTCAGCCTTTGAATATCTCCTTCCCCTTCAAAGATCTCCTTCGAAGGTGGCTCAAAGTTCTTATTTCCGCATTCTACTAAATTCTCATTTTAACGAGTGGTGGCATGTCACCCTCGAGAACTCAATTGTTTGTAATACCCAAATAAGTAGTGCAATTTGGCCGGCACTGTTCTGACCAGACGATTTTCAACCCCTTTCGGGTTTTACACGTAAAATGTCTCCTTGCCAACTATTAGTCTTCTCCATGACTGTTTGTGTGCTCGACTCACTCTCGAGCTGAGACGGTTCAATTCGACTGGTCTATAAGAGCGTCGAGCGACCCGCAACCGTTATTTTACATTCATTCCCGTTTAGTGATGCCCGACGTGTTTAGACTAAACAATATAAATCATTTAAAACAATTTTCGTCCAAAAATTGCCAAATATATTTTCATTCCAATCATTTTTTATTCTAATCAATCGTAAACCAGACTATGTGAAAATTTTCTACCCTACACTAGACCCATATATCATAGCCAACGGAACCAGAAAAGATACACATGAATAATAAAAGAGAGTCTCTGCAACCAAATGATATGCCATAAAGCAATTTGAAAATCTGACAAAATTCTTGCTTGGAAAGATTTTGCAACCAAGAAAATGCCTGAACTATATGAAATCTCAAACAGAGGAAATTCGTACAACTTACCAGCATACTCAACTACACAAATTCAAACAGTTTGTTTTCTGGTCATCAACATACTTGATCTTACAATATGAAAGGCTCCTGCGTACCCCATGTTCTTCCAATCTTCATTTTGATGCGTAAAGGAACTGAAAGATATTTTATTTAAAATGACTATGGAAATAAGTTTAGCATAAAGAATTTCAACAGTTCTACTATAATCAGATGATACCTGAGAGTGAAGCAGCATCTTCCATGCTTGTTTGAAGAAGTCTTGCAGCTTCCCTTACAAAGCGTTGATCAACTTCGAGCACTAATTCATCATGAACCTGAAAAAAAGTTTGGACAAAATTGGACGAGAAATAAACAATGAGTCTTGGCATAGGCTATTGGTAATATAACACCATACTTCATCAAAAATATGGTGTGCAAGGAACAAGACATGGTGCATATTATGGTTCCACACGTAAATTAGTCATCCTGCTAGGTCTAGTATTAATCGAGTCGATAGACGAGTTGTACGAGCTCTTTAGTGTCTTTGAGCATTTCTCTTTATGTTGGGATTACATACACTCATGTCATTATGCAATGTTATATGCAGACCCCCTTGGGGCACGAGACCATTATGAAAGAAATTATTATAAGTCACTTCTCCTCCTCTCTACTTCTTTTCCTCTCTTCATTCTAGGGTTAGGGTAAGATTGAGCTCCTCTTTCCCTCCATCCTTCTCCTCGCATTCTCCATAGGTTGGCACGCTACGAGTTGACATGCAACAGTGCACAAGTGTAGGAAATAAAATTTGCTCAAAATGTCCCAAATTATATAATGCAACAAATATACTTTCTTGGAAAGCTCATGCAAAATAATTATAGCTTCTAAAATCTAGCTAGGAATAAAACGAGTTATATATCTCCGTGCATTTCAATTTAATGACATGCATTCATGCGATATTATTTATGGGTGTTCCTCATAAATCAACTTTTCTCTCTTTATGTATAATCACAAATTACACAAGTAATACTGTTAATTTGTTGCAAAATCGAGCAAAAAATAAGAGAAACAAACACGGAAACACAATATTTATGTGTTCACCCGGGCAACAAAAGATTGATTAACTAGATGGAAGAATAGACAGTTACGAGGGGAAGTGCCGTTCGGTTTTCTCTCTTGCCTTTACCCTATAGTAGAGTAGTTTTATAAATAACTTTGTATAGACCTGTATTCCCAAAATACCCTTCCAAATATAATTCAGTTGCATAATACCACACTTAATAAAGTGGGTCTGATGAGAGGGTGCAAACTATAAAAGCAATTGATGTGAAACTTTGGGAACTTCCATGCCTGTTGAAGAAAAAATCACATCGCATTGAATCCCATCACTCATGAATAAAAACATTCTATGACTGTTGCTACCAACCCCCTTTTGGGTATTTCCAACCATCCATGCTGAGAGTCTAAGCAACTCAAACTTGCTCATTGGGAACTTATTTAGTGAACTTGACAGCTAGATTATCCTATATCCCAACCTTTTTCACTTTGATCCTCTCCTTTGCATGGATAAAATTATACTGCACATCTAAGTGCATCATCCTATCATTACGCACCCCATACTTTGTCAAACATATGCAACTTAAACTATCACATAATACAATAGTTTGATCCAGGTGAAAACCAAGATCACTGAGCAGGCCCTTCAACCAAATGTCTTAATTTCTCACTTCCTTCAGGCCACGCATTTCTCATTTGTACAGGATAAAACAATTGAAATCTGCATGGTATCTCTCCAACTGACAACAAAATCGTTTGAAGTAAAGACAGTCATTAGCTAGTCACCTTCATAATAAGTAGAACATCCAATGCATCTTTGAGATACCAAAATATGTGCTTCACAGCTTGTCAATGCTCCTTCCCCGGTTAATCCCATATTTGTTAGAGGCTCAAGGTGCAAAAAAGGGCCTTGAAGACTAGGCTCAAGGCGCGTGCCAAATTAGGGCAATGCACAATCACAACCCATTTTAAATAATCATCATCAAACATCAATTCATTTTCTTGATAAGATTCTTCATCAATTCAACTTATCAACCACACATTACAATCATCTATGGGTCTATTTGGGTGGAGGTGGTGATTGGAGATGGAGTAGTTAAAGATGAAGATAAAATAATATTCTTGAATAGTGCTCCCGTAACGCCTCAGTCTACTGTGGGTGCGCTACAGGTTTGCAGACCAGTGAGGCAGTAACCCCAACCCTCAGACCTCCTAGATAATGGAGATCTAAATTGGTCCTCACCACCAATTGAGCTGCAACTCAATTGGTGATGAGGACCAGTTTAGAGCGCCCTTAACTTAGGAGGTCTGAGGTTCAAGACCCAGCCTCAACAACTCGTCAATGGAATTAGTGGATGCGGCAAATTAGATCCTTGGAGAGGGGTTGCGGTCACTAGTCTGTAGACCTGTAGCGCAACCGCAGTAGACTGGGGCGCTACATAAAAAAGTTTTTTATGTAACATTGCTGGTTTTGGAAATATTATAGGGTATAAAAAGGTTTATGAGCTAATGTAATTGGGATAGTGTAACATGGGCCAACAACTCGGGCTGCCGTCGGCATGCCATTAGCGATTCAATATAAAAATATTAAATTTTTTCTCCTTAACTTCAGTTAAGGGCAATTTGGGTATACCCGAAATGCCCTTAGTGATTTTGAAACGGACGAAATTTAATCGGACGGTTGATTCGTGAATTGTTTGAAAGAACGACCAGTGGTCCTCCATGATTACACCGCGATACTTCATTGTATATATAGTGTAAATATAAAAGTGCTATTATCAATACAGATAGAACCGAATGCTAATTGCGAAGATTAAATTTTTACAACAAGAGCTGGAAAATGTAGGATAAATTAAAAATAAATAAATCTAATGAAATTACTATCAGCGGCTTTCCAAATCATCACTAATCTTAAAATTACACATTTATGAAAAGTAAGATAGTTTTAGTACAATACCTGCAAAATAATTCTGCACTGATCTCTAAGAATGGAGAATTGCATGTCAGTTATACTGTCTGCATCAGGCATCTCCCCTCCAGTAATAGCTGTGTGGATTTTAATCATTGCAATCTTGATTACATCGGCTGCAGAGCCCTAGAAAAGAGAGTATAACGTTATACATTTTATTTATGAAATGTGAAACCACATTGAATTAGTTGAAGAGAGAACATCTCCAAATTAGTTTCATGCAATGCCTATTTTAAAACCTCTTATGATTCATGTAATGCCTAGTTAAAAGTCCCTTATTGTGATTGTACTGGAACTAATCTTCATTCTCACAAAATTAAAACCGTAACTTACATTCTCAAGAATTTTTTTGGGTCCTGATCCAGAACTCAAATTTTTATGTCCAGGACTCATGTTTGAGATCATTTAGTGCAAGATCATTAAGCAATACTATAATATCATTTAAGTGTCTTCCGCAATTAGAATAAGTTAATGTGTCAGTAGATGGTTCCAGCCATTAACTTGTGCTTGGGATCATCATGCTGCCGACACATGATCATTTTAAGTGATCTTGTGAGATTATTTTGCTCGTGCATGGTATCTTAATAACTTATCATTTTGATCTCACAGCGAGATCAAAATGATCTGGTGTGATCATTTAGACCTTGTAGCGAGATCAAAATGATCTCACACGAGGACTCAGGCCCAAAAAAATTGCTGCTCTCTCATGGTTGAAACTCTCAAATGATCCTCCCACAATCATTAGAAAATCGCTCTATCCCCTTAACAGTAAGAGATACCCTAATATCAACGGCTCTTTGTTGTATCCATAGCTATAAAGGAGGTTGTATGAAGCAGAATGTTAAGGGGAAGTTGGAAAATGAAGATGAACAAAAACATATGGCTGATTTCTCTCCAAAAGAAAAAAAAACTCCGAGAACTAATGATTAAAAATGCCTAACTCATACATGACTCTCACTTACATACAAGAACATGCTAATTAAGGGGAATTTTTTCACTTAATTACTTACAACAAAAACATATATAACTCATAATCGTCGAGATCAAAAATGCCTAAGCAGACGGTTATTCACAGACCATTCAGTTTGACAGTCTTATGACTATTCACAAACTTCATCAAAAGAGTACTCGACATCCTCAAGTAAGAGAATAATAACGAGTATTTGTAAGTATGGGAGAGTAACCCTTGTAACTCGCTAGTATGAGGGAGCAGCCATTGTAACTCGCTAGTATGGGCGAGTAGCCCTTGTAACTCGCTAGTATGAGCGAGAAACCATTGTAACTCGCAAATATGGGCGAATAACCCTTGCAACTCGCCAGTATGAGCGAGTATCCAAAGATCGCCAGAGGGAGGGTTCTCGTCATATCTGCTATAAGCGAGCAACACCTCCTAGTCTCCATGTGGACAAGGTTGCACCTTAAGTCGCATGACAAGTATATCACATGGGTAGGGTATTCTCGCATACATACCCCCTGGATTTGCTAAAAACATGACCTCAGTGGTACCAAGAATGACATGTTGAGATCCCCCAAAGTTCCATACTCGCAAAATACGTGACTTCCTCGTAGCACACTCAGCTTTTTGGATGTAGAGGCGAAGTTTTTCATAACTTCTGGGTACGTGGTGGGACCTCCCTGCTGAAGCACCTGAGGTGTGCTTGTAGACATCTCTCTTTCCTGCTTTAGCCATCCGAATTGTGACGTTCGACAGCAGGATCATTAACCTTAGGCTACATCTAGGTCCAAACATTTAAAGTTAGGATTTTTCTGGCTTCAACAAAACATATTAATTAATAATATTTTTAACCACCTACAACTAGAAAACATGTCCAATCCTTGAGACAATACATAGAGAATGATGGTGCTTAGTTATTGTGAGCGAGTAGCTTTTGTAGAAAGAGCTTGAAAACTTGTATATATTTCTTATGTATGTAAATACAGGGGAGAATACAAATATATAGGAGGAAGAAGAGAGAGAATCAATCCTATACATGATGTGGGACTAAAGAGGAGAGAAGAGAAAAGGAAAAATGGGCTCAATAATGGGCTCTTTACATGGGCTTTTCTAACACTCCCCCGCAACCTGGAGCGTACAAATCGTAAGCGCGAAGCTTGGACAAGAACTGATAGAAGAGGGGCCTGGAAAGAGTCTTTGTGAGAACACTCAGATCAGTGAGAAAACTCTCAAATGTCATTGCCCGGTATTCTGCCTCAGCTGATGATCGAGCAAAGATTGCTTGTTTCTTGCTTCGCCATGCAACCAAATGTCCTCCAAAGTAGGTGCAAAAATCACTGGTAGATCGCCGGTCATCAAGGGAACCAGCATAATCAGCATCTGAGTATGCCACCAATGTTGGAGCTGAAGAAGAGGTTCTGTAAACAAGTCCTTAACCGGGAGATGTTTTAAGGTATCTGAGAATGCGTTCAACAGCCTGAAGATGAGATCTTCGAGGGGAGTGCATGTATCGACAGACAATACCAACAACGAAGGAAATATCTGATCTGGTTACCGTGAGATAGATCAATTTTCCAACGAGGCGACGATAATATTCTGGATTCTAGAGTAGAAGATCCGAGTTAGATGCCTGGGCGCACAACCTGTGGTTTACATCCATAGGGGTGTCACTCGCCTTATAACCTGAATAAGCTGCATCATGAAGGAGGTCGAGGCAATACTTCCATTGAGAGAGGGCAAGCCCATCCGGCCGTCTGGCAACCTCAAGAACCAAGAAGTATCGTAGGGCCCCCAGATCCTTTGTCTGAAAGACGAAACTTAGATGTAGTTTGATTGTCTGTATCACTTGTGAGTCATCTCCTGTAATGATGATATCGTCAACGTATACCTTCTCGATCAGAGGTAGGAGGGGACGGTAGGAGCGAAGGGGCCTGCTGAAGAAGGGCCGGGGGAGAAGGAGCAGAAGTATCTGGAGGAGGAGACACGCAGAGAAACATGGAGCAAACATCAGAGAAAGACGGTGTTGTGGGAGAAGCCAGGACCTGAGTTCGAATGCTCTGAAGGTGAGACGGAAGACGGGCCATCATGATGGCAATGCAGACGGCTTCCTTCTGAGCGCGCTGAGCAGCATGATAATTGGTGGACGGCTGATGTTGGATCCAGGCCTCATCAAGGGTTTTTGTTCGAACGACAAAGGAGGTCATATCCGAAGCCCTGCCAGTGTCGAGAGCGAGAATATCAGTGAGGATGTTGTAGAGATGCTGAAGGCTGTCGCGGCCTGAGTATAAGGAATGTAGTTCATCCCACATAGCCTTGGCGGTTTCGTGGTACATAGCCATCTGATAAGGTTCACCATTCAAGGAATTAAGGAGCCAAGTCTGAACGCGGCCATCATTGCGGAGCCAATCATCGGTAGGAGGAGAAGGAGGTGCCCGAGTAAGGTAAGGCAAGAGGCCCTTGGCCTGAAGAACCCGTCTAACAGAATGCACCCAAGGGATAAAGTTTTTCTTCCTCGAGAGAGAAATAGTAGTTATCGGCAGCTCGTCACGGACTTCAGCATAACAAACCGGGCGGTCTGCAGGACAAGTCGGGCGGTCTGTAGGCGGACTAGCCGCCGGGCCAGTGGAGTTGACAGAAGAGCCCATCGAAGCAGCAGGAGATGGAGACCGTAGCGAGAAGAGCTGGAGATCGCAGGACAGGTAGGGAAGGAGAAGACCGCGACCTTAATGCGGGAAAACAACAGTCTGCACGGTCACACTGGTCACCAACGATCAGACAAACCACGACCAAAATGCGGAAAGAAGATAGTCCGCACATTCTAGGTGAGAACAACAACGGTCAGAGCAAAGGAGACCGCAAGAAGAATGCGAGCGGAAAGGGAGAGGAAACCGCGAGTAGAAGAACTCGAGCGGATTGGGAGAGGCTGCGAGTTGAAAAATAACTCGAGCGGATAGAGAAGACAGCGGGTAGGAGAAGCCGCGAGAAGAGGTCGCGAGTAGCAGAACTCAAGCGACAAGAGAAGGCAGCGGGTCCGCGACAAGATGTGAGGAGAAGCAGTTCGCGGCGAACTGAAACAGTCCGCGGCGAGTAGAAGAGGTAGGCTGTAAGTTGCGAGTGGAGAGAGATCGCGGCGGACAGGAGCAGTCCGCAAGGGGGGGGGGGGCAAACTCAGCGGACCGTAGAGAGGAGAGCCCGCATCGGTTAGGAGTAGTCCGCGACCGGATAAACCAAGAGACCACGAGTGAGAAGAGATAGCGGTCTAAGGGAGAAGCTCGCAAGGAGCAGGAGAGAAACCCAGAGCGGATAAGAGGAGCCCACAGCGGACGAGTAGAGCCCGCAGCGGATAAGAGGAGCCGCAGCGGACTGGGTGAGAACAGCTGGGAGAAGTGGACCCCACGGGTCAGAGAGGAAGGAGGCTATAAGAAGCCCGAGGAGGAGGGTGGAACCACGGAGACGAAGAGGGAGCGGAATCAGAGATAGAGGCCGCAGTTAGCCGAGCGGCTAAGGGAGAGGAGCGGAGAGAGTGTGGAGTCCGCCGAGCCGACGGGAAGGAGACCGCCCAAGGTAGGCGGTTAAGAAAATAGAGTCCGCTCAAGGAGGACCGGTCCCTCTGATATCATGTAGAAAGAGCTCGAAAACTTGTATATATTTCTTATGTAAATACAAGAAGAGAATACAAATATATAAGAGGAAGGAGAGAGAATCAATCCTATATATGATGTGGGACTAAAGAGGAGAGAAGAGAAAAGAAAAAATGGGCCCAATAATGGGCTCTTTACATGGGCTTTTCTAATAGCTTTGATGTGAAATAATTTATCCAGATCTTTAACAAATTTAAAAGCTAAAATAGCATTCCATAAAGGGCAGATTTGGGGGTTTCCATGGAACGAAGACCCGGAGTCGGTTTGGGCATGCCAAATTTGGGATTTGAACGCACGTTTATTTGACGACGGACAAGGAAAACATGGCTAGATGCAAGATTGTTGTTTAGGAAGGAAACCTGGGCGGTGCTTTACTCAGAAAAAAAAGATAAGAGGATGAAGCTAGTTAGTGACGGGGATGAGGTTCGTCATTAACAAAAGGTTTCATGGTGGGAAAAACAGTATTTTGAGTCAATGCTATTATTGGTTGTGGAAGAAGGAAAGGGTGGTCGTGAACAACACAATTTTACAAGTTATGAGATGTTGAGACATAAGTGGAAATCGTGGGGGTGCAAACGAGGTGTGACCTCAGTTCTGGTGTCGTAGTTGGAGGCAAGGAGAATGGTTGCATTTCGAAGAAGGTTGATGTCATAGTGATGGTGGGTAGTTGGTGATGAGTTGCGGAATGCGGTTTTTGATGGGTGTATGGGGGGTCGACTGAAGCTGTTGGGAATGACGACAACAAAGGTGCAGCGGGAAGACAAAGCCCACGCGAGGTATGAGAGGTTGCCTACTGGGGTTGCCAGGGTTGTCGACCATGGGTATTGAGGAGGCAGTGGGCGTAAGGTGGGGAATGCGAATAGTGGAGCAGGGGGATTTGGAAGGTCGGTGGATTTGGACCCTTCAGCGCAACAAACACCTCTGCAAAAATGTGTTGTGAAAGGGAGAGCTGGCTCTCCAGCCTTTGTTCATTGTGATCCTTCCGTCCCATGAGGTGGGAGTGAAACTTAGTCATGTTGATCGGGGTGTGCGAGGCTGTGGGATGGACATAGTTGATAGAGCTTTTTTGGTTCTAGACAACTCAAATTATTGTTATGAAGCCAGAAGTAGAGGGGAAAAGAAGAAGATGATGAATGAATAAGACAATAATTCCACTAAAACTAAACCAAACAAACACACTCGAGAAACCCCGCTGGACCCACAATTTCTCTCCAAAAGACTAGTGATCTCAAGAGATGCATAACATACATGACTCTTCCTTGAATGATATCTGAGAACACACAACTTAAAAATATATTTCCTAAATTAATTAAAAAAACAAATACTACTAGATAATATCCCTAATAGAGAAACCTAATAATTCTCTCAAAATATTCCCCTAATAAAGTCTCAATATATATTTCAATACAAATATGACTCATGACATCCAAAAACAGATCCATTGCATTGTGTGTATATCTCTGTGCAAGGCCCAAAATTGACTCGCAAGATGTGAAAGGTTCGGTCAGGTGCCTTCCAAACAAAGGACATATCCAAAAATTTAGAAACAAGCGGAAGAGATTAGGAGTTGTCTTGTGGCCCTTGAATAGAAAACATCTGACAAATTACTTCAATATCAATCAAGGAACTTAATCTTTTTAACCAAAATCCATAGATATATCTTCCAAAATTCAAGTATAGTCATACGAAAGATCATTAAAATAAGAATCCTTCCCAATTCTATCCAATCAGTTACCATGACTTCTCACATTGGTAATGAGTTAGATCCAAACCAATGAGTTTATCATTTAAAAACATCTCGAGTAATGGAATTGATATAGGACGAATCTATAGGTGATAGATTAGTGATGCCCTAACCCTAGATACAATATAACTAATCATGCAATAAGCATAAACATCATCTAATGAAGGGTAGGATACATGGGTTTACGACTAACATGCAACCCTAGGTGAAGTGTCAGGACAACAACTCGACAACCCTAAACTACTATATATAAGATGACAGACCTGATGGCGAATTCAAGACATAATAATAAATGATTAAATCACACATATTTTAAGCAGGGGAAAACTATTCTTTAGGCAAGCAGATTTAGGCTTTCCTCCGCGTGGAGGACCAAAACAAAGTGTGCGGTGAATGAATCCTTCATGCAAATCACAAGTGAATCTAGAACAAAATTCCACGATGATATGTATCAAAACAAGCATGAAAAAACATCATATTTCAATATAGAAAAAAAGATCCATACAACAATAATACTCACAAAATACGGGGACAGCCGTAGGAGAGGAGATCCGATGATTCACAAGTGTGTTGGGTGTCCGGGAGGAGGTGACTTATGTACGATGTTGTATGGTGGCTGGAGACCGGGTGCAGGGGTTGGGAAATGGCTGAATTGTGTCCTAGAAGATGAGATGAGTGGGGGCTGTTTGGACAATGATGCGGGTTGTAGGACGGGACAAAACTAGGCGTTCATGGGGGGGGGGGGATTTGGGCTGCAGATATGAGGACATTAGCAAGGTGCTGGGCAGTGGCAAAGGAGGCGAGGGGTGGTTGCAGGAGGACAAGATTTGGGCGGTTTTGGCTTTTGTAGAGGACAGCAAAGGCGAAAAATAGAGAACCAAATCTGGGCGGGCTTGTGGTGTTGTTGGGAGATTTCAGAGAAGGTAACAGGGGAGGAAAAAAGAGAAAGAAGGGCAGTAGAGTTAGCGGCAGGTTAGGGAGTTTCGCTGGGGTTTTTGAGGAGTTAGGGGCGGGTGGGGGGATAAAGGGCTTGGGGGGAAAAGAGCATTGTGGAAGGAGTATACCTTAGGATAGAAACCACTTAGGAGTTGTAACCTAGGGCCTCACAGAGTCATCACCATGAGGGGATCGCCCGATTCCAGGAATAGAGTTCTCCAAAATCTGAAATCACTATGACAGCTGCCCCTACCCTCTTATTTATAATAAAACACGATTTAGGGTAAACATCGTGGACGTCTATAATTGGATGTACACGATGATTATCCGATCTCAATAAATAAAACAAATCCATGAAAGTATCAAAACGTCAATTTGGACACATCCACGGAGTCAGATCGTCGATCTGTAGATGCCATGTATGGCAGGTGGCCAAACGAGCCCAAAACTTGCATTCCATCGCGGGTCCGCTTTGCCGATCCCCGTCATTTTTACCGGCTTGAAAAAATTCATCTCCTGATGAATAGAGGTCAAAATCCTCTCAGTGTATGACAGACAAGACTCGACGTGGTCCAACCGAGGTCGTCCAAGTATCGTCAATGACAGAGCATCCTCGCCAATGATACACATGTTTCCGTACATCAGACATACGCTCCAATGGTACTCCAGTGTCTATCTACCCGATGTGGCTATACACTCATAGGCCACGATATCAGTAACACTCTTAAAAATCAAATGCTTTGCCGGTGATAACGGTGCGATCACAGGTGCAGGCGATGAAGCCATAAAAAACTGACCCAAAGGCAGGTGAGGCTTAAAAGTAGACTGAGTGCGGGACTGAAGATATGGAGATGTAAGCTCAAAAGAATGTGGAGGTGTGGGATCAAGAGGATCTCCGTGAAATGAGTCCACATACTTGTGAGGCTTGTAGTTTGACGTCAGGTTCTCAACATTAAATACGAGATGAATACACATGGTTGTAGGGATATTTAGATTATAGGTATTTGCTCTGATCCTTATTATGATTGTGTAGTGATACATTCTCGTAATGCTCAAACTTTTAGTAGACCCTCGAAGGAGCTTCACAACACATATTATCACCATCACTTGCATCACATGTCATCACTTGAACAGACTCATCTTCATGAAATACTGACTTATGCAAATCATACTGTCTTTAAGGGGATGTGAATATCTTAAAAATGGGGTGACCTATCAGAGGGCTCCTTGAGTGAAATGTAGAAATACTCGTTGAGGTGTTACGAATACCAAAATGACAACATGAGACATCAAAACTAAAATACAAGCTCATAACATGCCAAAAGTCTCTCGGGAAGCGTGATGCATTAGGGGCTCACCAAGAGGTATGCATGAAAAGTCACAAGGGCGTGGAGGCTCGTCAAGAGGAGCAACAAGGGGTTTGTCAAAAAACCCATCAACAGAGTCATGGTTATACTAATGAGCACCATCGTAAGGGTAGTGCTCCCAAAAATGGGTGGGGTGGTCACCGCGAGATTCACACTAGGCTATTGGTTCTCGTTCGTGATGTGGCTCAGGACAATGATAGGAGAAGAGCAAGAAAAGCCCATAATCAAGAGTGGGCCAATAAGTAGAGTGTTGTGGAGTGGATCTCTAGTTGAATGGAACACTAAGTCTAAGTGAGGTGCGAAGTATGGATATACAATCAAAGTGTCACCGAGACGCTCATCCTCACTCTTGTGACCATGCTCACTAGTCATACTAGTGTCACTCTCCACTTGTATTAAACTGTCCTAATCGAACTCGACTCCAAAATCAAGTGGGAACTGAGTCTCATCTAAACAAAATGAATCAAAATCTGGAGTCGGGCCTCTCATGTCATTCAGAGCACAAACATACACATCGATGGTTTGGCCTAAATCCCTAGACTTTCTCTTATTAATTCATCTTAAGGTAGTACTCAGGTGATCAAGATGAGCATTCATGTGATCAAATTGATCAAGAATTAATCACTGAAACTCGGTCTCAAGTATCTCTATTTGTGGAAAAATAGGAGAGTCTTGACATGTGATGTCATCATGGCGATGGTGGCTTCTATAGGGCTCCTGAGAGTCATCTAGATTGTCGCTCATAACATAATCAGATCGTGTTCGTGGGTGGACATGATCCCTACGAACGTGTAGTGGTGGTTGTCTATATACAGATTTAGATTCCTCAAACAGAGGAGATGCATATCGACAATGACTCGAACGATACTAACTCTACCATCATAAAGTTGTGTAAGAATGATGACATGAAGATCTCTTCGTAGTGAATGTCTCGTGCATAGAGTAATCATGTTGTAGGGCGATCTCCGGAAGTAGTGTGTCGCGCAAGAGAATAACCATGGTAATAATAAGGGTTCCTCTCACGTGAATGTGAGGCATAACGATAATAGTACGCCACAGGATGGAACATATAGACACAATAACTGCGTATCAAAAGAGTGCTCACAACCTAGCTCTGATATCATTTGACACAAGACGAATCTATAGGTGGCGAACTAGCGATGCCTTAACCCTAGATGTCATGCAAGTAATCATGCAATGAATGCAATGAGCCAAAACACCGTCTAATGAAGGGTAGGATATGTGGGTGTATGACTAACATGCAAGATATAATAATAAATGACCTTTGTAAGATGCAAGATCTGACGACAAATTCAAAACATAACAATAAATGATTAAATCACACACATATTTTAAGCAAGGGAAACAATCTTTTAGGCAAGCGGATTTAAGCTTTTCTCTGCGTGGAGGGACAAAGCAAAGCCCACGACGAATGAATCCTTCGTACAAATCACAAGTGAATCAAAAAAAAATCCATGATGTTATGTATCCAAACAAACACGAAATAACAACAAATATTTCAATGTAGAATACAAAGATCCATACAACAAAACAAAAACTCACAAAAATGGGGGCAAATCTGGGCATTCTTGGGGGGTTGTAGATATGGGAGCGGCAACAAGGCTGCTGGACTGTGGCAAGGGAGGCGTGGGGTGGCTGTGAGAGGACCCAATATGGCAGGTTTTGTCTTTTGCTGGGCAGGTTTTGTAGAGGATAGTAGGGGAAGAAAACAGAGAACCAGATCTGGGAGGTCTTGGGTTGTTGCTGGGCGGTCTTGGGTTTGGGTGGTCTTGGGTTGTTGCTGGGCGAGATTTTGGAGAAGGGGCGGGGGAGAAAAATAGAGAAAGAAGGGCAGCAGGGTTGGCGGCGGGTTGGGGTGTTCGGCTGGGGTTTTGGACGAGTTGGGGGGGGGGGGGGATAAAGGGCTTGGGAGAGGAAAAGATGAACATTGTGGAAGGAGTATACCTTAGGTATGTAGGAAACCACCTAGCAGTTGTCACCTGTGGTCTCACAGAGTCTTTAACGCAGGGGATCGCCAGATTCTGGGAATAAAGTTCTACAAATTCTACAATCACTATGACGTCTGTCTCTACCCTCTTATTTATAATAAAACATGATAAGACAACCATCTTGGACGACTATAATTGGCTGAACACGATGGTTGCCCGATCTCATAAATAAAACACAAAAAATAAAACAAATACATGAAAAATATTGAAGCATTGATCCGGACGCATCTACAAAGTCTTATCGTCAATCCGGAGAGGCATGAATGGCAGGTAGCCAATCGGCCCCGAACAGGCCTAATACTCGTACTCCACTGCGGGTCTGCGTTGTCGATCCCCATCAAGAATACTCCCCAGAAAACCTACATTTTAAATGCAAAATGGCCCCCCATGCTCATGGCATGTTTTGTTTGCATAACTTTTTGTAATAAAAAATAAAAAACTTATGTGGCACCGTGAGGCAAAGGAGCCCTTTGAGCTTTAAAGGTACTTTTACTAGGAGATTATAGCATCACACTTTCATAATACCTGGCATATTGAATTGACAGCCTGTCTTTGAGCTTTAGCCTTCTCTTTGTTGTTTCCAAAATTTATTTTTGACAGAAAGCGCTTTCTTCCCATCAAAGTTTCCACATACCTAAACTTTCAAAATTATTAAGAAATCCCACATCTGACAAGAACAACGTATCAAAATGCATATTATTATTTTGCTAAATAATAAAGTTGCAAACAATACGATGGAAACTTATGGTGCAACATAAATTTCTAGATTTGCAATTCAATCATACCAAAGCCTTTTCTAATGTCACACATTAATAAAAAACTAGAATGATTGAAAAACTTCAGAATTATTAAAACATTAATGATTCTTCATATATTGTCTGCTAACTTATCAAGTTAACTAATAATTACAAATTATGATAGTATAGAACTCAGACGTGTAAATTATTTTCATTCCAATTTAAACAAGATACCAGTTAAATGAAGATCTAACAAGCAGTATTAAATCTAGACAGTTACAACCGTAACTTATTTATGAGCACGAGGATAAAAAAATATCAAAGTAATTCAAGAGACAATATGACATGATAATAAGATTACCATGCCTTATATATATATAGTCGAAGTTAAAAAGTAGTCGCTAAGGACTGGATGATTTGAGTATGTAATTACGAAAGCCGTGGAGAAAAACTCAAAAAATTACAAGACCAGATCAAAATCCGTAATTAAGATTCTGAGGTGTGAATTCGTGTAATTACAAAGTATTAATAAGTTTGATTCCTAGTTCCTTCTCTGAAAAATCCATAGATAGGAACAATTTCAGATTGATGGAAAAATTGAGGTGATAAATCAAAGTGTATGAGATCTTCTTAGGTGTTTAGCAAAATAATATTTGAAAAATTGAACCTGATACTCTACATGTTGAATTGGCTTACAGCAGTTCTAAAAAAATTCATCAAAAGAACAAAGTGGGAAATTCATAGGGAAAATATCAACGGCTTGTCGGCAAACTCATTTACTTATCCCAGACAAACCTGACAGTGCTCTTGTGATAAGATTGATAAGCTAATATTGCATTATCATTCCAATATTCATTGGTGCGAATTGACTAGATATATGGATGATAGACAGTGATACTACACTCAAGTACGAGACAATCTTGTGAAACGGTGAAGCAACAAAAATCAATTGTCGTAAGAAGCGGTGCATAAAGGACACCAACTGCACTAAATTCTACCTATGGCCGACTATCATTGGATTCAAGTAAACATTTTACATTATTATGGGTATTATGAAATCTCAGGCATGCCATGCCGTTGTCGCGTTTCAATCGACTATGAGTGATAACGTTCGGCAATGTGCTAGTCTTCTTTGATCATATTGGGGTCTACAATCACTGTCGTTAGGACCATCTCTACCATTATGTGGATATCTTACAAACTGTACATCTCCATCACATCCTCGTCAGTCCTAAGAAGCGCACTTTCGGCCAAACCCATGTAAACTATTCGTAGCACATAATTTTGGTCGATAGGGTCTTCATGGACTGCGAGAAGATTGGTAGCACTTGGTGACCATGCTTGATATCCATGTGTAGTTCACAGTTTCTAAAAACTAAATTGGGTAATATTGTTGCTTAAATTTGCATCGAGACAAACTAGCTTAGCCCTCCACTTCCTGATACAGAAGTTCTCTTGATACAAATTCATGGACTGATGGTCATTTCTCATCCTACTTGGATGAACGTTGATTTAATTCAATGGGTGGATAAGCACGACCCAAACTTATTCCCCATCATCCATGCACTCGTACAAGAGTTCCACTATCCACAGGCTACTACAAGAGTTCCACTCCTTGGATTCCGGGGAACAGTCGGGTTCCTTTTGCATATATACATTCCTTTTCCGATCAGCGATTGTGTCGTTGCCAAACTTCGGTCAAGCCAACAACTGTCGGTCATTGTTCAGGTCCAACTAAAACTTTGGATCATTTTATCAACATTTCTGATTCAACAATGTATTGTTGTCATGGTCAACTGCCTTCAACATCCCCACATAGATACATGTTATTATGGTCCTATCACGGAGGTGGTCGCGAGGAGTGGCGGGTTATCGGAGATACTGTGGAGCCGTGACTGCAGCTGCCTAAGCGGGGTTGCTCGTCGGAGTAGAGAGCCACCAAAATCTCACAAAGAAGATGAGAATTTAGAACTTTGTCACTGCCCCTTCAACAACACACTCAAAGCCTTTATATATGCTACAACATAATAATGACTAACACTCACCTAACACTCCCCTAACATAACATAAAGACACTAATAATGATGATAATAAGGAGCTCGGTGTTCGAGACTCACAACAACCCATAACACGTAGCATCATAACTCGTAACACATAACATATCACCTTTCCTAAAAAAAAAGCTTTCCCTCAAGCTTTATCCGATGTCCTCGTTGTCAGAATCCTCAACGTGCAGGTAGAAAAACCAGTTGCATTTGTGGCCGCGAGTGTACTGCTCGTCGCAATTGAAACATAATCCTTGAGTGCGGTAGTGCAGCATCTCAGCCCGAGATAATCGGCGGACCGGTGGGGCTAGGGGACCCTCGATATGGCCCCGTTGAATAATGTTGGTGGAAGGTGGATAGACTTCCCGGGCCAGCTGGAGGCAACAATCGCAGAGCCAGACCAGACTCATAACAGTCACCAAGTCCGGAGGGGCCTCAAACTCAACATCCAGTCGCAGTCGCTCACTAAGTCCAGCGGTGAAAATGTCGACCTGCATATCCGGGGCAAGAGGGACATCAGCTAAGAGAAGCTGAAATTGTTCCAGTTACTCGTCCACGGTACCCGTTTGTCGCAGAGATGTGAGTCCGCCGAGTGAGTTACTGCGGATAGGATGTCCGAAACGCAAGTTGCAGAGCCGCTTGAAGTCGTCCCAAATCAGATTTGGCCGGTCGATGAGAAGTCGAGAAGCCCATAAAATAGCGGGGTCGAACATATGGAAAGATGTTAAATTGACCTGATTTGCTGCCGAAGTTTGTTGGTGGCTGAAGAATTGCTCACACTTGGTGAGCCAGCTCAAGGGATCACTTTTCCCATCATAGGTTGGAAATTCCAATCTGGTATAGCGTGGTACAATCGCAACGTCGGGTTGCGCGAGGATGTGCGGAGGCGGCCCATGGACGATCAGGGGCGGCGGGGCATTGCAGAGAAGTGGTTGTGTCTGATTGCTGCTTGCATGATCGTGTGTCGAGGCGGTTGACAGATCATCGATGCGCATGGAGAGCGCAGTAATGACCTCCTGATGACGGTTTGCGAGAGCAGTGTGCGCGGCTTGTTGCGTCTAGAGCTGTCACTTAAAACCAAAAACCGTAAATCGAACCAGAACCGAACCGGAAAAGCAAAAAACTAGACCGAACCGTTCGTGAATTATTCGGGGTTCTGGTTTGAATTTTGGAACCGTGGACAACATTGGTCCGAGTGTGGTTCTTTCATTTTATTATCCGGACCAGAACCGAAACCGCAACATAGAAGTCTCAAGCGGTTTCAGGATTTTTAGACCTGATCCGAACCAGACCGAAGCAGAATCGAACAACAACCCGTTTATTATTATTATTATTATTATTATTTTTATAATATTTTTATTATTTATATTATTATAACATTGTTATTTTTTTATAATTTATCTATAATATCATACTTACTATTAATGGTAAAACTAGTGCGATTTAAACCCAAATCACAATCGCACTCAAGGGTGTCGGATTTACACTGAACAAAATGACAGCGCACCAAAACCGTGTGATGTGGTTTGACATTAGTGCGGTTTGAAGTCATTGTTTGTTGTGCGGTTTCAATTTTTATACAATTATATAATATAATTTTTATTTTACTCGCATATTATTCTGAAATAATTTTTTAAAAAAATATAGAGGAAGTGGTTTAAAATCGGGGGGGGGGGGGTCCGGTATGGTTTAAATTTCACTCGCATATTTTTTTGAAATATTTTTTGCACTACAACCAAACCATTTTGTGTGGTTTAAAATCGGTGCAGTTTTGTGATTTTGCGGTTTCAGTTTTTAACATTCATCCATATTTACTCTATTACACAAAAATACTTCCCCTTAGTGTAACGCAAAATTCTTGTGTCTGGGCCCCAGACTTCGAAGACCCTCTTGCAAAAAAATTGAACGGGTTTACTTTTCCTCTCTGGTTTTTTATTTTTGACCTTCCACATTCATTCTGCGAAGTTTGACTTTGGTTTTGGTTGAAACCGATTGGAACCGGTCCGAACCGCATAGAACCGGACCGAACCGTTAGTGACCGGTTTGGTTTTGGTTCTTGTTGAACCGTAACCGGAATCGCTGACATGTTGGTTTCAAAAATTATGCTGGAATCAGAACCAGAACCAGAACTGGCCCAACGAAATAAGATTTTGATTTTAATTTGAAGAACTGTTACCTCAGCGATTCAGTTCACGATTTTAGTAGAACCAGAACCGAACCGAAACCATGACAGCTCTGGTTGCGTCATGACGGTCTGGAGCATGGTCATTATCTGACTTAGTTGATCCGAGGAGTCACTCATAGTGCGGGATGAGGAACAAGAAGAGGAGCGGGTGACCGGGCGGTTGGATTGCATCGAGTCAGATGAGTGGGAGTTTCCGCAGGAACCGCGTCGCTGCCCAATGGTGCCACCAAAAATAGTATTCAGAGCGTTGTCGGTGAGAAAGAAGGGTGTTGTTGAACCTATAGGAAGGTATTAATGAAAGGCGTTGTTGTGGGGCTCAAAATGGGGACCAGCGGACTCGATGTGGCCTGTACGCGGGGCTCAAGAAAAAAGATTAAAGACATTGTTGGGGGGCATCGAGGATGACGCTATGGCAGGAGTTGCGGGATACAGAAAGGCGCGGGAGCGGCGGAGGCCTAGTGTGGAGTTGATGACGAGTACGGGGTAGCACGACGTGGCGACCTAGTGCGGAGTCAACGACAAGGAATGGTGCAGAGTCGACGATGAGGAATGGTGTGGAGTCGACGACGAGGAATGGTGTGGAGTCAACGACGAGGAATGGCGTGGCGGCCTGGTACAGGTTAGCGCGGCGGCGGCCTAGTGCGGAGGTCGGCAGCACGGTGCGGGACGGGAGCGGCGATCCTGGGATGGGGATCGACGAAGGAAGTTATTGGGAAGCTGCTGTGGAGGAAAGACGCCAGTGTTGGAGGTTGTCGTCGGGACGCTGTTGTGACCTATGGTGTGCGCTGGGGCTGAACCGGAGTCGGCGGGCCGCAGTTGTCGATTGGCGGCGTCGAACAGGAAAGGCAGTGGATGGAAAAAGTGCAGCGGAAGAGGAACAACAACAAGGAAAAGCCGAGGAAGGAGTGGCTCTGATACCAAGTTGTTATGATTCAATCTTGGAGGTGGTCGCGAGAAGGAGCGGTGGGTTATCGGAGATACTGTGGAGCCGTGACTGCGGCTGCCTAAGCGGAGTTGCTCGTCGGAGGAGAGAGCCGCCAAGATCTCACAAAGAAGATGAGAATTTAGAACTTTGTCAAACCCCCTTCAACAACAAACCCAAAGCCTTTACATAGGCTACAACATAATAATGACTCTTAACACTCACCTAACACTCCCCTAGCATAACATAAAGACACTAATAATAATGATAATAAGGAGCTCGGTGCTCGAGACTCACAACAACCCATAACACGTAACATCATAACTCATAACACATAACATATGCATACAATGTTCTATATTTCCCAACTTAAGAAATTAGTTGACAATCGTTCTATAGAGGGCATCATATTAATTTAGCTAATTGCCAATAACAATTTTGAACTTAAGTTGGAACAAATTTTAACTAGTAGCATGATTACTCGAATGATCAAAATATTGAACAAGTATTGGCATACTGGAAAGGCCAACCACCATCTTATTCCACCAAGTTCGATCTCTCAAACTTTGATAAATAATTTTTCGTATTTTGTCTTGGGGACAAGACACATTTTGATGGAAGAGGTGCTGCTACGCCACCTAGACTCGCAAACCTTCCTGGACCCACCGAGCCTCTTATAGGACCCATTGAGCATTTTCCTCCACGGGTGGTATACAAGGCGCATTCCAAGGAAGAAGGGAGATACATGCACACAAATTAATGCAAGGAGTGAATCTAAAAAACTTAACTCATGGGGAGAAGTGATATTATTTGTTAGATATGATGTACATTCTAAGTGGTAGAGTTAGCTTAGAGTCACCATGGGTATTGGGATCACCCTCTCTTGTACTTGTATATATATTACCTCCGTTCATAGTGAATACATTCAAATCCTAAACTTCCTATCATGGTATCAGAGCTAGGTTAGGGTTTCTGCTGCTCAGTTCCGTCTCTCGCTCGTTTCCGCTTTCGTCACTGGATTCTGACGGGTGTCCCTATCTTTCGATCGTTAGTGTCTCCATCTTCGTTGCCTTGCGCCGACAAAGCCGTGTCGCTGTCTTACGTCACCAAAATTGCGACCTCCGGCTCTGTCGTGACCTCCAGTTCCGCCGCAGAAGTCACGCCTCCATCTTCTCAAGATTTCGTGCCTCTTCCGCACGAAGAAGAGACACATCTTCCCTGGAATCCGCAACCTCCTGTTCCGTCGCAGAAGTCACACCTCCAGTTCTGCACAAAGCCGCAATCTCCAGTTGTTCAGAGTTTCGATCCATCTAAGACGCGATCTTCAGTTACTCACATCGGCGATTTCTGCGTCTCCCTGCATCGTCTTCTCGCGTCGGCTATTTCTTGCTGCAGCCCACTATTCTTCGCTGCAGCCCGCTGTTTTTCGCTGCAACCCGATGTTCTACGCAGTCTCCTGCATTGTTGATCCCGATTTCGCTGCCCATCTCAGGTTTTGCGGCCCATCTCAGTTTTCTCCAATCCAACTAGTCTGCTCCTCTACTTCCACAGTCAGTTTATTCCCTGGATCTCGTCTTTAGGACGGTCTCGCTGCTCCCTATCGCGACGTCGAATCGACGTTGTGATCGTCATATCCTGCCGCCAGATGATCACGCATCCCAGACCTCCTCGGTTCATCATCTCGATGGCATCTGGTGCTAGTCCTCCTCCGACACCTTCTACAACTCAATTCGGTAAGCAACATGCTTCTGGAGCACCTTCCGCTCCCTTTTCAGCACTGACGCAGTCTCTCTTTGTATCTGAGCTTGCTCGGCTGACTGCCCAGCAGTTCACCGAGCAGGCTTCACTGTATTGCTCCTCTGCCTTTGCGCTTCCACTGGCTGCTTTTGACGCCTGTCTCTCAGTCGTCTGTCTCCGCCCCTGCAAGTATCTCCCCCTCTGACTGGTTGTTTGACTCTGGAGCCTACTTTTACATGACATATGATGTTACCCACCTCTTGTCCTGTCATCTCATCTCCCCTGCCCTTAGTATCATGGTAACAGATGACATCACTCACCCCATCACCAGTCGTGGCCTCCATACCAGCCACTATTCCTGATGTTTCTTACATAGCCAAATTTTCCATGAACCTCATATCCGCCAGCCAACTCACATCCCACAGTTGTCTTGTTACCTTTGATGAGTAACATGTTGTGTGCAGGATCGTCTGACTGGGGCACTCCATGGAGTTGGTCGTCGTCGTAGTGGGGTGTACATCTTTGATCGTCTACATCTTCCATCAACTTCTTTATCACCAACATCTTCTACTTTGTCTTCCTTCGGTGTGCTTCTCTCAGTGACATCATCGTCTTGGTCATCCTAATGGTCCACGTCTTGCGACTCTCATCAGTCATGACTTCCTTGGTCATGTTCCTATTGATCGGTCTCACTCTTGTTCAGGTTGTAAGCTTGGTAAACAACTACAACTCTCATATCCGTCTAGCGACTCTAGGTCCCAGCGTCCTTTTGACATAGTTTATTCTGATGTATGGGGTTCCACACCTTTTGTATCCAAGAGCGGACACCAGTATTATGTTATTTTTGTTGATAATTATTCTCATTATTGTTGGGTATACATTATGCATTCTCGCTCTATGTTTTTCAGATTTATGTTACATTTTCTGCTATAGTGCGCACACAGTTCTTTGCTTCCACGCGTACTTTTTGTTTTGATTCAGGGGGAGTATCTATCTCATGCTTTTCGAGATTGCTAGCTACCAACGACATGCTTCCTCGACTTGACTATCCCAGTGCTCACGCTCAGAATGGCACCGATGAAAGTAGGGGTGTGCACAAAAAATCGAAATGTACCAAACCGGACCGAACCAATGCAACCGAACCGATTTTCAGACCGAACCGTTCGGTTTGGTTCGGTTTCGGTTTAGGGAGGCTAAAACCCGAGTTAAATCAGTTCGATTTCGGTTTTAAAGTTTGGAAAACCTAAAAAACCGAAACCGATTAAGTAGTTCTGCAAATAAGTGGAATGCAGAAGGCTAGAAGCCTGGAAGGAGAAAATTAATTGTGGTGAGTTAATCGGCTCTTATATCATTGGATATGGTAAGTTTTTGATTTTTATATGTTGAAATGTACCTTCTACTCGTTCCAGCAAAATCCATTGGAGTGGGGCCATGATTAATTGTTCAAAAGTTCATCCCTTCTACTCATCCCTTGTTGATGGCTGTCTCAATTTTGGTAAAATGTTATAACCTGCAGACTATACACTAGGTAGGACAGAAACGTGGACACGTGGTAGACAAAATTTTGATGGAACTATATTATCATTGGTTATGGTGTTACATGTGCTAAAATACATAAATACTTAAAGAGTGCAGTATGGAAAATTGCTCGTAATTGCTATCATACACTTGTTATTTTTAATTGATGAAAAATAGTTAAAATAGGTCTAGCGGACCTCACTTTATGTGATTAGTTGTGACTGTTTGCTCAGAGTTCTGAATGTGTACATCCCTTGTTGATGTCATGCACTTGTTAGTTTTTTTATTTTTATACGTTGAAATGTACCTTGTCTTCGTAATGTGCTTGCAATTCATCTTTTTCTTTCTAAATACAACAAAGAGTTTGACGGAAAACCGAACCGATTATAAAAAACCGAACCGAACTGATCAGTTTCGGTTCGATTTCGGTTTTTGGTCCGTAAAAACCGAGGCTATTCGGTTCGGTTTCGGTTTTACCTAAAACCGAACCGAACCGCTTGCAGGCCTAGCTGAAAGAAAGCATCGTCACATTATTGAGACAGCTCGCACCCTTTTTATTTCCTCTCACATTCCTCCTCATTTTTAGGTTGAGGTTGTTTCAGCCGTTGTCTATCTTATTAACTTGTAGCCTTCCACTTTCCTTCACGGCCAATGTCATGGTGAGTGTTTGTACTATCGACCCCCACATTACACTCGTCTTCGTATTTTTGACTGTTGATGTTATTTTCTTCTCCCTCCACGTGAGCGTACCAAGCTCTCTGCTCAACCTTCTAGGATACAGTTCCGAGCACAAGGGCTAACGATGTTATGACCCTGTTGCACGTCGACTTCACATCGCATGTGATGTCATTTTGGACGAGTCTCACCCGTTCTTCGTGTCCTCTGTTCCCTCGAACTCACACTCATCTGTAACTCTCTCTGGTGTGCAGTTTCTCACTCTTCCCATCTCCCCACCACATGTATTCTCTCCTCCGGTATATCCACCTCCTCTTCCCTTACCGTAGTTTCCTCCTTCACACACTTCTCCCTCTGATGAGCTGCCCACTTGGGATCGTGTCTCTCCACTTCCCTATCACAAATACTTGTCATCCTCCTCCTATCTCCTCACCTCCAGTGCCCCCAGACCCAGTTCCCGTCTCCTCCAGCGAGTGTCATGTGGATGATCATCTTGTACGCCGCAACCCACCTGGTGAGAGACGCCCTCCCGACAGCCTTAGACTTGCTACCCTACCGCTGGACCTACCTGCCCTTCCTGCTACAGCTTATAGTACTCCATAGCCGACTTCCTATCGTGAGACTGCCCAGATACCTGAGTGGCAGGTTGTTATGTATGCTGAGTTGGAGGCGCTTGAGCACACTCGTACATAGGATCTTGTTACTCTTCCACCTGGTGTTGTTCATATTACTTGTAAGTGGGTCTTCAAGGTCAAGACTCGCTCTGATGGGTCTGTGGAGAGGTACAAGGTTCGACTTGTTGCCCTTGGTTTTCAGCAGAAGCAGGGGAGAGACTATGACGAGACATTTGGTCCAGTAGATCACATGACTATGCTCCGGACTCTTATTGCAGTTGTTCGCCACATGTCCCTGTCACAACTCAACGTGAAGAATGTCTTCCTTCCCAGTGATCTTCAGCAAGAGGTATACATGCTTCCTCCTCCTGGTCTATCCTCTCCTCCAGGCCTTGTCTATCAGTTGAGGCGAGCTCTTTAGGGGCTCAACCAGGCGCCCCATGCATGGTTTTCACGTTTCAGCTCAGCCATTACAGCCGCCGATTTCCATCCATGTCTACAAGATCCAGTCATGTTCGTGCACTTCTCCTCCCGTGGTCAGACCTTTTTGTTACTTTATGTGGATGATATGATTATTACTGGTGACGATCTGTCTCATGTGACCTTCATCAAGCATCACCTTCAGTAGCAGTTTCAGATGACTGACCTTGGACAGCTGAGTTACTTCTTGGGTCTTGAGGTCATCTTTACAGACCACGGTTTTCAGTTCTCACAACAGCGCTACAAATCAGATCTCATAACACAGGTTGCTCTCTCTGACTCTTGCACATTGAACACCCGAATGGAGCTTCACCTTCAGCTACGTCTGGGTGATGGGGGGTTCCACTCTCAGATCCTACTCCCTACCGCCACCTCGTTGGGAGTCTCGCCTACCTCACCATTACTTGGCCCGACATTGCCCATGTTGTTCATGTGCTGAGCCAGTTCGTTGGTGTGCCCACCTCTGTGCATTACGGTCACCTATCGCGGCTCCCACGCTATCTCCGAGCAACGACTTCTCGTGGTCTCTTCTTCTCCAGTAGTAGTTCTCTACAGCTTCGTGTCTACTCGGATGCTACCTGGGCTAGTGATCCTGTTGACCGCCGCTCTGTCACTGGTTTTTGTCTGTTCTTGGGTTGCTCACTTATTGCATGAAAATCCAAGAAACAGACTAGTGTTTCTCGTTCTAGCACTGAGACTGAGCTTCGGGCCATGACCACCACCGCTGCGTATATTATTTGGCTCCGTTGGCTTCTTGAGGACTTTGGCGTCTCTTCTCCAGATCCCACTCCACTCTACTGTGATAACACCGGTGTCATTCAGATTACTCTAAACACGGTGAAGCACTCTCTCCAAGCATATCATGGTGGAAGTTTTCTCCCTATGTGAGCACTATGGTTGTGTCACCCTTGCTCCTTCGTATATTCTTTTCGAGCAGTAGATTGCAGATTTGATGACAAAGCCACAGATGAGGACCCAGCATGCCAATCTACTGTTCAAACTCTCGATGAATAATCTCCAGTGAGTTTGTGGGGAGGGGGTGTTAGATATGATGTACATTCTGAGTGGTAGACTTAGCTTAGATTCACCCCGGGTGTTGGGATCACCCTCTCTTGTACTTGTATATATATTACCTCTGTTCATAGTGAATACACATTCAAATCCTAAATTTCCTATCATTATTAATGTTTTGGAATAGAAGGGGTCAACTTATGATTACTTTAATAATTAATTATGTATTCTTGAATTAATGTTTAAAGGGGAGAAATGTAAGTGGAAACCCTAAAGTTTGATCGTAATGGAATTTGGCAAAGAGGTTGGGATCGGGAATACTAATAGTTGTGTTGTCTTAGCATTCTCTTTATTATGCCATTGCTTATTCATGTCTTCTCTTCATCTCTACTCTACCCGGATGGATAGTTCATTATTTTACAAAAATAAACTAAAATGTATAAATAGGGCTTCATAATTAATGACCAAAGTTGACAAAATGAAGTATTAAGAAGAATAGCTCTTATTTTGAAAAGTCAGCAAGTGAAGGAATTGACTGACAACCCTTTACTGCAGCAGGAAGTAATGGCCTCATTTAACCAGGCAGAAACACCAGGGAAGGAAGCTTTAAATGCTTGAATTTTTTCAGCAGCTTCTCTTGAACTACACTCTAGTTGCTCTGCGAGGGAATTAGGACCCATTCCATACAGGATTCCATAGACTAATCTTTTGGTCTGCTCCCTCTCTTTGGTGGTAATAGTAGATTCCAGCTTACCAGTCCACGTTGCTGCTATCATGGTAAAACAATCACCATCAGGTTTGCTTAGCAATTGAACAAGTGAAGAATCTTTCGAAAAATGAGCCATTAGTCGAAGCTCTATTTGAGAGTAATCAGCAGTCAGTAATAACCAATTGTCCTACAATTAATTGAATAAAAAAAATTATCCGTCAGAATTTTAATCACAAATACATAAGTATAAAAGGGGGAAAAGCAAATAAATTAATTACTTGAGTCGGAATGACAAAATCCCGGGGATTAATCTGATGATGATCAGTGTCTGATGAGCTCAAATTCTTTACATTAAGATGAGGGATTGAGAAGCTCACCATATGTTCTACACACTGCATAGGTACAATAAATCACTATAAACAGGCCAAAATAACTCAAAATTACCTAAAATTATGACAAAGAAGATTCACCTGAAGATTAGGTTCCTCCATGGAAAGCCTTCCTGTAGCGGTTGAAGTCTGAAGCCAATGTCCCTGCACTAGATACTTCTGGGAGTTAATAGACAAGCGAGCCCTAGAACAAATTGAACCCAATGTACTGTTTAATAGCTTTGACAGGGTTCTGTGCTCTTTAATAACTGAAATGATGGGATGATGTCCCCTGCAGCAGTAGCAACTATAAAGTTAATGGCCTGAATGTTTTATGAACTAAGCTAAATATGATATTCCATTACTATTAATCATCATCAACAGCCATCTTAAGATTAATAATCAATGATAGTCTTATATAAAGGTTTTAACACTATCTACATAATGACAAACTCATCATGGATTTTCGAGTACATGATTCTCAACGCTGAAATATAGAAAATGCAGAAGGTCTTGGCAGTAGTAAACTAGTAATATTTAGTCATTAGGATAGATATTCCATCATTACGAAGAGAATATTAGATAATTTGGAAAAATTTATAAAATGAATTGTTGATAATAAACCCACATCGGAACTAACATAGCATTTTCATTTAATATAGATCCCGGACCTCTCGATCTCCAACTAATTGGTTTTAGGTTGGATGCTTAAATTCTATCATGGAATTAGAGTAGTCTAGGTCTAACAGTCCATTCCGCATCACATATTTTTTTAAAAAACGCATGTTAGAGGCCAAAGACCAAACAAGTGTGGTGTTTTGAGAATAGTCTCACATAGAGAGACTAACATAGCAGTGCACTTAATAAAGATCATCATTCTCTCCATCTCCAGCCAATTGATTTTAGGTTGGATGCTTGGATTCTATCATTAATAATATTACTGGATCATATAATGACCTAATTATACAAATTCAATACGAATAATATGGGACCAAAGAAAAAAATAAATACAAATACTTTCTACACGACCTGGCAAGTTGAAGCATATTGTGGCGCGAGTTAAGCATGCGGAGAAAATGAATGTAGGTTAATGAGGTAAAACTTTTGTGATAATATTTGAAATATGGGAGGCATTCGAAAGCTATGGAGTCGAATTTCACGTAGTGGCTTTATCCAAAATGAAGCAACAGACAACCTCGGCGCGCTTCATTTCTCATGATAGAAGGGGTGATTTGCAATATGGATAGCTGCACAATTGTCACAAAATATAAACGGTGATGTATACAAAGAAGGTCGGGATCAACTACAAGGCTCTTGGGCCAAATGAGCATGGAGCAAGCAAGGGTCATCGAGCAATATTCGACACCTGCCGAGGAATGAATCATGATAATGTTATCACTCTTCCACACAAGGTTGCAGATGTCGGATGTCTATTTCATGTCAATTTGAGTTTGAAATGTCGGATTGCGGAGGTTATATGGGGATATATTGCAATGTTAGATTTGATATTTTAATAAACTTATTTATACATATACATATTTTTTTATATATGTATAATTGTACACATAATATATGTTTATAAATTACACAATAAATATGTATACACATAATATATGCTTATAAATTACATAAGAAAGAGACGCCAACGACAATAAGCGACATAAAAAGAACCAAATGAGACCGGGGCGAGAAAGTTGTTGAAACTAAGTTTTGAGAGATGCACGGAATAATATATAATCACTTGGTCGCTCAAAAGAATTTTTTTAATACTCTCACTGATACATCGGCTGCGAGATATCGCCCGATATAGTGGGTAAAATCGATATACCAGATAATATTTTCAAAAACAGAATTTTTGCTTAAAATGTGGATGTTGTGGTGTTTTCTCCCAAAAACTTTATGTTGGCCAACATGTCTCAATATTTTTAAAATTGATATTTTGCTTAAAATGTCAATGTCATGATGTTTTCTTTCCAAAAGATTTATGTCAGCCGTCATGTCAGACATGTCGGTCAGCATCTACAACACTGCTTCAAGATTATATTCTTGTCAAAGTACATCTACAACACTCTTTCGATCGAGGTACCTATGTTCGTTACTTGTGATTTTTGTGTTAATCGGTAATTAGAATAATTCATTTCCTAAGGAATTTATGTATTTAATTTGTAAGCCCTTTTAAAGATTTTTTGAAGTAATTTAGAGCATTGGGATTTCTTAGAACAAATATATTCCTTATGCAAGGGAAATTTTATAAATATGAGGAAGTATGAATTCTCCTATTTCTAATCTTTTTAAAACTTGATACCTCTCAGTTTCTCATACGCCACCTACTATAACCACTTCTCGTATGCACTTCTTTGATTGCATGCCTCCCTATTCATTTTATGTTATATTAGTAGATAAGAAGTATATGTTTAAACCACATATATGTATTATATTATATATATGATTAACTAGATTATATGTATTGTTTTGTTCATTTTAACATGCATTATTCTTATAATCAATTTTGTTTAACTATTTCATACTATTTTTCATATTACAAAAAATGTTAAATCACTCAACACATGTATAATATTACTTGATTGTTTTATGCTTTTAATATAAATTTATTAAGTTTAGAAAGACTTGCAAACAATAAAAAATAATTAGCTTTTAAAGCTTCTTTATCTGCATTGAAAATAGTACAAAAATAAAATTATTATAAATATTTTAAAAAATACAATGTATATATTTATACTTGGCCAGAATATTTTATTTTGATAGATTTCAATTTAGTTGAGATATACACGTCTTATTGTTCTTCCTGTTGATTTTTTACTATTATATAAAAATAAGATTTATTTATTTATAAAGTATGGATATCCCCGAGATTCTACAATATCCTGACATGCCTCCAACTTCCGACATCTGATATTTAAAAACTCAACCGAGTGTATCTCTGATATCCAACATTTATAATACTTCTTGTGACCAATATATTCAAGAGTAGTATTCCCCCTTCGCACAATCCTATTATTGCCCTTCTGTGATAAACAACCTGCTACACATCGATTAGATTTGATTTGGCGTGGACCGTCAGCTTTAAATGGAAGTCACAATGCTTTTGCCGAGAGTCTTTCACTTCCTGGTTAGAGAATGATGAGGATCAAACATCGAGCGCAGGTCGTCGCACAATGGAACTTGCACGTGTCTATTCTCACAGGAGGCATTGATTAGATAGTCATTTGGATGAATTCAGACCACGATTGCGTCCGGAGCAGTTTGGACATTTTTATGTTTTTTTTGATGTTTTAATGTTTTATTTAAGAAAATTGGATGCTTATGATGGGCGGCCAACCATAGTCGTTCTTGATGGGTATCTAAGTAGATTAATTATAAATCAGAGGGAAGGGGTTGGTTTCATATTTCATTGCAGATTTTGGAGGCTTCTTCTCTAGAATCCGTCGATCACTCTTGGTGTCGACTCCACGCTAAGATAATCACTGACAAGGCATGTATCCTTGTTGACCCCCCCCCCCCCCCCCCCCCGCAGCCCTCGCCAACAATTCTCCCAGCAGCATCCCCACCAAACCCCCTTCAAACAACAACAAACCAATTGTATCCCCTCTTCCAGCGCCCAAAATCCCCCTGCAACAGTCGGACCCCTTCCCCCAGCCCATTAATCACTCTCCTAAAAGCCACCCCATCGTACCACACCCAAACAACAACAACCCCTTTTGATTTCGTCTTCCCAACACTCACAAACCCTGCCTACAACAATCACGTATACCCAGACCACCAATCACCCATTCTAGCAATCCCGTCCCAAAATAACACCTCCTACTTCCTTCCAGGACCCAACCGACCTTCCATTCAACCCCTGGACAATCACCTTACAACACCTCCCAGCCTTCTGGATAGCCATCGTTGCCTTCCCAATAAACAGATTTCTACCCCCTTGCCTACAACCACTTTATTTAAGTATTTGTTGTTTGGTTTCATTATTGCTCACTGATGTTGTATGAATTTGGTTGCTCAAATGATTATGGATATTTAGTTGTGTTAGCATTGTTGAATAGGATTAATTTCATTATGTGTTAAACAAAAGTAAACACCCTTTATATATATAAGTGGTGAGCTAGAAGAGAGAGGGAAAAACACAAAATACAACTAAATATTAACCAAAATACTAACAATCCTCAAGTTTGGCTTATAATATTTATCATGAAAAATGTGGCAAGGATCTTCCCAAAATCGCCCACACTCAATCATTTAGTGAGAATATCAGTTAGATGTTGGCCAGAAGGAACAAATGGTGTATTCACAATTCCTCTCATTATATTCCCTTTGATAAAAACTATGTCCACTCCAATATGTTTGGTGCGATCATGTTAGGCGGGATAGCATGCAATGTCGATTGTTGTCATATTGTCACAGTATAGTCTAATAGGTTCCCTTTTCTCAAGGTCAAGGTATGTTATTAAAGGCGCAAGGCGTATCGAGACACAATAGTGACTTGGAGCCTAGGCACAAGATGCAGGAAAGCAACTAACAAATACAATACGCAAACAATCCAATTTCTAGTTTATTAAATAAATAAATAAACACAACATAAAATTACTACCATAGTTGCAAATTAGCACTAATGTTAACATGGAATAATTTGATACAAACCAAAGAATCAAAACAATTAAAGAATCACTACTTCTGTACATGAAAGTAGCGAGAGAAATAGGAAAGTACTAGAGGAGCTTCCGACGAAAAAATTGGGAAAAGAAATAGGGAGGAGAATCATTTCCTCCTTCCATTGGCAAAAGGAAAGTGCAAGAGAGCTTAGGAGAGGTGAGATTTGTGCGCTGGTGTGTGTTTACAGGAGGGGAAAAACCTAGTCTTCTTAATAAACCTGGACCTCCCTACCCGTAAAGACCACAAGACACACATTGGGTGCCTCTTGCACTACAGGTGAGGCGCGCTCCTAGGCGCACCTCACCAATATCTGGGCTATCTTGCCCTCCTCTGCCTAGCAGATGCATGAACTCGTACGCCTGACGCTCCTTCGATAACGTAGAGTCCAAGGTCACTCATAATGGAGTAAATCTATAGGCCTTTACAAATTACATGATCCATGGCTCTAAACTCTACTTCAGTACTTGATCTGGTAACCACATGTTTTTTGCTTCTCAAAGTAACCAAATTCCTAATGACTAATGAACAATAACAAAAAGTGGATCTTCGATCATCAACTGATCCAGCCCGATTTGTGTTTATGTATGTAAACTTCAATATTTAGTTCATCATTTGGTGAGAACAAGACACTGCTTCCCAGGTAAATGTGGAGATCTTAAGATTTGGCGGGGATCATTAAAGTGATGAGTCTCTGTGGAATGCACGTATTGTCTTAAAACTCTTACAACATATGAGATATATGCGAGTATGGGACAAATAGATAATCCTCCCACCACCTCTTTTGACTGCCGCACCATATTTACTTGATTGTCACTCCTTTCCACCTTATGAAGCCTCTTTGGATGTTCTCTCATATGTAGATAACTTAAAATTTCATAAGGATATTGCGAACAAGTTACAAACAACATTGAGAGTCACAACAAATATTGAATGGGATTGCTAGTGGTCAACGACTGAGCATTGATAACCTGACATTGTCTTGTGGGCAACAATGTCTAGACAGTCAGTTTGTTTGAGCATGTTACTAATTATGTGGTAAAGATCGTTGATAATCTAAAGGTGAATCAGTGGGCTTGAGCGAGGTTGAAAATATCAAAAGCCAACAACATATCTGATTGAGTTTTAAATATCGGAAGTCGGAGACACATCAAAGTACTTTAAAATAACAAATTTTCATATCTTATAAAAAGGGCAGCCCGGTGCACAAAGAATCCCAGCGCAGCAAGGGTTAGGGGAAGGGTCCCACCACAAGGGCGTAATGTTGGTAAACCATACCCTGCATTTTTGCAAGAGGCCACTTCTAGGATTAGAACACGTGACCTCAAGGTCACACGAGATTTTCTTATCATAAAAGTTATCAATAAATAAAATTTTGTTTACCAAGTATAAGTATATGCTCTAAAAGCAAAAAAAATACATAACGCGTAGATGAACAAGGATTCATGTATATAACAATTAAAATTCACAGACTATCCAAAATAAAATATTATTAACAAATATAAATAGATACATTGTAAAATATATTTAATATTATAAAATAAATTTATTCAGATAACACTACATTTTATAGCATATAAAAGAAATTTAAAAGCTAGATATTTTTTATTTATTATAAGTTTCTAAGCTTAATTTTTCAAATGATTCATATTCATAAGGGTGACTAAATTTTACGCTGGCCGTCTACCTAACACAAAGAAACCTATACTGAATATTCTATCCCGACTGATTGTTGATTAGTATTAAGATTTTATTACAATCAAGTTTGCTTCTTGCTTTCAAACTAAAGTAAGCATCATATAATCTACCCTAACTTGGGAATCTAGTACCTCATATGAAGTTCTGGCTCTGCACAAGGTGTCTAAATTTTTATTCTACATAAAAATATGTGCTTCTGATTTCTAAGTTTATGATAATAAGAAATAAGTGGCTGAAATTTAATTACAATGTTGTTAGGCGTTGTGAGTTGTGAGAGTTTAGATACTAGGCATGTTAAATAGGGGAGGGGTAGACCAAAAAAGACTTGGAATGAAACTATAAGGAAATACATGATGTACTTAGGCATTAGTGAGATTATGAGAAAAGATAGGGCGCAATGACGACAAATTATCCATATAGCCGACCCCACTATGGTGGGATAAAAGCTCGAGTGTTGTTGTATAAGTTTCTAAGCTTAATAAATTTATTGTGAAACATTAAAGTAATCAACAAATATATGTGTGTGAACATTTTAACATTTTATGAAATGAGAAAAATATAGTGTAAGAATAACATGTATTAAAAAGAATGAAACAATGAGTTTAATGGAGTTAAGTATTTATAATATAATAAATATAGATGATTTAGGCATATACTACTAGTTAGCTAACATAACAAAATAAAATAGTGAACGATATGTTAAAAAGTTGTCGGATGATATATCAAAAAAAAACTGAAAATGTTAGCTTAGATTTTACAAATAATGTCATTTTCTCTACAAAACATGTCATTTTCTCTACAAAACATGTCATTTTCTCTACAAAACATGTCATTTTCTCTACAAAACATGTCATTTTCTCTACAAAACATGTCATCAGACAAGTCAGAGGGCATTTAAAACAGTGCGCTAGAGTTGGGAAACAAGGTTGATTGGGAGTACAAGGTCACATGAGCACAAGAAAATTACCCTGATGAAGTTTGAAAAATCTCAAATTTGAGATCAAATCCATTCATGCATTTCCAGTTACTAACACAAATTACCCAATGAGGACTACATGTCCTTGCTGTACAGATAATCTGCCATGAAGAAAGATATCACTAATGACTTCATGCTAATGTTATCAGCATAGATTCTAGTAATTTACAACTTTCGTCTACATAATTTTGGTTGTGTACACCTCCTGGGAAATGAATCAAGCAGTCTAATGAGAGAATCGACTGGTCCGATTGGGATTTAGGTTCTGTTTAGGGCGGCGTCGGGCCGCAGATGCAGGAGCAACCGCCTCCGCAAGGCGGGAAAACAGTTGAGTTGTTTTGCCTTTTCTCATATTGTGAAAGCCCTATAAAAGGTTCGTGTTTATTTTTCCTTTTCCTGGCCCATTTAAGGACTCTAATTTTGTGTATATATAGAGGAGGGCATTGCCCATTGGAAATAAGATTTCATTATTTCTTCTTTCTTCCACTGGCTTGGTTTCAAAGCCATGGGAAAAAATTTTGGCGTAGCTCGACGTCTTCTCGAACTTAAGCAAGGCCCATCCTCTGTTGTTGCTTACTTGTCTGAGTTCAAACGCCTCTATCAGGAGCTTGACTACTCTGAGGACTTCACCCCAGCTTGCATTGTTGATGCTACGGCTCTGAAAACTAAAGAAGACCGCTATCGATTACAAGTTTTCCTTGTGGGTCATAATATGAAGTTAGACACGGTGAACACACATGTTTTGAACCGACAACCCCTGCCCGGTCTCCGTGAAGCCTTCAGTATGGTCTTAGGTGGTGAAGATCGTCGACGCTCACTCCACTCTGATCGTGGCACAAATCGTTCTTCTCTTGCCAACATTCTTCGGACTCCTTCCTCTATGACATCAAAATGTGTGATTACTGTGGCAGACATGGTCATTCCCGTGACCGTTGCTTTCGTCTTCATCCTCATCTTACTCCTAAAGGCACTCCTAGTCGTGGACATGGTAACTCACGCCCACCCTCCTCTCCACCTGTTGTGCCCTTCTCTGAAGTCATCCCTGGACGCCTTCAATCTGACAGTCTCTTTTCTGAGGAACTGGATGTCTTGCTTTATCTCATGCGTACTTAACTTTCATCTCTTATGGCTGGATTTGCCATTACCACCCCCCCCCCCCCCCACACACACACCCAGTGCCTAGGCTGTCTCCGTGACTCCCTCTGAGTGGATTCTTGACTCTGGAGCAACTCACTGCATGACAGGAGCTGCATCAGGTTTTACCTCTTACATTCCTCTTTCTGGGCGAGATAAAGTTGTTACCAGCAATGGTTCTCTCTCCTCGATCGTTGGAAAGGGAACTAAGCATTGCTCCTCTGACCTGCCACTCACTTCAGTGTTGCATGTACCTACTTTCCTTGCAATTATTATATATTAGTCGCTTAACCACCGTTCTTAACAGCTTTGTCACTTTTTCTCTTAATGGTTGTCTTTCAGGATCTGACCACGAAGCAGCATTCTGACAGTGGTAAGAACTCGGGGGACTGTATATAATGACCCAAATTTCAATACACAAAATAAGACGTTTGGTGTTGAGGTAAATTGGTGTGCTAATAGTATCATTATGACGTGCTGCATATGTTCTCGTAAGTTATATTTACACACATAAAACACAAGAAATATCCCCTATGATGAAAACAGGTATGAAATTAGTGTGGATGTTGACCATCACAGAGTAATAGTTTAGTTGATATCTTGTATAATGCGGGTACAGTCACCTATATATGTTGGTTTTGGGATGGACTTGGTTTCTAAGGAACCTTGCTGGACCAGCTAACTTCATTGCGAATATGTAATTATGGCCTTGATTAATTAGGCATTGTAGGCAATTATCTGAGGCGGTGGAGTTGGTAAGCGGTGCTAACATTACATGTCCCCGAGCCCTGCTTCGTTCTCATCCACATTATTTTTTATGCACACCGTCTGGAGTGGAAACAGGCGGACTTGGCCCTAGAGATTGCTCGACTGTCTTTTCCCTTTGCTTGACCGTCGTTATTCCCCCTCACTACTTTCCGGTAACCGGCGGGATCTTCCTTCCTGCTTCTGGAATCAAAGCTTGGCAAGGTTTTGCGTGAGCTCTAATTGTTCGGCTAGTTCTCACATCGCGAAATGGTACCCAGATTTCATTTAACGCCACGGTGAGCATTCAGCTTTCTATATGTTTATCTGCCTTGTCTATTATTTGGGCAAGATCGTATTATAGTCCGTTTATGGTTTTATTGTGAAAAGTTTGGAGATCAACTTTGGTCTGACTTGACTACTAATGGAGAAATTTTGGGGAGTTATGGCTGGCCGACCCTTGAGGTGTGTGTGAGTGTTTTGTTTCATTTGGCCGGCTATCATTGCTCCTTCCACGTAGCCTTAATTTTGCCTGGCAACCAGTATTGGCTTTGAGTTGACTGTTATGGCTGGTTGAGTAGGGCTTGGGAGGAAATCTCCTGATAGCCCTTGTTTTTGGATGGGGCTTTGCTGTGGTTATGAATGGCCAGTAAAGTATTCATTGGGTTTTTGTTTTTTCTAGTTGGTTGCTAAGTATGGTGAATTGGAATTGGGTTTTGTCATTGGCTATTACGAATGAAGGATTAAAACTGTTGATTTGTACCTATGTTTCTCTTATGGTTATGCAACAATAAAGGGTTGGTTGAGTAGCTTCCAAATGATGTGAAAACAATTTACAATGTCGTAGCTATAATGAGACGCAACCCCGGTATAAAAGACCCTAAGTGATATAATTGTTAAACAGATACCGCGACGGATGGCTTGTCAAAATAGGCACGATGATGACACGAAATGCTATAAAAAGAAGAATAACTGATGGTGAGAGCTACCTGTTTAAGTTTATGCATTATTATCCTTCTTTTTCATTATGCGCACTATTCTTATTGGTATTGCACTCTCATGATTGCTCGCATATGTTAGCATGGAATACTTGTACATCACTGATAATGATTTCTCGCATATGTATGGCCTTGTATAAAGGCAAACAGGCGATTAGATTCTGAGGGGATGAAGAAACACATAAACCCTAAGTATATTAACAAATTTCATACAGCTAACATAAATGAAAATGCATCGATGCATAGTAATGATAAGGGTATAACTGCACATGAATGCGCATATAAAACACTGATGATTTGCCAAACCAGTCGGCCTAAGGGCATAAACGCGTGTTGTACGTACTGGTTTTGGATACTGATGACCCGGAAGGGTCGGGCCCAAAGACTGAAATATTGAAATACAGATACTGATACTGATGTGTTGACAGTTACCCTTAATATTACCTAATGTAAAAGAAAACATAATAACATACGGTTAGACAGTCACACTGATACATTGCTAAGAAACATGCAAACTGATACGGTTGTACAGTTATGTTATTTTCATGATTTCATTGTTACATAGTTTACATTCTTGCACTGACACTGGTACATAGATTTCTTTCTTAAATAGATACAAGTATATTGCTACTGAAGATTATGGTTCTATCATGGTTTATACTGTTTGATGAGTACTAACATTACAGATATACTATTGCTATACAGTTTCATTATTGGTATAGAAACAGGTTAGTATAGAAAGAGATTTACTGATATGTTTAATCATTCGTATGAAATGTACAGCAAATAAAGAGGTATTCACCTCACTTAGTCATATTTGTATGACTAAGCCCGTCGCCTTTTTTTTGTTCAAGTACTTGACATGCATTTGCGTACGTGAAGAAAGGTGAAGTTGATCATAGAAAGACTGAAAAGACTCAAGAAATCCTACAATTCATGAGGTACGCCTTATTATGTGTTTTATTTTATACTCACTCGCCTTACTTCATTCTGGGACAACTGTCTTGAAAGTAGCTTAGATACAGAATTATGTGGGGTCCGAAATGGGGACCTCACACTGTACATCTTGGACTAGCCACCTACTCAAGCTCTGTCCAGCACCTCTCCAGACTACTCCAAACCTCCTCGTCCCTCTCTTGTCGATGTGTGCCGATGGAATCGTAGTCTTGGGCACCCTTCCACCGGTTATCTTCGTAAGTTATTTCCTATGTTTTCGAGCTCTCTGACCACTTTTATCTGTAATGATTACTCTCTCTCCAAAATGTATGACATAGTCAGAACCATATTTCTAGTCCTAGTATGGTACCATTTGATGTTATTCATACTGATGTATGAGGACCTTCCCCAGTTATTTTTCTTTCTGGTTATCGCTAGTTTGTGACTTTTATTGATTGTTTTTTTCATTCTACTTGGGTATACTTACTCAATGGAAAAGTGAAGTTTTTGCCTATTTTTTGTAATTTTCACAAAATGATAGCAACTCAATTTGGCGACACTATTGTGTCCCTCGTAGTGACAATGAGGGCGAGTATGATGATCAAGGTGCATTCAGCACCTATCTCGCCGAGCATAGCTGTAGAGACCCAAATCCTGGGCTCTTCAAAATTAAGGATCGGACAACAGTTTTGAATAAAAGCATCACATGCACAATACAAAGAACATACAAGAAGCTTTTATTACCTTCTTTACATTATTCGTTACATGATTATTACAGGAAAACAAATTAACATATGCTAGATAGACTTATTACAATAAATACACGTAAGACCAGTACAACGAGCTCTGTGCCAATCCCGAGCTTCAATTATTGCCTTTGACAGTTCAGTTGCTAGGCTCCTGTGAGTTCAGCTTGGCGTTGGTCCTGCTGTCTAAAAAAAGTGTCCACTCTGGGTTAGTCATAAAAATATGACTAGGTGAGATAAATATTTCGTGAAATGTAGTACATGCAAACAATGGAAATACTATCAATATGCATACAGTACAATAATGAATAATATCCTTCTTAAAGCTGAAATCTTAATTACCCCTTAATTTGAGTTACACAAAATAGGAAATGCTCCGGTGATGCAAACATGAATTGGGCCCCGCCCCCAAAGGACGTAATTGTAGGCTCACCCCTACTGGTGAATCCATCAGTGGATGCCTCCACATCATTGGATTTGAAACCATCACATTTCCCCATGCAGAGTTTTAAATGAATTTTATCTTGTCATGAATAGGAGTTTATAATAAACTGATCCCCTCAGAAATAAATATATCGCTTTCATATATTTCCCTTGCCCACATTTTATCCCACAGCGATATCTTAATGAGTTAAACTCATATGCACATGCACTAGTGTATTTCATAAAATGCAACAGAATAGGAAAGTAAGTGAATAACTAATTCAAGAAATAAGAAACTCACTGAAGCTTTGCCCTTATTATTATCCTGAGACGTCATCCTTCTTTGATAAATTCATGGCTGCGAAACCATTGTAATAGCATGCATTTTTAATTGGGTTGCGTCTCTTACAATATATAAGGGAAAGTCAGAAAGTCAAATAATAAACCGAAAAACTCACAATACTTTAACATGATCGTAGAAAATAATTTTAGTACGAATACTTTGCTGGACAACCATAATTGTGCCTCGAAATGGGCTAAAACCAGCCCCCAAATGGACTTCCCGTCCTCTTAAACTGCTGTCCAGTAAAGCCAAACAAAATGGGTAAATCACCCCTTAAAAACTTGATGAAAAGTGGCTCAAAAATCAACAAGAAAATAGTCCCTAAACAGTCCTAAAATTCAGCATAAAACAGCCCCACAATTAAAATATAAACTCGTGAAAAATCAGCCCAAAACAGGTGAAAAATATCTGTCCTAAACAGTACCTAAAACAGCTATAAAGTAGTGATAAAACTGTCCTAAATTAATGATAATAAAGCTCTAAACCAGTGCTAAACAGGGCAAGAATCAGCCAGTGCTTACCGTGGAACAGAAGAGAGTAGCAATGGGGGACTGTGCAGGAGCTTAGCACAGCAAGGCTGGTCGGCACAGCAAGGCTGGTCGGCACAGCCAACCAACAGAGGCGGTACAGCAGTAAGAAGAAGAAGACAGCAGCAGCCCTAGCAGAAGAAGAAGAAGGCAGCAGCAGCTCCGGCAGCAGTCCAGCAATAGTTTGGGGCAGCAGGGAAGAGAGAAAGTGGTTGGAGAAGGAGAAATCCACAAGTATTTAAAGAGGCATATGGGTGGTGAAGAGGCAAAAATGGACTTGTTAACTCAACTAGATGTCACCACATGCATCCCAAAACAAAACCAGCCAACAGCCAAGTGTCAAGACACATACCAAGTGTCAAACTTCAACAACAAGTGTCAACATACCAGCCAACACACCATTTCCAGCCAGCACACAAATCCAGCCAGTACACATATCCAGCCAACATACCTTAAGTTCCAGCCAACCAACATAATACCAGCTAGCCCACCACCATTTCAGCCCATTACAAAGCCCAAAAGTACAAGGCCAGGCTACTTACAATTTCTATTATCTTAACGAATTGTTATTGGCACCCCAAAATAAAATCAAGTGAAACGGAAAATGCGCAAAAACAATAAATCTCGAAAAAAATTATCGTACTGCCTTTTTCATCATCGGGAAAAAATAAATAAATTAAATTGCGCATTTTGGGTTGTCACAATAGCATCCTTCACCAGACTACTTGTATTAACACCTCCACTCAAAATGGTGTAGCAGAACGAAAGAACAAGCATCCCATTGAAGTCACTCGATGTCTTCTTCTCACCATGAATCTCCCAATGTCTATTGGGGTGATGTAGTCCTCACTATTGCGTACCACATCAATCGTCTTCGTGCCAGTACCTTAAACTACGACTCTCCAATTTCCCATCTATCCATCAAATGCACCATTCATACCTCTCATCTACCCCGCGTGTTTGGGTGCCTGCTTTATACATATTCATCGTAACTATCGTGACAAATTGGATGCACGTTCTCTTTGTTATATCTTTATCGACTACCCTGGTACTATGAAGGGGTAATATTGCTTCCACCGCCCTTCCAAACGTTTTTATTTCACTGTGGATGTGACGTTTCGTGAGCAAGAACAATATTTTGGTTCTGGTGACCTCGTCAGGGGGAGTACAACATTACTATTCACAACAATCACACGTATCCTCTTTTGATTCTGGCCTCACACCCCTCTCCCGTGTCGGCCGCTACTCCTTTCGTGATTCTTCCCTCCGTGCATCCTCCACCCGTGACATCCATGAAATACTCACTTGCCAATTATATTTCTTATCATAATCTAAAAAGAGCCCATGAGGCCTTCATCTCCACGTTGGATGTTGTTCTCATACCTAGTTCTTGGCAGGAAGCAATAAAGATACTCGTGTGGCATAAGGTAATGGAAAAAGAGATGTTGACATTGGAGAAGAATCAAACATGGACTCTCACACATCTCCCTACTGGGAATAAATCGGTTGGTTCCAGATGGGTGTTCTCTGTGAAACAAAATCCAAAAGGGGTTATTGAGAGATATAAGGCTCGACTTGTTACTCAAGGATATACTCAAACACCTGGTGTTGCCTATCACGAAACATTTGCTCTTGTTGCCAAGATGGACACTATTCATGTCATTTTGTCATGTGTGGCATGCTTAGGATGGAGGCTGCAACAACTTGATGTCAAAAATGTCTTCTTACATGGAGACCTTGCCGAAGAGGTCAATAAAAAGGTACCACCGGGATTTGTAAAGACAGGATCCGAAGGAAACGTGTGTCAACTCTGAAAGTATCTGTATGGTTCAAAACAATATCCCAGGGCCTGGTTTGGAAAATTCCAGAATGTCATGACTATATTGGGAAACAAATAGGGTCACTCTGATCATACCCTCTTTGTAAAAAGAAAAGGGGAGAATGTGGTTATTCTCTTTGTTGACATTGACGACATAGTCATTACAGGGAATGATGTTACAAAAATCACATGTTTTAAAACTCACCTATGTAAGGAATTTGAAGTTAAAGATCTCGGAAAATTGAAGTATTTTTGGGGGATAGAAATTGCTCGACCTGACAGTGGTATCTTTATCTCCCAAAGAAAGTACATCCTAGACCTTCTAGAGGAAACCAGAATGCTTGATTGTGCTCTGGCGGAAACTCCTATGGAAGTCAATCGTAAGATCGATGAGGACAAGGATGGCGAGAAAGTGAACGCTTGGAGTTACCATAGATTGGTGGGAAAGCTAATCAATTTCTCACATACCCATCTAGATTTAGTAGTTGAGATTCTTAGCTGATGCATGCATTTTCCTAAGGTACGACATCATGAAGCCGCTATGTACGTACTATGATACTTGAAAGGTTATCCCGGGCGTGGAATGTTTTTCTCCAGGAATAAATAGCTGGATGTCGAAGTCCTTACTGATGCAGATTGGGTTGGAAGTCAAGATGATCGTAAGTTTACTATCGGCTATTGTTCTTTTGTTGGAGGGAATCTTGTGATGTGGCGGAGTAAAAAACAAAATGCAGTGGCAAGGTCCAGTGTCGAAGCCGAGTACAAGGCAATGTTAAAAGGAATTTGCGAAGGGCTCTGGATCCGGTCATTAATGAGGGATCTTGGTCTACATGTTGGAACCCCTATCCAATTATACTGCAATAATAAAGCTGCTATTAACATTGCTCACATCCTGTTCAATATGATCATACAAAACATGTGGAGATTGATGGACACTCATCAAGCATCACTTGGAGAAAGGCAACGTGTGAACTCCATTCATCCTATCTAAAGATCAATTAGCGGATATCTACACAAAGTGCCTAAGCAGTGATAGCTTTAAAGACGATATTACCAAGTAGGAAATGTTCGACATATACTCTTATCTTGAGGGGGAGAGTTAAGTTATTTTGCCTTCTCATATTGTAAAAGCCCTATAGAAGGCCTATGTTTTATTTTTATTTTTTACTGGCCCATTTAAGGCCTATAATTTTGTGTATATATAGAAGAGGGCACCGTCCATTGGAAATAATATTTCATAATTTCTTTTTCCTCCACTGACTAAAACAAAAGTGTGTGAGACGCGAGCTGCGGCGTTTGCTCCAGCTAACCACTGCAAAACAAAGATAATCCTCTGTCTCCAACCCAGCCTCCCCACCTCCAGTCGCACCCCAACGGTTCGTTCGCTGCCTCATCGGAGCATCGAAGCCGCCCCAAACGGACCCTTAATTAGCTCGCTTTGTATTTATTTTGTTTCAAAGCAACCTACTTGTTTTCCTTATTATGAATCGTCGGGCACAATGCTAGGATCAGTCATTGGCATGTGAATAAGTTGTCAATTGTGCACCATATCAAATGCTTCTCCAAAAACCATTTATCTTATTGCTTGACCTTCCCCCCAAACATTGCAAGTGATTCCTATTTGTAAGAGTGGCCGCTTATTATTTATTTCCCTACCGGTGAATATCTTTCCATTCTTCACATAGTTTACTCTTACTGACTTCAAGTTTTAATAAATTTTTTTGGCAGTTCCATTCATTGATTGAAAGTTTTTATGAGTTATTGATTGACGAAGTTATTAGAGGTGAAGGATTTTTGCTTGTGCGGATTTTGCTGTGCTTATACTTCTTTTAAATTACCAGAAAAACAAATGAGTATTTGTCAGTTCAGGAGATATGCATACGGACACGCTAACAGATTAAAAGATGAACGTAAACAAGTTTAGGGAAATTTTATGGGAAAAATTAACAAGAAAAATCATTCTACAAAAGGCTAATAAGTTTACAAGCAATCAACTGGTAAAGAAACACGAACATTATATTACAAGTATGGAGAAGACACTAAAAATAGATGAAAAAAAAGAGAAAAATCATTACCATTGTTGAAAGAGCCCAAAGCTTGTATGTATTATTTCAGTATATAAATACAAGGAGAGAATACAAATATATAGGAGAGAAGAGGGAAGAATAAATCCTATACATGATGTGGGACTAAAGAAGGAGGAAGAAAATAGGCCATTAAATGGGCCTTTTACATGGGCTTTTCTAATACTCCCCCGCAAGCTGGAGCGTACAAGTCGTATGCGCCAAGCTTGGATAGGCACTGATAGAAGAGGGTACTAGGAAGAGCTTTGGTGAAGATGTCAGCAACCTGTTCAGTACCCGGAACGTGCTTGAGCTCGATCTTCTTCATGTGGACTTTCTCTCGGATGAAATGACAATCTACCTCGATATGCTTCGTTCTTTCATGGAAGACCGGGTTTTTGGCAATATGTATGGCAGCTTGACTGTCACAAAGGAGGAGAGCTGGTGAAGGTAGTTTAACTCCAAGGTCGGTAAGGAGACTCTCAATCCATGTGAGTTCAGAGACCACAGCAGCCATTGCCCGATATTCTGCTTCGGCTGAGGATCGAGCAACCACTGCTTGTTTCTTGCTTCGCCAAGTAATCAGATGTCCTCCAAAATAGGTACAAAACAAGCTAGTAGATCGTCGATCGTCGAGGGAGCCAGCGTAGTCGGCATCAGAGTATGCCACTAGTGTAGGAATGGAGGATGAGGTTTTTGTATACAAGTCCTTGGCCAGGAGCTGTCTTAAGATATCTGAGAATGCGTTCCACAGCCTGGAGATGAGAGCTTCGAGGAGAGTGCATATAGCGACTCACAAGTCCCACAGCGAAAGATATATCAGGTCTTGTAACTGTTAGGTAGATAAGCTTCCCAACTAGACGACGGTAATATTCGGGATTTGGTAGAAGCGAATCAGAATCTGAGCCCTGAGCACATATTTTGTGATTTGCATCCATGGGAGTGTTAATAGGTTTGCAACCAGAGTAGCCGGCATCATGAAGGAGATCCAGGCAATATTTGCGCTGAGAGAGAACCAATCCATCTGACCGTCTGGCCACTTCCAGACCGAGAAAGTACCGAAGAGGACCCAGATCTTTAGTTTGGAAGACGGAGCTCAGATGTAGCTTAACGACCTGTATGCCGTCCAAGTCACTGCCAGTAATAATGATGTCGTCGACATATACCAACAGGAGAACCGTACCAGTGGCCTGGTAACGAGTAAACAATGAGAAGTCAGCCGAGCTGCGAGTGAAGCCAACGTCCCGGAGCGCTTTGCTAAACTTGTCGAACCATGCCGAGGGGATTGTTTGAGACCATATAGAGATTTGAGAAGATGACAAACCCGTGACTCCCCCGTGGTCTCAAACCCGGGAGGTTGTTGCATGTAAAACCGTTTCCTGAAGGTCGCCGTTCAGGAAAGCGTTCTTGACGTCGAGTTGAAACAAGGGCCACTGGCGATGGACAGCCACAGAGAGGAGAATGCGAACCGTGTTGAGCTTAGCGACCGGAGAGAAGGTCTCGTCATAGTCCAGCCCCGGTTGCTGGGTGAAACCACGAGCAACCAACCGAGCTTTGAGGCGATCAATGGTCCCATCAGGAGCATGTTTAATGACGAAAACCCATTTGCACCCAACGGGTTTCTGGCCGGGAGGAAGGGGCACCAGGGTCCAAGTCTGGTTGGCCCAAAGAGCAGCCATCTCTTCTTCCATAGCCGCACGCCACCCAGGATGTTGAAGAGCGTCCTGGACAGACGTAGGAATAGAGACCGAGGAGAGCGAAGTAGCCAAGGCCTGTAGAGGTGGAGAGAGGCGATGGAGAGAAACATAGTCCGCCATTGGATGAGCGGTAGAGGCCGACACCGGAGCAGCAGAACACGGAGAAGCCGAGGTCGAAGCCGACTGCAGAGGAGCAACGGGAGGAAGAGGGCGACGAGCATAGACCCGAATAACTGGGGGTCGAGGAGGGTCAATGGTGGGAGGAGGCGAGGGATGGTGGGAGGTGAGTGGACGTGGATCACCGGCCGGGGAAGGGAGGGTGTGGTAGTAGGTGGTGGGAGAAGTGGTGGCAACGGAGGAGGGAAGAAGGGTTGATCCTCCCGGAAAGTAACATCAGCCGAAACAGAGACCTTCCGGGTGAGCGGAGAGTAGCAAACATAGCCCTTTTGGGTACGTGAGTAGCCGACAAAAATGTGTTTGGCCGCACGGGGATCCAGTTTGTCAAGAGTGGGGCCCAATTTATGGACAAAGCAGGTACAGCCAAAAACCCGGGGGGTGAGGGGGAAGGCGGGTGTGGAGGGAAAAAGAAGGCTGAAGGGTGTAGCGTTGTGGAGAACGGGAGAGGGGAGACGGTTGATAAGAAAACATGCTGTGGAGACCGCAAAGTTCCAGAAGACTTTGGAACGTGCATGTGAAGCATGAGAGAGCGAGCCACATCGAGCAAGTGGCGGTTCTTGCGTTCAGCGACCCCGTTTTGTTGAGGGGTGTAGGGACAAGATGTCTGGTGAACAATACCGAAGTTGGCGCAGAGAGTGGCAAACTCGTGGCTAGTGTATTCCCGAGCATTATCAGAGCGGAAAGTTTTAATGGTGGTAGAGAATTGCGTACGAGTCTCTAACACAAACGCCTGAAAGACACGCGGAAGCTCAGAGCGATCATGCAGGAGATACAACCAAGTAGTACGAGAGTAATCATCAATAAATGTTATAAAATAACGATAACCAGAAATGTTAGGAACTTTATAGGGGCCCCAAATATCAGAATGTATTAAATCAAAGGGAGCTAAGCTCCTAGTACAATGAGTTGGAAAAGAAGAGCGAGGCTGTTTGTCAATAATACAAGAATCACATTGAAAAGCAGGAAGAGAAATGTCTGGAAGCGCCTTCTGGAGGATAGGTAGAGGGGCATGCCCAAGCCGACAATGCCAGTCAGACGAGGAAACGGAGGAAAGGGATGTGGGAGAGACATCGAGGAGGTAAAGCTCGTTCTGCAGCCGACCCCTACCAATGGTAATCCGCGTCTGCCGATCCTGTATCAAAAAACCAGAAGAGGTGAAGGTGATAAAGCAATTCATATCAGTAGTAAGACGACCAACAGAGAGTAAATTAAAAGGCGAGGCCGGCACATAAAGAACGGAGCGAAGAGAGAGAGAGGGAGGAAGGAGGAGGTCCGCGCAGCCGGAGACCGGGACAAGCGCACCATTGGCCACAGTAATAGACGGGGGGTGAGCAGCAGTAGAGAACTGGGGCGGCCGCATGGAAGTGATGTGGTGGGTGGCTCCCGAGTCCAGGATCCAGCGAGAGCTGGAAGAGAGACAAGCAGTACCTGCAGCGGAGGTGGAGACAATACCTGCATGGGAGGTGGAGGCGTGGGAAGCAGAAGGGGGGTTGAGGAGCCCCTGGAGTTGTTGCAGCTGTAGGCGAAGAGCCTCAAGATCCGTACCAGTCGGAGGAGAGCTATCGGTAACAGCAGCAGTAGGCGGGCGAGGGGGGTAGCCATGTTTCTTGTGACAAACGGCTTCAGTATGGCCATCCCGGCCGCAGTAGGTGCACTTGGGCCGTCCGCGGCCACCACGGCCCCGCCCACGGGAGCCCGTACGGCCACCCCGAGGAAAGGAGGGTTGTGGGAGTAAAGGAGGAAGGGCCTGCTGAAGAAGGGCCGGCGAGGGTGGTGCAGGAGCCTCCGGAGGAGGTGGTACGCGAAGTAACATCGAGCAGACATCAGAGAAAGAAGGGGTAGTGGGTGAAGCCAGAACCTGGGCCCCAATACTATGTAGGTGTGGCGGGACGCGAGCCATAATCATAGCAATACAAACAGCCTCCTTCTGGGCGCGTTGGGCAGCGAGATCAGTAGTCGCGGGCTGGTGCTGAATCCAGGCTTCCGTGAGAGTTTTAGCACGGGCCACGAAGGAGGTCATGTCCAGAGCTTTGCCAACATCCAAGGCTTGAAGATCAGTGAGGATGTCGAAAAGGTGTTGAAGGCTGTCCTTTCCGGAGTACAGCGAATGAAGTTCATCCCACATGGCTTTAGCAGTCTCATGATACATGATCATCTGGTACGGCTCACCCTCGACTGAGTTCAGGATCTAGGTCTGGACACGGCCGTCATTGCGGAGCCAATCATCAGTAGACGGAGTTGGTGGGCCCTGGGTAAGGTGACGGGCAAGGCCCTTGGCCTGTAAGACCCGGCGGACAGAGTGGACCCAGGGAATGAAATTAGCCTTGCCAGAGAGAGAAATAGTAGTAATCCGAAGCTCATCCCGGAGTTCGAGAGGAGCCACGTGGTCGGCAGGGGGTTGAGCGGTAGTGGAGTCGCTGGAGGACATGGCGACTGAAGAGCAGCAGGGCGCGGAGAGAACAACCCGCAGCGGTCTGGAGGTCGCGGCGGGCTGGAGGTCGCGGCGGTCTGGAGGTCGCGGCGAGTTGAGTGAGGCCGCGGCGAACAGGAGCAGTCCGCGACAGAGGCCGCGACGAACTGGGGCAGGTCGCAGCAGCGGACAGGAGCAGTCCGCAAGAGGTCGCGGCGAACTGTGGGCAGGTCGCTGGAAGAGGAGCACAGCGGATACAAGCAGAGCTCGCAGCGGACAGGAGCAGTCCGCAAGGGAAGGCGGAGAGAGAGAGTCCGCGAGCAGAGGCTCGAGCGGACAAAAAAAGGAGCGAGCTAGAGGGGGGGCAGTCCGCGAGCAAGGAGGCTCGAGCGGATACAAGCAGAGCCCGCAGCGAGCGGGAGAGAGAAGCTAAAGGGAGCAGTCCGCGAGCAAAGAGGCTCGAGCGGATGCAAGCGGAGCCCGCAGCGGACAAGAGGGAGCAGTCCGCGAGCAAGGAGGCTCGAGCGGATACAAGCAGAGCCCGCAGCGAGAGAGAGAGAAGCTAGAGGTAGCAGTCCGCGAGCAGAGAGGCTCGAGCGGATACAAGCAGAGCCCGCAGCGGACAGGAATGATCGTCCGGAGCGGATGGAGAGAGGTGGGCCCCACGAGTCAGAGCAGGAGATGGCTATAAGAAGCCTGGGGAGGGTGGAACCACGGAGGGAGAGAAGAGGAGCGGAATCAGAAGGGCAGTCCGCACGAGACCGGAGCGGATGCAGAAGGCAGTCCGCACGAGACCGGGCGGACAGAAGCAGAGGGGCAGTCCGCAGGAGACCGGGCGGACAGAGAAGGGTCAGTCCGCAGGAGACCGGGCGGACAGAGAAGGGGCAGTCCGCAGGAGACCGGGCGGACAGAGAAGGGGCAGTCCGCGGCTAGACGCAACCTCGCTTTGATACCATGTTGAAAGAGCCCAAAGCTTGTATGTATTATTTCAGTATATAAATACAAGGAGAGAATACAAATATATAGGAGAGAAGAGGGAAGAATAAATCCTATACATGATGTGGGACTAAAGAAGGAGGAAGAAAAATAGGCCATTAAATGAGCCTTTTACATGGGCTTTTCTAATAACCATAAATTACTCATTCGATTTTGAAGGTTTCATAGCACTCTGGAGACAAACGTATCACAATTCTTTTCAATAAGCCAAAATAGTATAGAATTCATATGACGTGAATGCTGTGATATATAATAAAAGTTCACCATAAATTTATATAATGCATGTAAATCCATGTTGGTACAAATTAACATTAGGATTAAATTTGTTATTAAGAAACAAACTTAGACGTACACATAAACCACGTCTTTTTGATAGCAATCAAAGATATAAAAAAGAACAAAGAAGAAAACCTCAATAATGCTAGGCATTGCTTGTTTGTGCTAGGATGAAGCTTTCCATTCTTGCAACTATTAGGTATCGGTAACTTCAAGCGGGTGTAAAGTACATGTGCAATGTCTGCAGTGGAATAAAGAGAAAATGGCATGCCAGCCAGACTATGTGCATCCTTCTCAAGCTCTTTGAGTTTTCTCATTAAATCATGTCGTGCTCTAAGGCACGCTTCCATGTCAATACCTACACCCCAAAGTTCCATGTCTGCAAGTACCTTAGCCTGCAACATATATGGATACAAAATATATCAAGAACTTAAGATTCACCATGAAAGGAGGAACAAAAATACTTAGCTCAAAATAATAAGGAAAAGATATTTGCATTTACAAAATCAGAAAGAAATGGTACCAAGGGGTTCTCTATTTTGGTGAGGACATCAACGAGGTTTTCAGAAACAAGAAGTTTCCACAGGACAGAAATCAAAGCTCGTGTTTGTGCAACACGCATACAACAGCCATCATGTGCAGCTTTATGCATTTGATTTCTCCATCTGCCATCACGATTAGCAGTCGCTGCAGCATGATTAGATAACCTTTTCTTGACTAACTGCAAAATAAATCAGTGTTTTAAAAACATCTTTAAGAGAACTTTTTTTAGCTTCTAACTGAAGCTCTTTCAAAATGCTTTGAAACAAAATATTAGAGGTCCAATTTGTTTGAGTCTCAAACTCCTTACACTTCTTGCGACGCTTGGAACCATTAAGAACCTATGCATCACAAAAAGTAAAGCATAATTAATGCACCGTGTCTCTACCATAAAGGTACATGTTTCACACATAATTGGATATAAGTACCCTTTCCATGTTCTAATTCCTCTTTTTTCATTGGATTTACAATTAAAACTCTCGCAACTTCTGCAAAGACAAATTTTCACGAGTTATTTAAATTGTTTAATGATTTTTAGATTTATGAAACTTGTATTTTGAACTTAAGTCCATAATCCAAACCTAAATAAGGAAAATAGCAGTGCAATTTCTATGAGACTTTCCATAATAGTTGCATCGTTTAATTTTTCCATACCGTTAGAGTTATTAATACTTGGGTATTTAGTATGTTTGGGGTTTAGTCCCACATCGTGGGTTAGGTTTGTGAGTCCATTCTAATTCCAATAAATTAGACCCTACGTGGAAGAACGAAAGGGCACTCTTTATTTTATATTCTCTTTCTAAAATGGTATCAAAGCCAAATTGATTATGGGAATTCTTTTTGTCGTCCTAATTTCTTGACTGCCTAAAATTCTCGGGGCACGCTAATTTTCGTAGCTCTTCCTCTTTCCAATCCCATCCACCGCCACCGCTGCAAGGCCCTTCGAGGATATTCGCTCCCACTCCCATTGACGAAATTGTCGATTGATTCCTCCGATGGGAGTAGACTCCTTTCCCCTCGACGAGGACTCCTCTGATGTTCACATACAGTGTTCTTGTCACCAGGGGGAGCGTGATCTGCCCTCGATCCCGACAACGAAGGGCGCGGCATCTGCCGTCTTCGTTCTCGTCAACAACGTGACTTCTGTTCACCATAGGGCTCATCTTCTCCTCCCCTCGCTTCCTTTGCGAGGGGGAGCATCTCAACCCTCGTTCTCATCGACGGAGGAAGCAAGTAGTCCTCTCCTTGATCCCGTCAAATATGTTTGACGATCCAGCTGTTGTTTTTCTCATCGACGGGGAGGGTGCGGCTACGGATCTGCTTCTTACGCCTGGTTCAACTCTCAATCCCAACTGCAAATCGAGCCACTCATCTTTAACCGATCGCAAATCCAACATTTCCTGATCCCGTCGGGCTCTCCTCATCTGGCTGCTGCTCTCCTTCATCGATCCTGATGCAACTGCGCCCAAGCCTCTTCTTTATGGTCGAGTTCCTCTACCACTACTGTTCTCCAGCAGCAGGCCTTCTTCTGGCTCAATCCCTCTGCTCATCGGGGCTATAGATCCGCTGCTTGATTCTCTTGTCAATGATGGTTCTAATGCAGTATTTTGCTATTTTTCTTTAAGTTTTTTGTGTTGTGTTGTTGTCTTAGTTATTGTGTTGTTAGTGTCACCATGTGATCTATGCCTTTTTGCACGTGTTCTACGAGGAGTGTACGTAACGACCTCCAGGTGTTGTCTATGTATTCATGCACATATTCCACGTGAGGGGAGTGTTTGTGATAACGGCGACTCAGATGCTTCTTTCCTAACTCCTGCCTTAGTCACACATGACCTTCAGGCGTAGTATATGCCTTCATGCAAATGATCCACGTGAGGGGGAGAGTTTCCTAATTCTATCGGGCCCGTCGCACATGATCAAGACTCCATGAAAGAGCTTGATAAAGGAGGTCCCGGGATCAAGCCCGAGCCTCAACAACCTTCCAGGGATTTCACCAAGCTGTGAGCCCAGAGAGATTTGGTTGGAGTGCACCGACTGCAGTCGGGCTGTGGGCTTTCTTCCCCGGGTTTCCCAAGATGGGTCGGGCCCCCCTTTCAACACACACGACCAATAGAAAGACATGGGGAGACACAAACAACACACGACACACGACATAAGCCTAGAGGTTGTGTGGGACTAAGGCGAACAACGTGAAAGATCATCGGGATCACCCTCATCCCAAATACTCTCCCTCACATGGAATACACGTGCATATAGGCATAACAAGACGACATGAAGCAACTACTAACAACAAAAAATTAAAAGACCACATAAAACAAAGGATAAACAACACAACTTCAGCATCGGCGAGATATCAGCACCCTCAGAAGAGGTTGTAGTGGCTGGAGCTTCGTCGATGTGCAGCGGTAAGAGAGGCAAATGTTGAATCTCAGCACTAAGAAGAGTACAGCAGCAGGCCCTTCTGGCAACAAGATGGACGGGAAGAGCTCTAGCCAATGCAACGATGGAAGAAGCCATCAGGAGGGATACGACGTTGAGAGGCAGCAGCGACGGGCCCAGAGCAGGCGACGATGGCAGAAGAAGCTGTCAGAGCAGGCGGGGAATGAAGCCCTCGTCGACGGGGGAAGTAGGGGCCGGAGCCCTAGCGGCGCGCAAAGGGGACAAGATCCGCCTTCGTCGATGATGACGATGGCGTTGTCGATCGCAGGCGGAGGGAGAAGGAGCCTCTCTCGTCGACGGGCACAGTAGTTGATCCCGTCAACGGGAGCGGGAGCAGAGCGCGGCTTCGGCCCTGTCGGCGATTCGAACCGAGAAGCCTAAGGAACAGAATCGAGAAGTAGAGAGAAGTAGAGAGGAGGGGGATTAGGGCTTCACAAGATTAGGAAATCACGGGGAGCGGAAATCCAATCGCAGCCCTAACACGCACGAAGAAAATCAGGGAGGAAATAATGCTCTGATACCACGTTGGAAAGTTAAAGAGAATAGGAGAGATAATTCATTCATCCACATAGGGGCTTTAAATCGGATTACAACATGACTCAAAGACATAGATAGCCAGTGTGAGACTAAACACGAATACATCTAAAGACTCTAATAATCTGACATTGACCCGATAATTTCAACAAGTATGTTTGAGATTTAGTCCCACATCGTGGTCTAGGTTGCAAGTCCATTGTAATTCCTATAAATTAGCCCCTAGGTGGAAGAATAAAAGAGCACTCTTTAGTTTATATTCTCTCTTTCTAACACACATCCCATTTTTTTACTACACCTAGTAGGCTTTTAAAAGAATCTAAAAGATATTTTGTCTTAATTGTTATTTAGTTATTTAGATTCCTAGTACTCAAGACAATATAACCATAGAAAAATCACTGAAAACTGCTAAGTGTATTGATAACAAATAGCTACCTTCTCAAGACTGGGAGCGGACTTGCTCTCCTCATCAGGCCAAAGGCTCCATGATACTAAACATAAATCAATTCCTTCGTGCACATAGACACTTGGCAGCAAAACATATGAATCTCCAATAAGCTCGGTGTCATTCAAAAAATTTTTCTGAAGCCCGAGCCTGCTTAATCTCTGAAGTGAAAGACAAGGAGCTTTTAATACTTGGATTTGAATTTTCAAGTTCCAAGAGATTTTACGAGCACCATTTTTACCCATTATCTTACTTAACTTTTTCCATTTACTTTTAGCAGAAGTCCACATATCACAAGACAACAGACCTTTGATGCTATCACCTTCTACATTGCTTACTTTACCGTGTGTACCGATTTCCTTGCGAGATGGAAACAGATTCTTTAAAAAATTGACATAGTACACCGGTGAATTTTCCCAACAAATAGCCATACCAAAAACTTCAAACATAGACGAGTGTTGTTCTGACACTTTCAAGTAATGAAGATCAAAATAGAACTCCCTTTTCAGACCCAATTGTTCCAAAAAGGAATTAAAACCACCAGGAAATGAACTTGCACAAGTGGGACCTTTGTCGAAGCTGTTGCCATTGGTGTGGATGGTTAAAGGTTGTACAGTATCCACTTTTTTGTCAGACTCATTCTTCACAATATTAGCTTCATTAGAAATTCCTAATGTGGTGAAAGATGCACCAGTTGGTTTGACACAATTGTCAAGTAAGTGGTTGCGCTCATATTGCAAATGTCCAGCCAAGTTTACATCCCCTGTACTCCCTGTTGCAGTATCTATTGGCTTACTAAAATTTTCTACTGCAATTTCTTCAGGCCGGTTATTAAACCTCATTGTCATGTCATCTGCTGAAGATTTACCAGAAGCCTTCGTATCCTCTGAAGGTAAGCTGTCATATGGTGACTGAGCACAATTGGAAAAAGTGCCACTATCATGTTGAGGAGAATCTTCAGCAAAGGTTGGAAGTGCCGGCTGAGAAATCTGAGGAACATGAATTCCGAGGGATTTGAAAACGGAAAAGGCAGCTAGTCTCGCTTCTTCTGCTTTGTCAAGTACAATCTTCCGTGAAGCATTTTTTATTTTCTTGGCGACTCCCATATGTATGTGTTTCTTGGCTAAACCTTCTATATATTCAGCATAAAAGATGTCAACCAAAACAAATACTTGGAGGAATTAAATAAACAGTTACCAACAATTTAGCATGGCATAGCAAGAAACTCTTTAAGGAGAAACTCATAATGAAAAAAAGCAAACTACACAGAAGTCAAGAAAATTTACCACTCACAATCTATTTTATAATATAAAATTTTCAATAATTACAGTCTACAGTAACTTATGCCTAAACTTAGACCACAATTTTAAAAAAGATCCTCATTCAATCACAAAGTAGAAGAAAAAATTTTATCAAAGATCACTAAGAATAGGTTTGTGTTTTCTGCAATTGGCTAGTTACATAATCACAAACAAAACTCTACCACTGTCAGCAGAGAATAAAAGACAACATGAATCAAAATGATGCACTAAACTCCAGTAAAAAGATTTCAGACAAGTGCCTATTTTTAACTCCACAAATATAAACACTCAATGAATAGCTTTGAGTATATTAATTTCAAATAGACACCTATCATTCCAAATCAATCACAGCTTTGTTTAGACAATCTCCCCTAGTTAGATTTTCCCCTCACATCCCATTCTCACTATAAAACCGAATATCAGTTCATCAGTATTTGCAGTTTAATACAATCCACTAGAAATTGAAGACTGATCACAGTATTAGAAAAAGCAGATTACACCAATAACACAATAACTTCATAGATTGGAAACTGAAAAATTTGGGAATCTTAAATAGGATGAGTATAAAAATTATTCAAACAACATGAATAATCACCTTCTCCAGACCAGGTAGAGGATTCAAATAGAGCTTTAGCAATATCGGAAACAGATGCTTCTGCAATGGCAAGTGCAGTGCGCAAACCAGCTTTATAAAGTGCCCTGGCTCGCGACCCCTATATTTCAAAATGTGATAAATGAATATAGCATTTCAAAGGAGAAAAAATATTTCTACATTTTGTGAGTGATTTTGTACAATAAGTAAAGATCATCTCACCTTCACATGGGGAATGGTAGTGAGTTCCACAATTTCTGCTCTCACCCCAAATGACACCCGATTCTGAAATTTGGCAACAAGACCTTCTAAATCATGCCATCCTAATCGCTCACAAAATGCAGACACCATGGAAGCAAATCTACCAGCATTTTCTTGCAAGGCCTGAATCATTCCTCTGGCAACTTTGAAGGCTTCACAAACATCAGCAACAGGGACTTCCTGGAAGAATAGATCTTCAAAAATTAAAATCCTTTAAGAAAAAAAGGCATTGTATAGTATTTAATATCTGTTAAATCTATTTGAAACAATTTGTTGCATCTCAACTTGTAGGATCCCTATTCATGTTTCTTTCATAGAAAAAGACTACTCAAAATACTCAATGGAAGCCTCCACCGCAATTTCACTAGTCAGATTTTCTTTAATATCACCCGTCCCCTGGCGTCATCAAACATTAGGCCGCACCTATGAAGCACCGGCACAAGTACCTGGTACGATATGTATCTGGTGGGGTCGTACGGGAAATAAAAAAATGTGGATACTTTTGGGGTACGCCACTATTAAAATTGGCTTATATAAATACACAAGCTATATATAAACACACATGACCTATTTTTAAAAGAGAATAAAATGAAGAAAAAATCATGTTGAGCGGGTATAAACACTACCAATTTGCAACACCTAATACTTAAATATAGTGTAAAAACCCAAATAATAGAATTTTGAATCAAATTATGTATAGTTTAACGAAAAAAAGACACTTAAATCTGAAGCATATTTTCTTAACATAATAAACAAAAACCGCTAGTTGTATTTATGGGCAACAATGTTTTCATTAAAAAACACAAGTCTTTTGTTGACTTAAAAAATACACTCCTATCACAATATGCATAACAATCTGTCTATGTTGTTAAAGACGCGCCTAAGGCTCTAGGCTCATCAAGCTCAGAAGTTTGCGCCTTTGGACATTAAATGCGCGTCTGAGTGCGATTTTTGTCATAATTTTTTTTTCAAAATAATGAAAAAAATAATGCAAGAACTCAATAATTTTTATATGATTTAGTGTATCTACAGACAAGAGTAACATGTGTATCCGCCGAGTATCGAATAAGTATCGGTACCAGATACATATCTGATTTTGGTACGTAGCCCTCAAGGAAGTATCAGTGCTTCATAGGGCCACACCCATTCCACCACCCTATGGATTCAAACCTCTGTTTCTCATTTACGCACAACAATCAAACTGTCTGGTTGTTTATTTCTGTGTTGGTTGCACTGCTGTTCAGGTGTTAGTATTTTTTATGTTAACTAGAACAAACTTGTCATTATGATATTTGTGTCATAAGAAGCCGAGCGGTGGATTCAAAAACATAGAAGAATCTCATACGTAAGAAGTGAAAAGTGATTGGAGGGTACTCGTGTAATACCCGAATAATTAACATGTTTATATTTGTAAAATAAAAAATAGTATGTGAATACTCCCCGATGAGGAAAGAACAATGCCAGTGTCGCCTTGTTTTGATGTTCGGAATTTTTGTGCGTTTGGGAGGAACTGGCTGTGTAAATTTTTGTTGTGTTCAGTGCTGAACCGGTTGGACCGGTCGATGACCGGCTGTTGCGCGTTCGGCGGTGGCTTATTCTTCCCGTGCTTTAAAATATCGGGTTTGCTTTCCTGCCTCTTCATTTGCGACGGAAGAAACCGCGGAAGCCGCTACCGCCGCTTGCTCTATCGGGCTCGATTCTCCTCCGATTTCGGTGATTCTTCTTTCAATCGTGAGGTAATCTCTTTCCCTCAACTCCTCTTGTGTCGATTTTGCAGATGGTGTATGGATTTTTGATGGGTGAAAACCCTAGGGTTTGGGATTTTGGTTTGCTTCACCTCTTTTTATAATTAAAAGTTCTGAAACCCTAGACTCATTGTTGGGAGAGATGAAACTAGGGTTCCATTTGGAGTTGGTTTTTTCTTGATCTTCTTGTAATTGTAAGTGTGTCGGCTGGACTGTGTATGTGTGTATGTCGGCTGCTACAGTTATATTTGGGCTGCTGTGTTGGCTGTCCGGCCATGTTTGACGGGAATTATACTGATATGAGCTGCGATTCACAACACTTGGTGTTGTCCTGGTGACAACCCTTGCGGTTGTGGATCGGGGCAACAGAGATTTGAATGATACACAGTCAAAGTGAATCACCCACACTAGTCCTGTCTTAGACAACTCCTAAATGTCGTAGTTGTAACCGTCGTAGGAGTCAGCCCGTAAATATTAAGGTGCAATTCTAAGGTAAATGATATTTTTGATACTGCAGAGAATGACGTCCGGCGATAGGCGCGATGTGACTCCTTCGAGGGACAAGGGCAAAGGAAAAGTTAGGGTGAGTCCTTACTACTTTTTGGTGAACTGTTAAAGTTACGTACTTCTTGTTATGTATCACTGATTATATGAATCGCCGAAAAAGCTAACTTGGTTTAGCGAGCGATAAATTTCTGAGGGGAAAACATTCACATAAATCTTATTTATTAAGAAAATGAAATGAATTGAAAAGCTAGATGAAATTGAAATAGCGTCGACGCATCGAGAAGCTAAGGGTCGGCCTAGTAGGGGGGGATACTTCAGACTCCTACACCTCGTGAGAGGGGTAGAACTCTCACACCTCGTAGGAGGGGTCGAACTCCTACAGAAGATGAAGAGAATCCAATTTAGGAGGCGTGGAAGCCTACTGCGCCTGAGAGCGCCCTAAAGTGGATATTGATCTGCAGGGTCGACGGACCCAGATGACTGAGATAGTTGAATGACCCTTAGTCTTTCGAGAAACGCAGTGCGAAATAATGAAATCTTGATAAGAAATATGATAAACGAAATATGAATTGATATCAAAATAGAATTGTTGAGTTTCCCTGCTACTTGCTTAGAGACATGTTCATATATGTTATTGCTGCTGACTCTCTTGTCTACTTGCAGTGTAAAGATTCGGAAAAAGGGTAAGGAATTCACTTAGTTTCAAAACTAATTGATTTCACAAAACTGTTCTTTCAGGAGCCGGGTACCAGAGTACTAGACCCCGCTAGGCGGGCCCAGACCGATGCAGACCAAAGACCAACTGATGACGTGGCTCGTCCACGGATTAGCTTGAGTTTTTTTTTTTAATAGCTAGTGAGAATGTAATAAATGTAAACAGTTTGTACCCGACTTTGAGATAGTGGATATATTCTGTAATGAGATGTGAGGTTTTATTTTCTCTGGTACACCATGTTATTATACTGCTGCGTATAGTTATATGAAAAATCCTCTCTGAAAGAATGACTTAAATTGTGGCGGAGTCGGGCCGTTACAATTAAATGGTATCAGAGGGAGGTTTTCATAGGGCGTGTAACGCAGAGAGTACCAGAAAAGAAAATAAAGCCACAATAATGACAATTGCATATCAGAATATATTGAACTGTCTTATGGTTTGTTGTCCTCAGGAACCGTTTCGAGTCTATTCGAGCCGCAGAATGCGAGAGGCTCTGACTGAACCTGAGAATTCTGGTGAGTCCAGGTCAGAAGAAAGTGTGAGTGGACGACAGTCTACCGCACTTCATATCGCCGATATTGCCCAAGCTATCGCTGAGGCAATTAGATTGGTTCGGGATACCCCTCCAGTTGTACCTCCTTCTGGAGTAACCCCAGTGGTGCCAGCTGTGCCTCATCCAGTTGTGGAACCGCCGCAGCCTCGCTTGCTTGAAACTGATATGAAGCAATTTTTAGAATTGAAACCGCCGACGTTTCGTGGTGGGTTGTCTCCGATCGAGACAGAAGATTGGATCCTGCGGATTGAAACAATATTTGATACGATGCGGTGTCCTGCGGAGAAGAAGGTGGAGTTGGTCGTTTTGGAAGGAGAGGCTAAGAGATGGTGGGTGAACTTAATGAAAGGGAAGTTTCAGACTCGTGGTTTGGCAAATGTGACTTGGGCAGAATTTGTTCGGGAATTTACAAAATGGTTTGTGCCGCGGACGGAAAAGAGACAGCTACAGGAGAAGTTTTTGCGTTTAGTCCAAGGAAGCCGCTCCGTCCTTCAATATGAAGCCGAATTTTCCAGTTTGGCATACTATGCAGAGTCGGTTGTGGCGACTGAAGAAGCTCGTTGCTTACGGTTCCAGGAAGGATTGCGGGATGATATCCGCACTTCAGTGGTTCCATTTGATATTACGGAGTATGCCCTATTGGTGGAGAAAGCTCGATTGGTCGAGTTAGATACTGAAAAGAGGCAAAGAAGGACAAAAATGAGGAAGAGGTTCAAAGAAGGTACTAGCCAAGAAAAATCGGGCAGAACAGGAGAAGCTCCTTGGAAGAAGAAGAAGCAGCAACAGTCAGTGTCAACTGGTAGCACCCAAATGTCCCAAACAGCGACGACCAAATGTGCCAAATGTGGCAAGATGCACAAAGGGGAATGCTTGACTGGAATCTGCTTCTACTGTCGCCAGTCGGGCCATCGCCGAAAGGATTGTCCGAAGCTGCAAAGGGATGAAAGTTCGAGGGGAGCACCAGTCTTACCGCCTCAGAAAATGTATCATATTGGGACTTCCAGGGAAGGGGAGTCGATAGCATCGGCACCCGCTGAAGGGGCCAGAGATGAAAGGTTGATTCAAGCCCGAGCTTTCAATCTCGGCCAACAAGAGGCAAAGGCAGATGATACGGTTGTTACAGGTATGCTACTTGTGCATGATCAAGTTTTGAAAGTTTTATTTGATACTGGTGTCAGTCAATCGTTCATTTCAACATCTATTTTGGAAACAATTCATATACAACCATATCATATTGCTCAACCGTTGAGTGTATTGCTACCAAATAATATGGTTTTGATGACAAAAGAGCGAGCTGTACTCTCACTATTGTTTAATGATCAACGAATTGAAACCGATGTTGCGGTCTTGCCGTTGGTTGAGTATGATATCATCCTTGGTATGGATTGACTATCGGATCGTGAAGCCGTCATTAACTGTAAAACGAAAGAGGTGGCATTCAAATGTCCAGATGGAAGTCCGATGATCTACCAAGGGTTGGGCGAAGTTGCTAAAATTAGTATTTCGGCTATGAAAGCCAGCAAAATGGTACAGAAAGACTGTGAGGTCATTTTGGTAATGATTAAAGAAATGAAAGAAGAAACGAAAGAAATTACGGCTGTGCCCGTGGTACGGGATTACGTGGATGTATTTCCAGAAGAGTTACCTGGTGTGCCTCCAGCCAGAGAGGTTGAATTTGAAATTAACGTGATCGAAGGAGCTACTCCAGTTGCAAAAACCCCATATCGAATGACACCAAAAGAATTGGCAGAATTGAAAGTGCAATTGCAAGAATTGCTTGATAAACAATTTATCCGACCGAGTACGTCACCTTGGGGAGCTCCAGTATTATTTGTGAAAAAGAAGGAACGATCTCTCCGTCTGTGCGTCGATTATCGCGAACCGAATAAGTTAACCATAAAAAATAAATACCCTCTGCCGCGTATTGATGACTTATTCGATCAGCTGGTCGGTGCACGTATCTTTTCAAAAATTGATCTTCGATCAGGATATCACCAGCTAAGAATTCGACAGGAAGATGTTTTCAAGACCGCATTCAGTACCAGGTATGAACATTTTGAATTCGTTGTTATGCCTTTTGGCCTAACGAATGCTCCTGCAGCTTTTATGGCCTAGATGAATAGTGTGTTTAAGGCATTTTTGGACCAGTTTGTGATTGTTTTTATCGATGATATCTTGATCTATTCAAAAACAAAGGAAGAGCATGCCCAACATCTGCATCAAGTTTTACACACATTGAGGGAACAACAGTTGTATGCTAAATTCGCAAAGTGTGCGTTTTGGTTGACTGAGGTGGCCTTTCTAGGTCATGTAATTACTGAAAAAGGGTTGGTTGTCGATCCTGCTAAAATTGAAGCAATCCTCAACTGGACCCGACCGAAATCTGTAACTGAGTTACGAAGCTTCTTAGGCTTAGCTAGTTATTATCGGAAATTTGTCAAGAACTTTTCAAAGCTAGCCTTACCTTTGACACAATTGACACGAAAGAACGTAGTGTTTACGTGGGGAGATGAGTGCCAGCAAGCGTTCGAAGCGTTAAAGGAAAGATTAACAACAGCGCCAGTGTTGGTGATGTCTGAAGGCTCCGATGGTTTTCAAATATATAGCGATGCGTCCTATAAAGGATTGGGTTGCGTGTTAATGCAGCATGGAAAGGTGATTGTATTTGCTTCTCGACAATTAAAGGACGCTGAAAAGAATTATCCAACACATGATTTAGAATTAGCTGTTGTTGTATTTGCATTAAAAATTTGGCGTCACTACCTGTATGGTGTTCGATGCGAGATCTTTACAGATCATAAAAGTTTGAAATATATCTTTGATCAGCGAGAAATTAATTTGCGCCAACGAAGATGGCTAGAATTTATTAAAGATTATGATCTAGATATTCAATACCATCCAGGTAAGGCAAATGTGGTCGCAGATGCCTTAAGCAGAAAAAATATTGCTGTCATGTTCGTGACACCACGATATAATAAAAAACTTTTGTATACGCTTCAGGATATGGGAATCTGCACGATATTTACGCCTGAAGAAAAACAAGCACAGCTAGGTCAGATGCGGATTCAATATGCGCTTAAAGAAAGAATCCAGAAAGTGATACCGCAAGATCCATTCTTGATGGGAATATTTGAGAAATAGCGAAAAGGGGAAGAGAGTGCCTTTGTTGAAAAAGATGCACTCTTGTTTTTGCATGACAGAATATGTGTTCCAGATGCTGATAACCTGCGGAAGGATATACTGTATGAAGCACATAATACGTCATATTCAATTCACCCTGGTCGGACTAAGATGTACCATGATTTGAAACAGGATTTCTGGTGGCCTCATATGAAAAAGGATATCATTCAGTATATTGTCCAGTGTCACGCCTGTCAGGTAGTGAAAGCAGAACATCAGAAGCCTGCTGGATATCTTCGATCTCTACTCATACCGGAATGGAAATGGGATGATGTTGCGATGGATTTTGTGTTTGGCATGCCTCGGAGTAAAACAGGGAATGATGGAATTTGGGTCATCATTGATCGCTTGACAAAGAGCGCACATTTTATACCGATCAAGCAAAGCGGGCCGACGGAAAAATTAGTGTAACTCTATGTAAATGTAATTGTGAGATTACATGGTATTCCACGTACAATCGTATCAGATCGTGATGGACGATTTACATCTGAGTTGTGGAGGCGGGTGCACCATAGATTGGGAACAAGATTGTTGTATAGTACTGCTTTTCATCCGCAAACCGATGGCCAGTCCGAACGGACCATCCAAATGCTCGAGGATCTTTTACGAATGGTGGTTTTGGACTTGAAAGGCTCTTGGGAGAAATATTTATCGTTAGCTGAATTTGCTTATAATAATAGCTATCAAGCAACGATCCAAATGGCCCCGTTCGAAGCTCTATATGGACGGCGATGTAGAACTCCTTTGAGTTGGGCAGAGGATGGAGAAAAGAAATTGTTCCCACAGAAGAAGACAGACAAAATTGAAGAGAAGGTTCGCGTCATTCATCAAAGAATGAAGATCGCACAGGATCGTCAACAAAAATATTACAATGCCCGACATCGTCTGGTGGAATTTGTTGTGGGCGATCAGGTGTGTTTGAAGATTAAACCGTTCAAAGGGATTTCCCGATTACGACGGATTGGAAAATTAAGTCCGAGGTATGTAGGCACATATCCTGTGATTGAACGACTTGGCGAAGTAGCATATCGCCTAGCTCTGTCTGCTGAATTGCAGAGGTTGCATGATGTTTTTCATATATCCGCACTCAGACGATATATTCCAAACCCAGATTTGATGATATCTCCCAGTGCTGTACAAATAGAAGCTGATTTGTCAAGTCCGACAACACCTTACCAGATTGTTGATCGGCAAAGCAAAAATCTTCGGAATCGACAGGTGAACTTTGTCAAAGTCTTGTGGACCGGCCGCCCTGCCAAGGATGCTACTTGGGAACATGAAGATGTACTGTTAAAAATCTTTCCCTCTTTCTTTGGGATTCGCGAGGATGCGTGATTTTCGAGGGCGAAAATTCTCATAAGGAGGGGAGAATTTGTAATACCCGAATAATTAACATGTTTATATTTGTAAAATAAAAAATAGTATGTGAATACTCCCGATGAGGAAAGAACAATGTCAGTGTCGCCTTGTTTTGATGTTCGGAATTTTTGTGCGTTTGGGAGGAACTGGCTGTGTAAATTTTTGTTGTGTTCAGTGCTGAACCGGTTGGACCGGTCGATGACCGGCTGTTGCGCGTTCGGCGGTGGCTTATTCTTCCCGTGCTTTAAAATATCGGGTTTGCTTTCCTGCCTCTTCATTTGCGACGGAAGAAACCGCGGAAGCCGCTACCGCCGCTTGCTCTATCGGGCTCGATTCTCCTCCGATTTCGGTGATTCTTCTTTCAATCATGAGATAATCTCTTTCCCTCAACTCCTCTTGTGTCGATTTTGCAGATGGTGTATGGATTTTTGATGGGTGAAAACCCTAGGGTTTGGGATTTTGGTTTGCTTCACCTCTTTTTATAATTAAAAGTTCTGAAACCCTAGACCCATTGTTGGGAGAGATGAAACTAGGGTTCCATTTGGAGTTGGTTTTGTCTTGATCTCCTTGTAATTGTAAGTGTGTCGGCTGGACTGTGTATGTGTGTATGTCGGCTGCTACAGTTATATTTGGGCTGCTGTGTTGGCTGTCCGACCATGTTTGACGGGAATTATACTGATATGAGCTGCGATTCACAACACTTGGTGTTGTCCTGGTGACAACCCTTGCGGTTGTGGATCGGGGCAACAGAGATTTGAATGATACACGGTCAAAGTGAATCACCCACACTAGTCCTGTCTTAGACAACTCCTAAATGTCGTAGTTGTAACCGTCGTAGGAAGTCAGCCCGTAAATATTAAGGCACAATTTTAAGGTAAATGATATTTTTGATACTGCGGAGAATGGCGTCCGGCGATAGGCGCGATGTGACTCCTTCGAGGGACAAGGGCAAAGGAAAAGTTAGGGTGAGTCCTTACTACTTTTTGGTGAACTGTTAAAGTTACGTACTTCTTGTTATGTATCACTGATTATATGAATCGCCGAAAAAACTAACTTGGTTTAGCGAGCGATAAATTTATGAGGGGAAAACATTCACATAAATCTTATTTATTAAGAAAATGAAATGAATTGAAAAGCTAGATGGAATTGAAATAGCGTCGACGCATCGAGAAACTAAGGGTCGGCCTAGTAGGGGGGATACTTCAGACTCCTACACCTCGTGAGAGGGGTAGAACTCTCACACCTCGTAGGAGGGGTCGAACTCCTACAGAAGATGAAGAGAATCCAATTTAGGAGGCGTGGAAGCCTACTGTGCCTGAGAGCGCCCTAAAGTGGATATTGATCAGCAGGGTCGACGGACCCAGATGACTGAGATAGTTGAATGACCCTTAGTCTTTCGAGAAACGCAGTGCGAAATAATGAAACCTTGATAAGAAATATGATAAACGAAATATGAATTGATATCAAAATAGAATTGTTTAGTTTCCCTGCTACTTGCTTAGAGACATGTTCATATATGTTATTGCTGCTGACTCTCTTGTCTACTTGCAGTGTAAAGATTCGGAAAAAGGGTAAGGAATTCACTTAGTTTCAAAACTAATTGGTTTCACAAAACTGTTCTTTCAGGAGTCGGGTACCAGCGTACTAGACCCCGCTTGGCGGGCCCAGACCGATGCAGACCAAAGACCAACTGATGACGTGGCTCGTCCACGGGTTAGCTTGAGTTTTTTTTAATAGCTAGTGAGAATGTAATAAATGTAAACAGTTTGTACCCGACTTTGAGATAGTGGATATATTCTGTAATGAGATGTGATGTTTTATTTTCTCTGGTACACCCTGTTATTATACTGCTGCGTATAGTTATATGAAAAATCCTCTCTGAAAAAATGACTTAAATTGTGGCGGAGTCGGGCCGTTACAACTCGCTCCACACCGAGCTCACGTCCAAATATCCTTATCACTTGATCTTCTCATTCATGGAGAGTTTTCAGCCTCCTATCATTCGATCCTTGGAAGGAAGGAGGTAAAAGGCTCTTATCGGATTGTCATCCACAGTCATAAATCCACCAATGACGAACCTAGTATCATTCCCTTTAGTTTTGTTGTTCATGTAAAGATTCTTCCTACAAACAATTGTTTGAAGTATTTATTCCTGGTGGGATAAAGGCTTGAATGTTGTTGTATTGTGTGGAAAACATTTGTTTGAAGTATTTATTTCTGGTGGACAGAGTTTGGACAAGTTTAACTCTTTTAATCACCTGAAGATTTACCATTTGATATCAGAGACACATTGAGTTAAGAGATTTCGAGTTTGAAGATGTCGAATGATATATGTAAAGGCTCATTAGTAAAGGCTCGCTTAGCCTCTTAACTACCTAGGATGTTTAGTCCCACATCATGTATTAGAGATCTCACTCTCTCTCCCTATATATTTGTACTAACACATGTATTTTTATACTGGAAAAAGGACATACAAGGTTTTACTGGTTTTCCTTCTCTGATCGTGTACTTTTCTACATGGTATCAGAGGCACTACGTTCTTGCTCCTGCGGCTAAGCTGTTTTTTTAACCGCTGGTTTTTGTGTCTTCCCGCGCAGCTTCTTATCATATCCGTGCGGCTTCTCCTCCGCTCCTTCTCGCGGTTCTCTTGTCCTGCGTGGCTTCTCCTCATATCCGCGCGGCTTCTTCTCCGCTCCTTCTCGTGGTCTTCTCTTATCTTTCTGCTCCCTCTTCTCCTTCCGTGGAACCACTCTCTTTTCTTCTCTCCCTTGGCTTTTTTATAACCTACTTCCGTTCCCTCACGATGGGTCCCTCCTTTTCCTTCTCGCGCGGACTTCTCTTATTATCTGCGCGACCCCTCGGTTTCCCGTGGCTTATTTGTGTTGCGGACTGTCCCTTGACCGCTGCACCTGCTCTTCTTGCCTCTCTGCCGAGCTCCTTTCTTCTCGTTGCTGCTGTCTGAATCTTCCTTGGTCTACCCGCGCGGTCTGCTTCTTTTTTCTACTCGCACGACTACTTGTCGCACGGTCTGCTGGCATCTCGTCGCGCTGTCAGCCCGCTGATATTGCTGCTTCGACCTACTCTTCTCGCCGCGGACTTGTCTTGTCGCACGGACTTGGCGCCTACTGCTCTTTTCCTTGCGGCTCTCTCGTCGCGTGTTTTGGGTGCATAGTGCGACTAGTACGGGGTGCTTGTCGCACGGGCTTCTTCCTTGCCGCTGCGGCTTGGTGTCTTACCGTTGGGATTGCCTCATAAATCTACCCGCTCCGCATCTTGGCCGCGACTTCTGTCCTTGCCGCTGGTGTATTGACACCGTGACCGCTTCTCATACGTTTTCTTCGTTGTTTGGTCGCTGCGACTTCTCTCATCGTTGTGGCTTCTTCTTTCTGCTGCGGTCTCTGCATGTTGGTCGCGGTAGCTTCCTTGCCGCTGGTATGTTGTCACCGTGACCGTGCGACTTCTCTTGTTCTCTAGTTGGGGACGGCTTCTCCTCTCTACCCGCGTGGACTGTCATTGGCCTTTCTTGTCTGCTGCAATCTTCTCTAACCGTTGCGGCCTCCGTTTTCTGGTCGTGGCCCTCTGGCCGCTGGTGTTGCCACTGTGACCGTTACGGACTTGACCCTGCCACTCAGGTTGCTTCTTGTTGTTGCGGATCGTTTTCTTAACCGCTGCATCTTCTTTGCAAATGGTTGTCCATTCATCTACGCAGAACCTTACGGAAGACATTGCTGACTTGCGCCTCCAAATCCAGCAACTTCAAGGGAGGATCGATCATTCTTCAAGCTCTGTGATATCAATCTCTAGTGGTGTGTTTTTTGTCTTGCTCATAGTTCGTCCTGGATCTTGGATTTTGCGGCCTCCCAACATATTACCTCACAGCAGCCATCTCGCTACTTGGACTCGGTGCATCCCAAATCTATTACGGTTGCTAGTGGGGACACCATTCCTGTCTCTGGCTCCGCCAACATTCACATTACTCCTGCTACACTCTTCGCTATGTTTTTCATGTTTCGGGTTTTTCTTTCAAACATCACTCTATTTGTCGTCTTACTCACAATCTTGATTGCTCAGTAACAATCTCCTCTACTTCTTGTGTTGTGCAGGATCGCAAGACACAGTCTATCATTGGACAAGAACATCTCTCGAATGGTCTCTACATCCTTGATCCCTCTCCTCCGACGGTTTTGTCCTCTGTTAGCTCTTCTGAGTGGCATTGCTGTCTAGGACACCCTCCTCTAAACATACTCCGTAAAGCTCTTCCCGATGTCTCCATCCGGGAATTCTCTTGTGAGTCTTGTATCCATGGAAAATATCATCGGTCGATGTTCTCGCCTCATCCCACTCGGAGTGATGCCCCCTTTGATCTTGTTCACTCTGATATCTGGGGACCATACAAAATCACCAGTGTTTTTGGCTATCGTTATTTTGCTACCTTTTTCGATGATTACTCTCGAGTGACATGTCTGTATCTTCTTCGTGATCGCTCTGAACTGCTGGGTGTTTTTCATGCCTTTATAACTGAAACTCGCAACAAGTTCTCCACTACAATGAAAACTCTTAGTTCTGACAATGTCCGTGAGTACACTAATCATGCGTTCACCAACCTATGTGTTGAGTTTGGCATCATCCACCAAACCTCATGTGTGTATACCCCCCAGCAAAATGACGTTGTTGAACGCAAGAATCGCCACCTCCTTGAGGTTACCCGCTCTCTCATGTTTCAAATGCATGTTCCCAAGAAATACTGGAATTTCGCAATTTCTACTGCATGTTCTCTTATTAACCACATGTCTTCCTCCGTTCTCAACTTTGTGGTTCCCTTCAACCTCCTCTTTCCCTCCACACCTCCCTTTTCACTCCTTCCCCGCGTATTTGGCTGTGTGTGCTATGTTTAAACTCTTGGCCAGTCCACAGACAAGCTCGCTTCTCGTGCCACGAAATATATGTTTGTAGGTTACTCTCGTACACAGAAGGGTTATGTCTGCTTCTCTCCTAAAAATCATAAGGTTGTTACTTCTGCTGATGTTATCTTTCTTGAAGATCAGCCATATCATTCTCCCCCGACTAGTTCTCTCCTTCCACCACTCCTTCTGCGGTCTGTTGTCCCCACTCGTCCCAACCTACCACCTCTCCTTCCTACACCACTCCCACCAAATCCACCCACTCTTACTATGCATATCCCTCACAAACCACCTGTCATTCGTGTGTATACTCGTCGCCCTTCTTACTCCACAACCAGACATGAGATGCCCTCCTCTGATGATATGTTGCGGTCTGAAGATCCGACAACTACTTCTACTGCACAACCACTGGTGAATTATGTCTCCTTCCACCGCCTCTCCCCAGACCTTCGCCAGTTTGCTCTTTCTTTATCCTCTATTACCATCCCTACTTTTGTGCAGGAGGCTCTCCAACATCCGAGACGGCGAGCGGCTATGGACGAGGAAATGTCTGCTCTTTGGGCAAACCACACTTGGGATCTTGTCCCGCTTCCGTATGGACAGACTTGTGTGGGTTGTAAGTGGGTGTTTGCCTTCAAACAAGGCCTAGATGGGACGGTTCAACATTTGAAAGCTCGGTTGGTGGCTCGTGGCTTTACTCAACAACAAGGTCTAGATTATGATGAGACATTTTCTCCAGTTGCCAAACTGAATACTGTTCGTGTGTTAATCTCCCCCGCTGTTCATCGGCACTGACAGTTGCATCAGTTGGATGTCAAAAATGCATTGCTTAATAGGGATTTGCAGGAAACCGTCTATATGCAACAACCACCCGGGTGTGAGACCACGGGGGAGTCTCTCGTCTGTTATCTGAATAAGTCACTTTATGCTCTCAAACAGTCGGCTCGGGTATGGTCTGAAAAATTCAGTCAGACTGTTAGTCCAGCTGGGTTCACTCGGAGTTCAGCCGACTTCTCATTGTTCACTCGGTATCGTCCAACAGGCACAGTGATTCTCCTGGTATATGTTGATGATATTCTAATTACGGGAGATGAACTTACATGGATACATATGATCAAACAACATCTGACAACTGTGTTTCAAACAAAGGACCTGGAGAGCCTTCGTTACTTTCTTGGTCTCGAGGTGGCTCGGCGACCTGATGGACTGGTATTATCTCAAAGGAAGTACTGTCTTGACTTGCTGCATGATACGGGCTACTCTGGATGCAAAACCGCTGACACTCCCATGGATAGTAATCACAAGTTTTGTGCTCATGCGTCAGACTCTGATCTACTCCTTCCAAATCCTGAGTATTATAGTCGGCTTGGGGGAAAACTGATATACCTCACTGTTACAAGACCTGATATATCATTTGATGTTGGGGTTGTCATTCGATTCATGCATGAGCCATGTATTTCTCATCTCCAAGCAGTTGAACGCATTCTTCGATACTTGGAAGACTGCTCCTGGACAGGGACTTGTATACAAGTCCTCTTCGTCTCCCTTATCTCCGAGTGCTTATTGTGACGCTCATGGATGATCGTCGCTCCACAAGTGAATACTGCACCTATTTTGGAGAACATCTCATTACTTGGAGTAGCAAGAAACAGTCTGTTGTTGCTCGCTCATCCGCCGAGGCCGAGTATCGTTCAATGGCAGTTGTTGTGTCTGAGCTCACTTGGCTTGAAGGTCTCCTTGATGATTTAGGAGTCAAGCTTTCCGCACCGGCCACTCTATGTTGTGACAGTCAGGCTGTCATACACATTGCCAAAAAATCTCGTTTTCCATGAACGGACAGAGCACATTGAGGTTGATTGTCATTTCATTCGACAAAAAGTTAAATTAAAGAAGCTAGATTTAATGCATGGTCCAGAAACCGAGCAAGTTGCTGACATCCTCACCAAGGCCTTACCACGACCTCTGTACTATCAGTTCTTGTCCAAGCTCGGTGCCTACGATTTGTACGCTCCAGCTTGCGGGGGAGGGTTTGAATGATATATGTAAAGGCCCATTAGTAAAGACCCGTTTAGCCTCTTAACTACCTAGGATGTTTAGTCCCACATCATGTATTAGAGATCTCTCTCTCTCTCTCTCTCTCCCTATATATTTGTACTCACACATGTATTTTTATACCAGAAAAAGGATATACAAGATTTTACTGATTTTCCTTCTTTGATCGTGTACTTTTCTATAGAAGAGCAGGGGAAGGAAATGTTGCTAAGGACTCCTTAGTTCAAAGCTCAATCTTTGATACAAACCTGACTCATCAGGTTCCTCAACACGTTCTTCTATAACTATGTAGTCTTAGTGGCATTTCAATAATAATTTTGTATGCTCAATCTCACCAATATAAGGAGGCAAAAGGGGGAGTTGGTTCCCTGGAGAGGCTGTTGGTTTACTGAAAGAAATAGGTTGGAGCGCAGGAGATGAGCTTCGGAGGTGGGACTTTGGTGTTTGATGCCTAGACAGGTGGTATGGGTTGGCTGCTAATAAGGACAAAGAGGAAATTTGGACTGTACAGGAAATTGGGAGATAATGGGTAGTCAAGTGTTGGATGTGGTGTTGGTGGTACTTACAGACAATTAATAGCGGGAGTAGTTATTAGGTGGTCATATGGAGGGGTGGTTGGAGTGCTCGTTGAGAGGTAGCTATGTGGGGAATCGGTTGGTTGGTAGGGGAAGTGGGGATGGCCGGAGGCTTGAATACTGTTGACCGACGGTTTGGGGTGGTGATCGCCTGATCGGCAAAATAAGGGGAGTAGGAGGGCCAAGGCTTTAGCACCTAGAGTCCACAGAAAGAGCATCGTGAAAAAACCGCGAGAGCCCACAAATTCTCCAAAATCAGGGATCTCTGAAATCAGTCCCCTTAGGCTCATATTTATAGAAAAAGGGGCCAATATGGATGGTTTAGATTGTCCCGATAATAAAGTTACATTTTTACATGAAATAAAAAATACAAAAAATTTAATAAATATACATAAGAAACTGGTTGTAGCTCCTAATGCGATTACTCTCGGCCTCCTATGTACGTAGACTCGTGAGAGTTCCCAGAAGTGTCGACCAGACCTTGATCTGTGATTTCCATCAGATTCCCAGTTAGTAATTATTTCCATTAAAACAACATTAAGCTAAATTTGTTAGATATCATAAACACAATGTTATACAGGAGCTTAACTGTCATAAATTTGAGAAACAAACATAATACACGATAATTCTATAAAAGCAACTGAGATTCACATTAAGCATGAAAAAATCTATGGTCAAAAAATTATATTGCTCGAATAGTAATGGACAAAAGGTAAGATGAATTATTAAAGAAAGAATCTAGAGTAAAATTTGTGAACAAAAGATAAAGTGTAACCTGCACAAGCCTTGAGAGTATAAGTGCAACATAAAAACGTTTAGCAACACGAAGAATTTGTTCATTTGAAAGTATATTATTGCTTTTGACTGCACTCCTAGCATTTAACTTTCCATGTAGACCATCATTTCTTCCTTTTTGTCGTTCTTGAACAGGCATTGGAGCACAATGGGCCATGCGCATCAAGAAAGGCTCCACCACGCCCACTCGATTACCAACAGACTGCAATTAATAAATAACAGGAATGTATATCACATGAAGACAAACACAAGAATAGAAGTTATGTGGATAATTATTCATTTATCGCCACGAAAAAATTTCTGAACCACGAAAAATGAAAGGAAGTTAGGCCGAAACAAATTTAGTAGCAACTGTAATAAATCAAAATATTAAATTTCTCAACTATAAGTAGTTGTACGTGTTTGACATACAAAATGACAACTCATTAAAAACGTACAGAATATAAACAAGGTTATATGACATGAAAGTAAAAATTTGAGAGGTAATAGACAATGAATTGTTGTGAAGGAATGTCTGGAACATAATGGTCCCAGTGCATGTAAGAAGTTTCCACCACCGACAAACAGTAAACAAGAAAGAAGAAAATGGCAGATTTTTAATGCACCATTGAGACCTTTAGTACTCTTAACACTAAAACAGTGGTTAGAATTCATGCAACTTTAGTTTTTTTGCTGTTAGAGATATTAGTATTTTAGTGTTGTTGAGTATTAGTCCCACACCGCCTATCGGTGTTGGGTGTCTTGATGTATTTCCTTTATATAGCCCCTTTGAGGAAGAATATATCGTATCATCTATTTCCTTCTACATGGTATCAGAGCCAAAAGTTCTGAAGACCTAAATAAATTTTTTTCCCACTTCCGCCACGGTTCTCCTCCTCCCCCGACCCATCCTTCCGCGACAACGAGCTGCTAGGGCTCACTGCTATTGCCTTAGCCCTCGCTCCCGTCCACGGAATCATTGTCTGATTCCAAAGACGGGAGCGGGACATTCTCCCGTCGTCTGTACAGTGGCCCGCTTCCGCCTGTACAGCTTCTCTCATCGTGCGTTGCTTCCTCTTCATCGCTGCTGCTTCCGCTCGCCGACATCGACAAATGCGGCTCCGATTTCGCTACCGCTGCCCTGTGTTGCTTTCGCCAGCGACATCGACGGCTTCTCCGGCTTCCGTCTGCGACATCGTCTTCTCGCGACGGCTCTGATTCCTGCGCGACGCCTCTGCTTCCTACGAAATCGACGGCGCGTCTGCTTCTTCTTCTCTGGCCTACTGCTCTGCCGCTGGTGTTCTGTCGATGGTGCTCTCTTCTTCTCCGGCCGCTCTGGGTGTCGCTGCTGCTCTTCTTCTCCGACTGTCGAGCGTTGTTTCCTCTCCGTGTCGTTGCTGCTCTGTTGCTACATCTTCTTCCTTGACGCTGGCAGGCCTATGCCGTTGTTGCTCTGCGTGTGTTGCTTCCTCTCCGGCCCGACTTAAGTTTTAATTTTGTTGTTTTTTTAAGTTGTTTTTGTTGTGGTGTGTGTCTGCATCTTTATGATTTCCGCCTTCTTGCACGTGATCTACGTGAGGGGGAGTGTACGTCACGGCCTCCAGGCGTAGTCTATGCCTTCATGCACGTATTCCACGCGAGGGGGAGTGTTTGTGATAACGGCGACTCGGATGCATCTTTCCCGACTCCTTCCTTAGTCACACATGGCCTCCAGGTGTGGCCTATGTCTTCATGCACATGATCCACATGAGGGGGAGTGTTTGTGATAACGGCGACTCGGATGCCTCTTTCCCAACTCCTGCCTTAGCACACATGGCCCCTAGGTTGATTTTGCCTGTTGCTTGTGTCTCCCCGTTTCTTTTCTTCGCTTTGTGGTAGGAATGGTTTGGCATTCTTGGTTGACATAGTTTCAGCTCCAAGTGTATCCAGCGTGTCATGGTCGGTTTGTGGACCAACGTCGTGTGGCCTTTGCCCGGTTGTAGTATCCCCGGTGACACGCGGTTGGGCCTCGGTGGTTGCTTTTTGTCTCATGTTGCCAACCTTCTTTTACCTTCCAGCTTGAGGGGGAGTGTTAGAGATATTAGTATTTTAGTGTTGTTGAGTATTAGTCCCACACCGTCTATCGGTGTTGGGAGTCTTGATGTATTTCCTTTATATAGCCCCTTTGAGGAAGATGTAACGGCCCCCTGATGGCTACCGCTACAATATAACTTAGCATTTCATAAAAGTAAAGTACGAACAATCAGAGTACAGCAGTGTGTGAAAGAGTACTAGAAATAAAAGAGCAGGACAAAATAAACCATTTCATTTCCTTAAAGTTTCTGATACATATATACACAAGAGTCCAAAAAGGTAGCCCTAACATACAAAAGGGGCTAACCATACTACACATATACAACTGACAACTGACTCATATCACGCAGCTACTATGTACAGATATATATCTATATCCTGATCACTAATATCATACGGACACTGTACCTAGGGAAGAAAGGCAAGTACAACCAAGGGTTTTTAACCTTAACCAACAAGAAGCGAAAACACATGATACGGTGGTCACAGGTATGGTTTCTGTTCACAATCATATTATGAAAATCTTATTCGACACGGGAGCCAGCCACTCTTTCATAGCTTCAACGGCAATGAAACATCTAAATATCAAACCTTATCAGTCCTATAATGACATAAAAGTCACAATGCCGAATAATACAGAAATGAATACAAAGCTTCGATGTACAATATGTCTCACAATTGATAATCAGTCAGTCGAAGCGAATGTTGTCGTTCTACCCCTATCGGAATTCGATATCATCTTAGGGATGGATTGGTTAACCAAGCATGAAGCGATCATCAATTGTAAGAAGAAGGAAATTGCATTCACATTAAATAATCAGACACGATGTAATTTTACTGGGATGAGTGAAGTTTCAAAGATCATGATATCCTCTTTGAAAGCAATGAATAAATTAAGGAAGGGTTGTGAAGCAATTTTGGTGATGTTAAAAGGGAGTGATACAGTGAAAGGTGAACCAATGACAGTTCTTGTGGTATGTGAATTCCTTGACGTCTTTCCGGATGAGTTACCGGGATTACCTCTGTTTCGAGAAGTTGAGTTCGTCATTAATTTGGTGGAAAGAGCAGCACCTGTAGCAAAAACACCTTACCGAATAGCTCCCAAGGAAATGGCAGAATTGAAAAGTCAGTTACAGGAATTATTAGATAAAAATTTCATACGTCCAAGCACATCGACGTGGGGAGCCCCAGTGCTATTTGTGAAAAAGAAAGATGGTTCGCTACGATTGTGTATCGATTACCGTGAACTAAATAAGTTGACAATCCGGAATCAATATCTGCTACCCCGCATTGATGATTTATTTGATCAATTAGTCAATGCGAAAGTATTTTCAAAAATTGACTTGAGATCGGGTTATCATCAAATGCGAATTAAGGAAGAGGATATTTACAAAACGGCCTTTGGTACGAGGTACGGACATTTTGAGTTTATAGTTATGTCGTTTGGACTAACAAATGCGCCAGCCGTATTTATGGATTTAATGAACCGGGTCTTCAAGGAATTCTTAGACAAATACGTCATTGTGTTCATTGACAATATTCTGATCCATTCAAAAGACAAAGAGGAACACGCAAAGCATTTGCGAATTGTGTTGCAAGTACTGAAGGACCATACCTTATGTGCAAAATTTTCAAAATGTGAGTTTTGGTTGACAACAGTCTCTTTCTTGGGTCATGTCATTACGGAATATGGATTATCTGTAGACCCAACGAAAGTAGAAGTCATTATGAACTGGCCAAGACCAGTTTCTGTCACGAAAATTAGGAGTTTCCTTGGTTTGGCAAGTTACTATCGGATGTTTGTTAAAAAAATTTCAGCAATTGCTTTACCATTGACGAAATTAACTCGAAAGAACGTCGCATTTATGTGGACCGATGACTGTCAACACGCATTTGAAGGCTTAAAAGAAAGGTTGACAACAGCCCTGGTGCTGGTTATGCCAAGTGGTAATGAAGGGTTTCAAATTTATAGTGATGCATCGTTGAAGGGTCTTGGGTGCGTCTTAATGCAAAATGGTAAAATTATCGCTTATGCATCATGACAATTGAAAGATGCTGAACGTAACTATCCAACTCACGATTTGGAATTGGCAGCAATTGTGTTTGCGTTAAAATTTTGGCGACATTATCTTTATGGTGCCCAATGTGAAATTTTTATGGATCATAAAAGTTTGAAATACATCTTTTCCTAGAAAGAAATCAACATGCGACAAAGGCGATGGATGGAATTGATAAAAGATTACGATGTGGATATCAAATATCATCCTGGTAAAGCTAATGTTGTAGCTGATGCACTCAGCAGGAATAATCTAGAGTCCATGATTGTACCAATAACCGAGCAAAAAGAGTTAGTGCAAGATCTGCAAAAGTTAGAACTGCTTACGTGTATCTCAACATCCCAAACTCAAGGCTTGCTCTTTCAATTGACAGCGGAACATTCACTGACAGAAAGAGTAAGGAAAATCATGAATCAAGATCCTATTTTTATGAAATTTTTGGAAAAGGTTAGGAGTGGACAGTCAACTACATTTATAGAGTGATGGATTGTTATTTCTCAATGGAAGATTGTGTATTCCTAACGTCAATTCAATTCGATCTGAATTACTTTATGAGGCGCATCATACAACTTATTTGATACATCCTGGAAGAACAAAGATGTATCAAGACGTCAAACAGGAATTTTGGTGGCCAGGAATGAAGACTGATATCATCAAATATATTACCAAATGTCAGACTTGTCATGTCACAATTTTCATGGCGTCACAGAAGAATATATCGTATCATCTATTTCCTTCTACATTTGCTACAGTGTAATTACATGGCCAAAAGACTCCTAAGATATGGTCTCCTAGCAATCAGGAATGGAGCATATAACTTAGCAAATGCCTAATCACAACAAAGCATCCACATAAGATATGTTTTCCTTGCAATCAAAAATGGAGCATATGACTTAGCAAATGCCAAATCACAAGAAAGTATCCAAATAATAATCAAAGAGTAGGTTTGTTGAGGTAGCAATATAGAAAAGAAGAAAGAAAACAGAAAGGTAAAATTCAGAACTATAAATAGCAATAATTAAGAGATGTCTACATATGGGATCCTGTCTTAAGCTGCATATCAAAGCATGTATGACAGGTATGAGAACAGATTCCTCAAAAACTACTGAGTCACCCTGTACTATATGAGACAAACCATGATAGAACCTTCTGTTAAATGAATTGGTTCCTTATTAATCTGGAAACACAGTTTATAAGTTTTTATTGGCATCCAAATGAATCCTAGAAAAGCAATCAAATGCAGCATAAGTGCAGTACAGAATCTTGACAGAACTGTGATAACAAATCAAAATACAGTACAAATTTTTAATATGGTTAGGGCGGATTAAGTATTTAAAGCAGATCACCTGATCCAGGGGAGGCAGTTCCATAAATCTCTGGTAGTACAACTCCCAATCAGGTTCCACCTCAACATTTATGGGTGTCACCAAATAAACCAAGTGTAAATCAGATGCAAGAACAAATCCTTCCCTTGCTCTAGAAAGATCATTCAATACAACCTATTAATTCAAAATGCAAAGTGAACCTCAATAAAGAAAAAGAAACAATCCACGAGAGAAAATAAGATGATACGAGTAACTGAACTAGTGATTCCTCAGGAGTAAGAGAACTCCCAAATGCAGCACGACCAAGAGGTGTAGAACTGTACATCCCAGTTTCTTCATTCCATTCAACAAATTTCTTATGGCACAGCCATCGAAGAGAATCTTGAGCTGATGCCACAACATCTTTAAAAGGTTTAGTGGAATTGAGAAGAGTGCACTTGACATATCGATGAATGTCACTTGCTGATTGGACAATGCCACCCGCGACAACCTCCATGATTGCGTGAGTCATACCATTTTTGTCTTCAGAAAGGCAAGATTGCAAAGGGGGGCAACTATCGTTGAGAATGGCAGTAACTTTCTTGGTTTCATCATGCTTGCAAATAAGTATCTTAAAAAAAACAAAGGCGATATTAATCACATAATGATATGGTCAAGCTCCAAAGAAGACCCAGGAAGCAAGAAAACGTCCACTAAAAAAATCTGCCATAACTTTTGATGCATATTTGATAAGAAACATGAAGACATTACAAACAATAAGAGATCATACACTTTCTCCACGAGTATCTATTCCAGTTCGACCTGCACGACCAGCCATCTGTCTATATCGAGTTCCATCAATGAAATCACGGCCAATCCTTGGCTGCCTGAATATAACCCGCCTAGCAGGCAAATTAACTCCAGCAGCTAATGTTGATGTAGCAGTCAAAACATGTATAATTCCTTTGCGATAACACATTTCAATTATCTCCCTTTCCTCAACCTATCAGTTATAAAAATAAGTTATAATCCAACATCCAGAAGACTATTAGGAGTTTCAAACAAACCTACCACATTATAAATAGAAACATGAAAGAGTGAACATCTCATAAAACAAATCCAACATGATCTTACACAATAGTAAACAAGATCACATGAAAGACAGTTAACAGACAAAGAAGAGGAAAAAGATACAAGTTTGTCATTGAGAGAAAATAACGTCAATCGCCACTTCTTCAGATACAGACGCAAGTTGTTTTTAGAGGTACAAGTGATAACGGCAAGCAATAACTCTCCACACTTGAGTAAGATCAAGACATCGAAGAAAGCTTCAAGAGAAATCAAGGGGATAGGCCTTCAAACAACAAGAGAGACGTCGACACTAAAGTGTGAACATACAAGCCATCAAGGGGATAGGCCTTCTTAAAGTATATTACATCAAACACACCCTATTGAAAAGGATTTGTCCACAAATTCGGATGGTCTTCAAACAACAAAAAAGCCACTTCCTTCTCACATCTGACCACACATGGCTCCATTCTCTAGACAGCTTACTCAATTCTAGATCATTAATCAACTTCAACACATCATTGGGATCATCATCAAACAACAAGAGTATGAAAAACTTCAGATTATCGCAACACAAAACTTCAGGAAGCCATGCAGTGAATCAATTAGAAACATGTAGCTGACAAGCTGTCAACTACAGAACATAACCTAATCATCATAGTTTACATGATGTATAGCATAAAGAGTATACACTTCAAGAATACATAAACAATGTCGTGCATGGTGTGTAACATCCGTAATTTGATGTTGAAATAAATTTAAATGCAAGGTCCGACCACGACTAAAATTGATCGAACAAACATTATGTCGAGGTACGAAATATTACGATTTGTCAATGCGTGTTAATCTGTAATTTAAATGAAGTTATTAATAATTTTACTTTGGCGCGTTTAAGGGCTTGCGGAAACTGTAAACTCAAGACATTAGAATATTAGTGGTGCAATGGTGAACCGGTAAATATGGAGGAGTTTCCCTCTTAAATTCGTGAGGCACGGTAAATCTGAGAAATCCACAATCTAAATATTTTCCCCCACGGTTACCATAACCGCACTCCTTATGCATTGCCACTCAGTCAGAAGCCCCGCAACCCCACGTGAACCCCACTCCCGCTCAACCGATTCACGAAACTGCCGCATGCTCATTCTCTTGTAGACACCCCCCCCCCCAGCGGCGCACCTCTTCCAGCAATCGATGGTTGTCCTCACCTCTAGTCGACGTTGTTGAAGGTCCAGGCGATCCTTCTTCCTGCATCAGCAGTTAGCGGTCGCAACAGGAGATCTCTTCTCGTGCGATTTTATCATCGAACACAGGTGTTGGACTTAGTACTCCCACCAGAAACCCTTGGCATTGATTCATTCTGGCTTGAGGAGGCCTGTCGACTCTTTCTGGTGTTGTTTCGGAGCAAGGATTCCTCTCCAAGTGCGGTTTGGGCAGGTAATAGCAAAAGATCTGAGTGTTCTAGTTTCCCCCGTCTCCTTCTACGAAATACTTGATGCTAGGACTCACAATCTCTTATTTTCAGAAGTCGAAAGTGGGTATTTTTCCCTACTGTAGGGAATCGTTCCTCCAGCCCTAGGTGAGGTTGACTTGTCTGATTACAGTCACTTGTCCCCAGCAACACCTCTTCGGGTAGTGACGATTCCTTTTTGATATGTTAGCTTATTCTATACCGTTATTGTTATGAGTATCCGGTTAAGCTCCATCAAATTGGTGGATTTTCTGCGCAGGCGTAGTTTGTTCGACAACCTCCAATTAGACAAGGCAATTTTCCATTTCAGAAATCACAACCCCCACTATTAGATAAGTGGTAAGTTCCTTGCCTCCACTGTGAAACAAAATTCTTAATTTGGAGAGATAAATATACATTAATTGCCCTTTTAGGTCTTTAGAGAAAACAAGCATCTGTGTGAATCGGAGAACAAATTAGGGTTTCAGAATATTTTTTTAAAAGAAGCAAGCTATCGCATCTTGTGTGTGAACGATGCAACATCGCTGTAAAAAATTCCTATTCTTTTTGGCTCAACATACAAGATATTTTTGGACAAAAATGTCCATCATTATTCAGTAATTTCTTATAGTTAAAAGAAACTACAACCATTGTTAGAAAGTAATAACTCAGCAAAACGTTCAACTGACACGTGTTGATCCAAAATAATATATTTCCCAATCAGTTAGACCATCATAAATTGCAAAAATTTATGAAACATGTACTCATATAAACAATAGACCTTCATAAATTGCAAAAATATATTCCTATTCTTTTTGGTTCAATATACCAGATATTTTTGGACAAAAATGTCCATCATTATTCAGTAATTTCTTATAGTTAAAAGAAACTACAACTATTGTTAGAAAGTAATAACTCAGCAAAACGTTCAACTGACACGTGTTGATTGCTGTAAAAATTCCTATTCTTTTTGGCTCAACATACCAGATATTTTTTGACAAAAATGTCCATCATTATTCAGTAATTTCTTATAGTTAAAAGAAACTACAACTATTGTTAGAAAGTAATAACTCAGCAAAACGTTCAACTGACACGTGTTGATCCAAAATAATATATTTCCCAATCAGTTAGACCTTCATAAATTGCAAAAAATATGAAACATGTACTCATAAACATTTAGAATGCGAAAAATATCAATCATATGAATATGAATTTTATTCGAGTTACTAATAAGAGACACTGCTCAAAATACGCACATGAATACATAAGCGGAGTAGCGCTGGATAGAAAATGATTAGGAGGGACAATCGAGATCTTCTCTCGTGATAGATAGAGGCGCACTGATGTAGTGGTAGGTTGACTCAGGGTGGATGCTCTAAATGCAATCCTAAATGTGATGAGAATGATAATGATGCAAAATTTGGTCCGCTAAAAATAACAATAATTAATTATTATTAAAAAATGACAGAGGCAAGAAAATCACAAATTTCTTTAATTAAAGAAAAACAAGCGTATTCGCAAAACTAATGAGGCACAAATATTTTTACGCATACGCAGAATAAACCATGCAAATCATATGATCGCATATATTAATAACATATAAAATAAACATCCACTATAAGTAGAGTGCCAAAATAAACAACAATAGAAAATAAAAACTCAAACTACAACTTACTCGTGCATCTAAGGTCGTAGCAAGTAGTGAAGGTGTTGGGAGTGGAGTTTTGGACATGAAGTGGCTTGGGAGGGGTGCGTAGTGGAGGTTAAGGGGAGGATGTTGGTTGTAGGGGGTCACGGTGGGAGGGTATTTAAGGCTGGTGGCAGCGGAGAAATCAGGGAGGGCGGCTTATTTGAAGGACAAGACAAGGACAGTTCTCAATTGAGAAATTTCAGAAAAAAAAACAACCTGCGATTGGAATATGACCATTGACGACGGAACTGGGAGGGACGTGCGTTGTAGAAGGTGGGAAGGGATTTAGGAGAGGGGAAGGGAATGTTTGTGGGTTGGAATTTGTGTAGAAGACATGTGAGAGGTTGTGGAATGAGCGGCGGGTGTGATGCAACGGAAACAGAGGTGAAAACGGTGAGTAAATGAGTGTTGGGGAAGAGTGATGCACGGGGAATGGGGATGGTGGCTTGGTTGTGGGGCATAGGAGTGGGAAGTTACCTTGGAGTCGCACCAAGGAGGGGAGCACGATATTCTTCTAGTGTCACACTGTAAGAGGCGTGGGGACCAACGATTGCCAAAAATAGTAACTGAGCCTTCAATACCTGCAATGAATCGCTGCATGCCTATTTATAACCATAAAACCACTTGGAGCACCCAAATCAGACGACTCATATTGTTCAATCCGATCGGGCGTAAAATACAACTCCAAACATACAAAGTAATATATCAAATTGACTCGGATCGATCATCCAGACGCAACCACAGACTCAGATCGTCCAACAGGGCAGCGATTCACCGACTCCTGTAGGAATACACCTATGTTGGGAGTTGTGCGTCATCACGCACTATCTTACTCATAGGGCGAAGTATATCGTATGAGTCTCAGTTTTTGGGGAGACGACACCCCCTTTCAGAAGATTAGTAGATGTGAGTTTGTGTCTGTGTGACACTAGAACACCGGGGTTTGTTAGTAGGGACTCGAATCGTTAGATTAGAATTGTGCATCAGAAGCTACTATACCTAGAATTGAAAGAAGAATAAACATAAACAACCTAGAACTCTAAGTATAAGTTGAAGCTTAAAAATCCCTTTAGTCAACCAATTTTTGAAACTTGAGTTAATATGCTTAATATAATTAAATTAGAACAAATATTTATGTTGCAAGTATTATTACAGAAAAGCATGCATAGTATACAAGCGTATAACTTTCTATAGTATAAAAACTTTATTTCAAAAGCATGCATTCATGTTCTTTCAACACATTTAATGTTAGTAGGAGGAATAGTTTTTATTACTCTCCAGTTGGGCAAACAATTTTCAGGCATTTCTTTTACAGGGGTCGTAGGTGGGGAGTTGCACCTAGGATGAGCGCGTTTGCGGAATTCCTCTAATAATTTGTTTTCATTCAGTTATTTTTCTTTTAGTATTGTACTGCTTCTTTCATGAACTCTGTGTAACCTTATTGTTTAAGAGTTTCCATGTATCAGACATTTTGTAGTATTTTGGACATTCAGATGAATGATTCATTCTATATTCCAGTTGGCTCTGTGAATTAAGAAAAGATGAGATACACTTTTACCCTTAACTACATTTTCTACTTTCGATGGTAAGTTTTCTTTTTAGTACTTTCTCATTTATGTATGTTATATACTAGTTTATTATTGTTGCTTAGTTTACTTCTTATGGCGGGGCCCGATCGGACTGTTGATTTGTTGTTAAACTAAGTTGGGGTGTTGCATGGTGCATGAAGCTCCCAACAATAGGAAGTAGAAAAAGGGATAAAATAATGTGTTGCTTCTTTAAATGACAATGGGCAACATGTCGTTGCTCATGACCACCCTCTACTTTGCATAAAATAGAAAAGCTAAAATAGCAAATTGTAGAAATGGAGAAAGCCAACCTTGTATATATGTCCACTTGGTAAAAATACATGAATGAGTACATATATATAGATGAGAGAAAGAGAGAGGAAAGTCCTATACACAATGTGGGACTAAAGAGAGGAGAGAAAAACAATAAATGCTATACAAATGGGCCTAGTTTAAGTGGGCTTTTCCAACACTCCCCCGCAAGCTGGAGCGTATAGGTCATATGCACCCAGCTTGGACAAACACTGGTAGAACAGGGTACTTGATAAGGCCTTTGTGAGGATGTCGGCAACTTGATCAGTTCCTGGAACATGTTTCAATTCAAGTTTCTTCAATTGAACCTTCTCACGAACAAAGTGACAGTCAACTTCGATATGTTTTGTGCGCTCATGAAACACCGGATTCTTTGCGATGTGTATGGCGGCTTGACTATCACAAAATAGAACAGCAGAGGAGGGGAGTTTTACTCCCAGGTCAGTAAGGAGACTTTCAAGCCATGTGAGTTCTGAGACAACCGAGGTCATCGATCGGTATTCAGCTTCTGCAGAGAAACGGGCTACCACAGCTTGTTTCTTACTCTTCCACGTAATAAGATGACCACCAAAATAAGTACAAAACTCACTAGTTGACCTTCGATCGTCCAGGGAACCGCATAGTCGGCATCAGAATAGGCAACCAATGCGGGAGCAGAGTCGGAGGTTTTGTAAACCAGCCCTTGACCCGGAGCTCCCTTAAGGTATCGAAGAATCCGTTCAACCACTTGGAGATGAGAAGCCAGGGGGCATGCATGAACCGACTGACAACCCCAACTGCAAACGATATATCCGGCCTTGTGACTGTTAGATAGATCAACTTGCCCACAAGGCGTCGATAGTATTCCGGGTTCGGAAGCAGCAAATCGTCATCCGAAGCATGAGCGCATAGTTTGTGATTTGCCTCCATCGGGGTACAAGCTGGCTTGCAACCAGACTGACCAGCATCTTTGAGAAGATCGAGACAGTACTTTCGTTGGGAGAGCACCAACCCGTCCGGCCGCCGGGCGATCTCGAGACCAAGGAAGTAGCGAAGTGTCCCCAGGTCTTTAGTCTGAAAAACAGTGCTCAGATGTTGTTTGACGTCTTGAATCCCCTTTGAGTCATCCCCAGTGAGAAGGATGTCATCAACATAAACCAACAGAAGGACGGTGTCAGTGGCCCGGTGTCGGGTAAAAAGGGAGAAATCTGCAGAACTCTGAGTGAACCCCATGTCCCGAATCACCTTGCTAAACTTGTCAAACCACGCCCGAGGGGACTGTTTGAGACCATAAATTGACTTTTTGAGAAGACATACCCGAGACTCCCCCGTGGTCTCAAACCCGGGCGGTTGGCGCATGTAGACGGTTTCCTGAAGGTCGGCATTCAAAAAGGCGTTCTTGATATCGAGCTGATGAAGGGGCCAATGGCGGTGCACCGCGACGGAGAGAAGAACGCGGACAGTGTTAAGCTTGGCCACCGGAGAGAAGGTTTCCTAATAGTCGCCAGGCCCTCCTGTTGTGTGAAGCCACGGGCCACAAGACGGGCCTTCAGTCGGGCAATAGTTCCATCCATCCGGAGCATGCTTGATGACGAACACCCATTTACACCCAACAGGGTGCTGACCGGGAGGTAAGGGAACCAAGACCCAGGTCTGGTTGGCCCAGAGGGCCGTCATTTCTTCGTCCATGGCAGCCCGCCAGCCAGGATGGTGAAGCGCCTCCTGCAAAGAGTTAGGGATCGAAACAGAGGATAAGGAGGTGGCAAAGTGAAGAAGAGAGGGAGAGAGGCGATGGAGAGAGACGTAATTCGCCATTGGATGAGCGGTAGAGACGGGAGCCGGAGCAGCAGGGAGCAGAGCACCAGAGGGCGAAGCCGACTGCAGAGGGGCAACGGGATGAGGAGAGCGACGAGAATAGACCCGGATAACCGGTGGTGGTGGACGGACAGGAGGTAGGGAAGGTAGAGAGGATGAGGAGTGAGGAGCAGGAATGACAGGACGAACGACGGGATCTGGACTCAGAGCGATATCTAGAGCAGGGAAGAATGGAATATCTTCACGGAAAGTCACGTCAGCCGAGACAGTAACCTTGCGGGTAGCAGGCGAATAACATACATAACCCTTCTGAGTGCGCGAGTACCCAACAAAGATATGCTTGGTGACATGAGGGTCCAATTTATCTGTGAAGGGACCGAGGTGGTGAACGTAGCAGGTACACCCAAACACCCGTGGAGGAACGGGAAAAAGCGGAGTTGTGGGAAAGAGGAGGCTGAAGGGAGTAGCATACTGGAGGACGGAAGACGGGAGGCGGTTGATGAGAAAGCAAGCCGTGGAGAGCGCGTAGTTCCAGTATGGTTTGGGAACCTGCATTTGAAGCATAAGGGAGCGAGCGACATCAAGAAGGTGACGATTCTTGCGCTCGGCGACACCATTCTGTTGTGGAGTGTACGGACACGAGGTTTGGTGAAAAATGCCGAACTCAGAGCAGAGAGTGGCAAAGGTATGGCTGGTGTACTCCCGCGCATTGTCAGTACGAATAGTGCGAATAGGCGCAGAGAACTGAGTGCGAGTCTCAAGTATGAAAGCCCGGAATACGCGGGGAAGTTCAGAGCGATCCCGAAGGATATAACCACGTCATGCGAGAGTAATCATCAATAAAAGTAAGAAAATACCGATAGCCAGAAATACTAGTAAATTTGTACGAACCCCATATATCGGAGTATACTAAAATAAAAGGAGCGGAGCTCCGAGTACAATGAGGAGGGAACGATGAACGGGGCTGTTTGCCCAAAATACATGTGTCGCAGCGAAAAGCAGGGAGAGTAACATCAGGAAGAGCCTTCCGGAGGACTGGAAGAGGAGCATGTCCCAGACGGCGATGCCAATCCGAAGAGGAGATAGAGGCGAGTACAGTGGGAGAGTCGTCAAGAAGATAGAGCCCATTCTGTAGCCGTCCTCTACCAATGATAGTCCGCGTCTGCTGATCCTGTATGAGAAAAGAAGAAGAAGTAAATGTCACGGAGTAATTAGAATCAGTAGTAAGGCGACCAACATACAGTAAATTGAAAGGAGAGCCCAGAACATGTAGAGTCGAGCGCAGGAGGAGAGAAGAGGTGAGTGAAATATCAGCACATCCAGAGACTGGAACTGGAATCGATGCCCCATTAGCGACAGTAATGTACTTCGGGTGAGGTGAAGACAAGTACTGAGGTGAGGCGGCCTAACAGAGGTGATATGATGAGTGGCACCAGAATCAAGGATTCAGCGCGTGCCAGAGGAGAGGCAGGCGATACCTTCATTGGAGATAGAGGCAGCAGAGGCAACCGAGGCAAGCGGACGGCTGAGCAGGCCATGAAGATGCTGGAGCTGAAGACGAACCTCGTCGAGATCAGTACGAGGGGAAGCAGAGTCGGTAGTAGCAGCAGAGACTTGCGGACGAGGAGGTCGGCCATGTTTGCGATAGCATGTGCCCTCAAGATGTCCATCTTTACCGCAGAACGAGCACTTAGGCCTAGACCGGCCACCCCGACCCCGGCCGCGAGAGTCAGAGCGGCCGCCACGGGCAGAAAAGGGGAGAGGCAATAAGGGAGCTGGTGCCTATTGAACAAGGGCCGGAGAAGGAAGTCCGGGCACATCCGGAGGCGGGGAGACTTTGAGAAGCATTGAGCACACATTGGAAAAAGATGGTGTAACGGTAGAGGAGAGGATGTGAGCCCGGACACTGTGAAGATGAGGCGGTACCCGGGCCATCATCATGGCGATACCCACAGCTTCCTTTTGGGTACGTTGAGCAGCAAGATCTAAAGTCGGAGGCTGATGGTGGATCCAAGCCTCAACCAGAGACCGGGCCTAAGCAACAAAGGACGTCAGGTCGGTTGCGCCACTGCTATCAAGGGCCTGGAGAGCAGTGATGATGTCATATAGATGGTGGAGACTATCCTTGCCAGACTAGAGGGTGTGGACCTCGTCCCACATGCCTTTGGCCGTCTCATGATACATGGTCAGGCGATAAGATTCGCCATCAAGAGAGTTGAGAAGTCAAGTCTGCACACGACCATCATTGCGTAACCATTCCTCAGTAGGGTTACCGATAACGGGCTGAGTCAAGTGATGAAGGAACCCCTTTGACTGCAGGACACGGCGAACCGAGTGTGCCCATTCCACAAAGTTCTTGTTGCCAGTGAGAGAAATTGTAGTAATCTGAAGCTCGTCGCGGACTTCCTGGAGAGAGGCCGGGCGTTCAGGAGGAGGAACCGCCGTGCCGACAGAGTCCGCAGATGTAGACATGGGGGCGACCTGGAGGAGAGGAAGCGGGAAGACAGCGGGCTGGATGAGGCCGCGGCGAGCTGGAGGAGGCCGCGGCGGACTGGAGGAGGCAGCGGCGGACTGGAGGAGGCTGCGGTGAGCACAGACACGCTCAGCAAGGAGCGGGCTATGAGAGGCCGCGGCGGATTGGATAGGCCGAGGCGGACTGGATCAAACCGCGGCGGACTGGATCAGACCGCGGCGGACTGTAGCGGGCTGAGAAGAGAGGACAAGCCGGGGAAGCACGGCACGTCGCGGGAACAAGAGAGCGACCGCAGCGGGCTGGACCAGTCCGCAAGACTGAAAAAAAAACGCAGAGAGGCGAGCCCGCGGCGGACAGGGAAAAGAACTTGGCCGCCTGAAGAGGAAGGAGAGCAGCCGCAGGCAGGAGAGAAGTGCGGACAGAAGGAGGCCGCCGCGCTTACGGCGGACGAAAGAGAGCAAGAAGAGGAGGCGAATACCGAGTTCGCAGCGGACAGAAGGAGACCGCGGAGCTAGGGATCGAATTCGCCGAGGTCGCGCCAGACAAGAAGGGCCGCAGCGGACTATGGGAAGCAGTGGACCCCACAGGATCAGAGAGAGGGCTATAAAGAAGGGCCAGAAGAGGAGGGAAGAGGAGGGAAGAGGAGTGGTTCCACGGGATGAGAGGAAGCGGTTTGGACAAGGGAGGCCGCAGGGGTGATGCGACTAGGAGGCGCGGACACACACACGCAGGCCGCAGAGACCGCAGGCCGCAGGGCGGATAGAAAAGGGAGTCCGCAGGAGTCCGGAACCTCGCTCTGATACCATGTAGAAATGGAGAAAGCCAACCTTGTATATATGTCCACTTGGTAAAAATACAATGAATGAGTACATATATATAGATGAGAGAAAGAGAGAGGAAAGTCCTATACACAATGTGGGACTAAAGAGAGGAGAGAAAAACAATAAATGCTATACAAATGGCCTAGTTTAAGTGGGCTTTTCCAACACAAATAAATAATCAAAAAAGATAGTATACAACTAAAACTTGAAGTTCCCAACCAAACAGCTCCAAACGAAACCAGAGCACACAAAAGCAAATTAAAAAAATTGTTAGCATTATTTATAAATTTGTAGTGTTTTTTATCGCACCTATATCACTTTCCACCCCTCCCATTTATATAGGAGAGATTACTATTGATAATTAATTAAGTTCTTTTTCCCAACAAGATATCAGAGCTACTCTTGAACCGTTTGTCTACAATTTACATGCATATCTGCATGCTTCCACCTCACCTATTCCACCTACAGATCATTTTGATCCCACTGTTGATCATCTTTTGCAGCATTCTCCAGCTGAATCCTTAACTACTCTTCCCTTCTACAACCCTTCTCCCACTTCTTTCGATACATACTACATAGCACTTCACTAATCGGCGCAGCAGCCAGGTTCAGATCCATCCGGATGAGTGCTTAACCATCACTCTGGCGCCTGATCTCCACCATATTTGAGGAAATGGCTCTTTTTCCTCTCATCTAACATATATCTAGATTTCTTTTTGGATAAGATTATTGAATTGTTACCATTGTTGGATCTAGGGTTTCCTACTTTGTATGAGAATACACTAATTTATCATTTTTATCAACTATCTTTGGGTGATCTCCAGGGTTGTAATTTGCAAGTCATCATGCCGAAAAGTGTTGACTGTCCTGTTACATTGTCCAAAATTGACGTCTTTCCTCCTCCCTTGGCTCTCGTGGGATCTATTGGGGCAATTCATGATCATAACACACCTAAGATTGCTAATATACAATCGGATGGCTCCAACTGCAGATCATGACCTTGTTATAACACCCTAGCTCTAAAAAACTGGGGAATGCTTGGATATGATAGTGGTTCCACCACTGAATCTGTGACTACTTCATCGGATTGGATGGAATGGGAGGGAGCCAGAAAAATCCTTAGCCATGTCCTAACTCACAAATTGTATGTAGGCATCATGTCCACAACTATCTGTTCTTGGACACGACTATTGATATTTGATAATCAGAAGAGAACTGAGGTCACATACTCTCATAGAAATGTTGCTCAAATATTCCAGATGAGACAAAAAAATTCCTTATGTGACAGGGAGATCGTCTTCCTTATGTTTACTATATATAGTTAACTATACATGTTCCTTCATGGACTACATCGTAATTTTGATAAGATCGGTGTTCAAATTCTTAGGGGGCATTCACAAACCATCTCTTTTAGAAGTTTATAGCCTTGTGTAACAGGAGTACGATCGACAACATACTTGGCTCCTAGACTCTCAAAAGGATTTGCTCTTGCTACTGCTCAGCACAGTTCTGGAAGTCGGCCAAGCCGTGACTACAAACTAACATTTACGAACAAGGGCCACTAAGTTTGTGATTATTGTGGTGAGACATGCCACATTCGGGAGGAGTGCTTAAGGCTTCATAGATCCCCGCCACAACGAGGTGGATCCACACCGTGGGGTGGCGTTGATATGGTCGATCTCAGGGACAAACACCCCCATCTCGTTCTGCTCATCAATCTGAAACCTCAGAGGATACGGGCTTTCCCACAATGGATTTTCAACAACTTCAGAGATACGGGCTTCTAGATTCGATCCATGGTCAACAACCTCAGAGGATACAACATCTAACAATGTTTTCCTTGCCTGTTATAGCCTTCTAGATTCACTAACAACTTCAGAGATACGGGCTTTCCAACATTCGATCCAAGGTCACCCTACAGAGTTAGTTGTTTCATCATCATCTTCCAATGCCCACACGAAAATACTAGGAGCCCATTTTGTATACACTCTCTTACACTCAATAGGTCATACACCAAATGAGTATTACTAATGGATTTTCGTCCTCTATTGCAAGAAAAAGATCCATCCATTGTTAATCACTTTATCATATGTCCCCATGTCCCAAACTATACTCATAATCTTCTTTCCTTTATTCACTTAACTAATTCTAAGAACTATTCTATAACTTTTTCCATTTTCTGATATGTTTCAGGACTTGAAAACGAGGAAGATGATTGACTTTGGTAAATTATGTGATAATCTCTATATGTGCTAATCTCTATATGTGATAATCTCTAACTTTTTCCATTTTATGATTGACTTTGGTAAATTATGTGATAATCTCTATATGATTTCTATTTTTCATACTTGGCACTATCTCCTAGGACATCTCTCTGTCTAAATTATGAAACATTTATTTCATATTGTCTTTTCTTGTTTTTTGAAATTATTACTTCTGATGTATGTGAACTTATTAAACATCGTTGTACTTCATTTAGTCATGTTCCCTTGCCTTGCACTACTCATTTTTCAATGATGCATGTTTGTTTTGGTTTGTTACCATCATAAATTGCATTTCTCATATAACCTAGGCTTATCTATACAATATTAAAAGGGAAAAATACCCTTTGGTGAAACATTCAATTTTCTTATTTTATCCCTCTTTATTACAAAAATTTTCAATTTCTTTAATTTATGTGTTTTTTTAAATGTGCCCATATATAAGCAAACGCCCTTACCAACAAAAAAGAATTGCACTCTTTGTCGCTAGCAAACCCCCAGGAACTCGGCAAAAGGAGCGACGAGCGAAGAATAACGCTTGGTGGTTTGCGAGCGGAGGGAGCGCCGTCGCGCCGGGGCAATGACATGGTCGGGGTACAATTGCACGGGGCACTGGGGGGCCTCGTGCACTGTCACGATCAAGCTATTATCGCGGTTGGATTTAAGGGCGGACCCTCGTGTCTGTCACTCGTCTGATGAAAAATGAAAATGAGGTGTTTCCTCTTTTTTAACAATTTCATATGTTGATGGTCACTCAATTCAATACAAATATTAAAAACATACCTATTGATAATAGTCGTAAGTAAATTGATTCTCAGTTTGAAATGTATCTTAGTGACCTTGCAATTATAACAGGCACCGAGCAACCTCCAACAGATGGCGATTTTTTCGCTCAACAACGCCATTTTTGAGCAGGGGAATACGCACAGGTAGTCTGGTGGAGGATGTCGTGATCAGCAAGGTAGCGCTCAAATTGTGAATCCATGAATTCACGGCCATTGTCACTGCGAAGAATTTTAATGTGGGACTGAAATTGGGTGGAGATCATGGCATGGAATTGTCGGAAAACAGAAAACACATCGCTCTTGTGACGAAGCAAATATAACCAGGTAGTACGTGAGAAACAATCAATAAATGTAACAAACCACGTACAACCGGAAATAGAAGGGACTGAGCAGGGGCCCCAGATATCAGTATGAATAATAGCAAATGGAATAGAACTAGGCAACGAAACATGTTTAAATGAAGTATGATGATGTTTGTTGACACTACAGACATCAAACACAAAAGACTCAAAAAAAAGTAGCAGACATTGCAGGAAACAACAATTTCAAAACAGAAATAGAAGGGTGTCCCAGGTGACAGTGCCAGGAGTACAAAGGATGAACAGTGCTGGAATGAAGAGCTAGAGTAGAGGAAGCAGCGCCAGAGTCAAGCACATAGAGTCCATTCACCATGCTACCAGAGCCAATCACCTTCCCCGTCGTCAGGTCCTGAAACACACAAGAAGACGGAAGAAATGTCACAGAGCAATGCATGGAGTTGGTCAAATGACTAATTGAAAGCAGATTACGAGTAAAGGAGGGCACGTGAAGAACAGAGGACAAGGTGAGGGAGGAACAGGGGATGGTTCCCTTGCCAGCAATGGAGGAAAGAGAACCATCAGCAATACTCACCTTATCACGCCTAGAAAGAGGAGTATAGGATACAAAACCTGTAGAGGACCCGGTCATGTGATCCGTGGCCCCATAGTCAATGACCCATTGAGTGGACGGAGAAGAAACAGCAGAGTAAGCACCTGGCAGTCCCGTATGAGCGTAGGAGGAAGAGGCAGAAGGCTCCGTAGAAAGACCCTGCATCAGGCGTCGAAGAGCAAGCACCTCATCCGCAGTAAAAGCACTAGGGGTGGCAGGGGCATCAGTACTAGAGTAGCCAAGAGAAACATCTGCAGTAGCATCAGTAAGATGGGCGGCACGGGAGACAACATGACGACCCGAGGAACGTCCAGAACCACGACCTCCACAAGGCGGGGCACCCCCTCTCGGGGCAGGGAACCCATGAAGCTTGAAGCAGGTATCCCGAGTGTGGCGACTCTTGCCACAGTAATCACATAGGAGATGATCCTTATCTGAGCTCCTCGACCTGGGATCCCGGGATGGACGAGTGCCAAGAAGGGAGGGGATGGTAGCAGCCAGAGCAGAGCCCTCTGGCACAGGATCCGGAAGAAGGGTCTGACGACGATCAAACTCCTGCTGCACAATGTTATAGACCTCAGAAAGAGAAGGGATTGGTAGTCGCCCCAGAATCTGAACACTGATCTGATCAAAGTCACGGTGCAAGCCATGAAGGAACTCAAATATGCGATTGCAGTCATCCCTGACCCGAACCATCGCCTCATCAACCGGACTAACAAAGACAAGAGGATCAAAATGATCATACTCTTGATAAAGCTGAGTGAACTCTAAGTAGTACGCTGAAGGAGGACGGTCACCCTGACGGAGTAAACTGATCTGGCGGCGAAGCTGAAAAATCTGAGCAGCATTGCCGCGGCGAGAGTATGTAGACTCTGCACGGCACCAAATAGCAGAAGCACTGTCAAGAAAAAGATAGTTGCGGGCAATGGACTCTTGCATCGAGTTGGTCGGCCAAGACATGACCAAGGAATTCTCGGATTCCCACTGCGGCCATTCAGGAGAAGTCCTATCAGGCTCCGGCATGTGGCCGGAGACATAGCCAAAGAGACGTCGACTTTTAAGCGCCAGGGTAATAGAACGGGACCATGAGAGATAATTGGATTCATCAAGTCGGATAGTAGTTATCTGAGAGGTATTGTGATCGGTGGTTCCACGATAGAAGACCAACGAAGGACCAGCAGAAAGAGGGGCTGGAGTACCACCGGTAGAGGGAGAGAGAGAATCCGCTCCACTAGATCCCATAGCACAGGAATAGAAATACCGAGGGAAAGATCAAGCAGGAATAGAAATCCGGAAAGGGAGGAAACCCAAGAAATTAGGGCAGCAAGAGGCAAAGGGAACCAGCCATCCAAGCATCACAAGGGCAGGAGGCGCCGGAGGAAGCAAGAGCACTATTCCGACGCCATTAGAAGAGGAGGAGAGGAAGCAGGGGACTAGACTGGACGGGACGGCGAGCGGACTGGACGGGAGACTGGACCTGACTGGACGGCGAGCGGACTGGACGGGCGACTGGCGGGAGACGCGAGCGGGCGCAGGCGCTAGCGGGAGACGCGAGCAGACGCTGGCGCTAGCGGGAAATGCGAGCAGGAGACGCGAGCGGGAGACGCGAGCGGGCCGGCGAGCGGAGGACGGAAGCGTGCTGGCGAGCGAAGGACGGAAGCGGGGATTTAGGTCACGGGAGGCTCTGATACCATGTTGAACGAGAGAAAACTATGATTCCATTAAAGGTGTCCTCTATATATCGAGGATAAGGAGAAAAATACATAAGTGTTAATAATGCTATAATAATGCTAAAGCTATAATAATGCTAACACATAATGAAGCGGTTGAGCAAAAGAATTGTAAACTTGTAGCAATAGCCTGACGTATTCTGCTCAAGATGCATCTTCCTAAATACTACTGAGGGGAAGTTGTTCTTGATGCAGCTCATCACATTAGTTATATGTATATCTGTGGACTAGAGAATCAAATACCCCCTCTGTATTCTTCAGGTGTCCCCTGTTCAACTACATACACAAGTCTTTGGGTAAGTGTGTTTTGTTCATATATATCATAAAATGAAACTTAATTTCAGGGCTCAAAAATGTGACTTCATAAGGTACTCTCCCCACTCAAAAGGGTAATATATGCCTCCATCCAGCAACCAAAAAGATGTTTGTAAATATGGACACTTTTCATGAATCTAAGACCTACAACGGGACCACATTTCAGAAGGGTTCCTTACCAATGGTGGAAGTGAGGTACCCATCTATTTATCAACATATTCCTCCATCATATCACCCTCCAACTACTTCTCTTATTGAGCCCATTCGTCAGAAGAAAACTACTTAACATCTTTGAAGATTTATAATCATAGAAACAAGGAAATAAACACACAAGGTCATCCTAGGAAACCAGAGCTAGCAAGGGATCCCACCTTCAATGCATATTGATCTTCATATTGCTCTTAGGAAAGGTATTTGATCTTCTACTCAATATCCTTGACTCATTTGTGTCATATGATGCTTTCATTGATTCACATAAAGTTTTTCCTCCTTGGCGTCTATTTATATCCCTTCATTGTGATTTCCTCCAAATAAGATAATTGTGGGGTGTAAGTGGTTTTATCAGTCAAGCAAAACTCCCAAAGAAAATTTGAAAGATACAAGGCTAGATTGGTGACAAGGAATATAATCAAATCCTTGGGATTTATTATCAAAAATCTTTGATCCTATGGTGAAGATGAATTCTATTAGGGTCCTACTCTCAGCGGTTAAATGTAAAGGATGAAACCCCAGTCAGATGTAAAGAACATGTTTCTTCATGTGAACTTCGAAAAGGAGATATATGTATCTATACCATTTTGGCTCCTAAGGGATCATAAGGGAAGGTCTGCATTTTAAAGAAAGTATTATAGGGTCTTAAACAATCTACTAGAGCTTGCCTTGAAAAAATTTCACAGGGTGATAACATCTTTTTTTGTTACAACCAGAGCAATGTCGATCATACTTTGTTCATCAAGCGCATGGTAGGTAAACAGACAACTCTTGTTATCTATATGGACAACATTGTGGGGATGACATAAATGAGATCCAAACCCTGAAGAAAAGATTGTCCAAGGATTTTGAGGTGAAAGACCAGGGAAAACCCAGGTACTTCGTGGGAATTGAATTTTTTAGACCAAAGCATGTTATTTTCGTCTTAGAAAAAACACATCATTGACATGCATGAGACATCAAAGATGAGTGTGTGTAGACCAGTTGACACTCCTACTGATACCAACCACAAAATAGGAAGGGATGAGGGAGAAGTCATTGACGAAGTCATTGAATTTCAGAGACCATCGGGACACTTATCTATTTGTCTCATACAGACTCAAATATTTCTTATACCTTTTTGGAGTAATCGTTCAATAGAAGCTTTCACCTAAGACCGGTCATTTGGAGGTCATCCGCATAATTCTAAGATATCTTATGACTTCTCCAAGAAATGTTGGGTATCTTATCATTTGGAGGAGGAAAAAATGTCGTTGACCAATCAAGTGTTGAAATTGAGTTCAAAGTCATGGCTCATGGAATTTGTGAAGGTTTATGGTTACACTTCATAACGAGTCATCTTAGTCTTATGAAGGAAGACCAATCTGACTATATAGTGACAATAAGATTGCAATCAACATTGCGCACAATCCTATTCAACATAACCACATCAAACGCATTGAAGTGGACAGCCACATTATTAAAGATAACATGCGAGAAAAAATGATTGTACACCCTTTGGCTCATTCGACAACTAACTTGTTGATGCTCTTGTTAGGACCAAAACACATTATTATTTGATAAAGGTGGGAACCCCTTTATATATAATAGAGGAGTGTATACAATAATACTAACAATCTCCCTCAAGTTGGAGACGTTATACAATTCATACCCAATTTGCTAATTAAGCTGCAAAAACTACTTTCACTTAAGCCTTTGGTAAGAACGTCGGCAAGTTGTCCTCTGTTGGAACGAATGGAATGCAAATGAGCCCCTTCACAATATTCTTTTAGATAAAGTATCTATCCACTTTGACATGTTTTGTGTGGGCATGCACGATAGGATTGTGAGCGATATTAATAGTAATATGTTGTCGCAATATAAGTTTATCGGATTGTCTTCAAGAACTCTGATCTCTAACAGTAACATGTGAAGCCACATTACTTTGCATACTCCATGAGTCATAGCTCTGAACTCATACTTTGCGCTGGATCGACCCACCACATGTTGCTTCTTGCTTCTCCGTGTGACATGGTTTCCCTTAACAAATGAGCAGTACCCTAATGTAGATTGTCTATTATCAACTGATCCAACACATTCAACATCAGTCTAGACCTCAAATTTTAGATTGTCATTACGAATGAATAAGATACCCTTTCCTAGAGACATCTTGAGATAGTGCAGGATTCGGCAGATAACATCCAAGTGTTTATGTTTCGGTGAATGCATATACTAACAAACCACTCATACGACAATGCCACATCTGAACGACTATGAGATACATAGATCAACTGTATAACAAGTCTCTCGTAGTCGGAGCAACAAGGTCACACTGGTTTTCTCAAAAAGAATGTTTTAATCATTCTAGCTCGAAATTCGGAGTAAACCAATTGTAATTGCTTCACCGAATCAACAAGGTCACTCTGGTTCTGAATAAGCTCACCAAGAGGTCGATTGTACTCGTTAGGTCCCTAGGTGGCTCAATTGGTCGGGTCAAAATCTTGGGATGTTATATTGTGTTAACCTACAAAAGGCATGTATTTCCTCGGCGAAGAGAGAGTTGGGCACTAAGATGGGATTAGAACTAGGATTTTACAAATTATGGTTTTCAAATCTCTCAGTCAGATGAGCAGCACGGTGGGGAGAAGGTCCCCTCCCCTATAATCTCCTACGGCCAAGGCCTCCGCGTGGGTTATATCCTCCTCGAGAAAAGGGTAAACAATGGAACTTAAAGCAGATGTCCGGGTATATCGAGATTTATCATAGCGGTCACAAACAAGATTATCTTTGTCTGATGTCCTTGCTTGAAGTCGCCTAATGGGTGTCCTACTGAGGTCAAGTATGTAATAAGAGCTCGGCCTTCTTGTGAATGTTCAGGTAACCATGACTGTCTACGATCATATTGTTTATGAACAAGACTAAAAACCTCAGGTAAAGAAGGAACATGTATTCAACATGTAAACTGTACAATAATCTAATCAAAGTCCCAAAGAAGATCGTGTAAGAACTCAAACACACAGTTGTGTTCCTTCACGAGCATTAACGATAAGTTCATCACCATGGCGTAGCAACGTAATCGACTCAAAATGGTCATATTCCCTATATAATTTGATGAACTTGGAGCATCAGGCGGATGAAGAATGATCATCTTGACAAAGGAGAAAGATCTTCATTATGAGTTGAAATATCTAGGCAGAGTTCCTTTTTCGAGATTAAGTGGGTTCAACCCTCTTCAAAATGCCGGTAGCTGTGTCAAGGAACAAGCAACTGCAAGCTATCGATTCCTACATATAGTTGATAAGCCAGGACATGACTAACGAGTTCTCGGAATCTCATTGCCCCCAGGGAGTAGTATCATGTGCGGGTTCTCTAATGCTCCCATTTATATAGCCAACCATCTTCTGACTCTTAAGTGCCAAAGCAATGGATCTCGACCAAGACAGTAAATTGTATAACTGAGGTGAATAGTCGAAATATGAGGGACACTATGATCATGACTATTCGGCTATATCCAGCAGGAGTCGATCGGCCCCGTAAATTAACAAGACAACAACATCTGACATATCTAGCAACAATAGAGAACAAGATCCACTTAGGAGTAAACCAAAGCCAAACTACCCGGTGAACGGTCATCAGAAAAATAGGTCTGAAAATCATTGAAACTGAAGGCGAACGATAAATCTCTCATTAGGACCGGTCAAGTCCCGAGAACACGTCATGTTGAAGGTTGGAGAGTCAGAAGACCCAGTTGTGTTGTAAAAGTATTTTTCTTAGGCAAGGGGGAAGAATCCCAAAAAAACTACATCTAAAATCAAAGAAGATTCAACCATTAAATCCAAGAATCCTTTTTAGTATGACATAAGGAAGAGAGATAAGAAGTTGCGAAAGAAATCTGTAGTGGATCCGACGGTCAGAATGGGATCATCACACCATTCGATCCATCGGTGCTGATCGACGCTATAGGGGGATAGAAGTGGGAGAACGACGAAAGCGGTTGGAGGGGTCCTCTGTATCGACCAGGAGGGGATTATGGAGTGAGGAGTTGGGTGGAGGATCGAGCAGTGCAGGGGAAATGACGAAGGCGGCAGTCGGGCGAGAACGAACGAGTGGAACACCTTACGGTTCTAGTACCAAGTTAGAACCCAAAATCGCCATTATTTTGATAAAGGTGGTCACTCTTGTATATATAATAGAAGAGTGCGCACAATAATACTAACAGTTCTTACTAAGGATTGAGTGTGAGTGGCTTTGCGAAGATTACTATCAAGTTGGGCAAGTTGAATATTACATGCCAAACTTGAGGGAGAGTGTTAGTATTAGTTATTATTTTGTAGTGTTTTTCCGCTCTTATATCACGTGTAGTCTACCCCTTCTACTTATATAAGAGAGGTTACTATTGATGAACAACAACCCAATAGAAGCAAAAAAAGAAATTTATGAGTTTTAGTATTGCCAAAAACTAACAAACAACAATAGATAGATGGAAAACGATTGTGCACATACTTCTCGCCAGATATAAAGATGCCAAAAGAAAAGATAAAATGGCATCATGAAGATATACCGTTAGGCCAGCATGATGGTATGCTACACCAGAGGGTAGAGTTTCTTCAAAAATGGGATCCAGCCCAGAAGGGCATCTTCGCAAGGCTTCAATAGCAGATGAATAATCATTCCATTCACAATTATCCCCATGTATGGAAAAAAAACACTTTTTTAAGTACTTAGAGATATGCCTTGCAGTTACTTCACAACCTTTTCGGGTAGAGCAAAAAAATAGAACCGAGTGACCCTCTTGAACAATCTGGATCAAGGCCATTAAGACAAACTTTTAGCAGCTTAATGAAAATCTAAAATTAATAGTTTTATGTGCACAAACAAATGAAAGAAACTACCTCATTGCATAGTTCCACAATATGATCTGGGTCTTTTCCACCAAGGTCTGCAGTTTTTGGTAGAGCACGAATAACATTCCATCTTTTTATTGAAAATTGTATTTCCTACTTTAATAAACTCCTCCAATGGGACTGGCCTAAAATTAGTCTGATATAGTGCTGCCTGCAAGTTTAAAAGATTGATAGACAAACATAAAAGTTTTCAGCTGCTTGTTTAAGAGCAATTTGTAAGACACAAAAATTGTCAGCTAGGCGACCCATAAATTGGTCATATTTAACTTATTGGTAAACATTGTTACCTAATTACTACACCAATGTCAGTCAAATTGAAACACATTTTCGAACAACTATATCTGCAACATGATCAGTTTAACAAAAACCAAAGAACTTGAAACCAATTTTCTGGAATGGTTAAAAAGTGTATAAATATTTAGATTTTATGTTAACGCGTTTCTTTCCTTTTCTACCATTCCATGCATCTTTCAAATATATGGGAGAGGGTGTGTTGAGAAACCGTGGGTCGGGTCCAACGACAATGCCTCGAACCACCCACACCCGAGCAAACTTGGTTCAGGCAATCCACCGAACGTGTGGAGCGCACCGACTATTTGACCCCTTGAACAATCAATCCAACCCCTTCCCACACCCAGGTCCTCATGGACAGCCACTACACATCCTCGTTTCCTGAATAAAGCACAGAAACATGAATAAAATGGCTCACAATCACAGTCCAAAGAGAAACATCAGCAAAACCTTAACATAACCCAAGGAAACAACCACCAGATTTCCACAAACCTTAACTACCAGCAGGTTTCCACAACTCTCAAACCTAGACGCCAACAGCCACCTGCCCAGATCGGCGGTAGGACTCTTCTAGATCGGGATTCGCCCATCTCCCCGATAGCCAAAGTGAGCGTCGACCGGATCGCTGCACACCGCTCCCAAGCTCGCCGAAAACGAATCTCCAGTCCGCTGCAATAGTTGCTCCCAGAGAGCTCACGGGAAAAATTCCTCTGAAAGATCTCCTACCTCTCATGCCTTAATCCTCCCCCTCATATTTGCATCTCACTAAGATGTCCCCAAAATACCCTTGGGCCACAGCCCATACAAAACCTGACCCATAACGAAAACCAAAACCAAAATAAAAGATAACAGCCCAAACAAAAACTCAAACAAGATTCAGCTTCACCCGAGCCCAATCCGCCCCATCACACGCCCCTGAGGCTATGTCGTTGATTTGGTTTCTGAACTCGAGTGCTTCTCCTTAGCAGAATTTCACAATTCCCCTTTCCTTCAAGAACTCCCTTGTCCTAAAGGGTGAGGTTTGGAAAAGTGTTCGTCATTTCCTCATATTCCTCCCACATTGCCTCCTCCAACGGCAACCCTTGCCATCATACTAACACTTGCCACGACCTTTGTCCATCTGTACTCTTCTTTCCTTGCCGGTAGCCGAGAGCTTCTTTAGGTTTCAGCATCATGTTCCTTTCATCATCAAAATTCGGCAGCTCTTCCATCACCTGTTCGGGTTCTCCAATCTTCTTCTTCAAGGCGGTGACATGGAACACCGGGTGTAAAAAGAGAAAGCGGGTAATTCAAGTTTGTATGTCACCTCACCCACACACTCCAACACGTTGAAGGGCCCATAGTACCTTTGAGACAATTTGGCATTAAATTTTTTCTTCAACAACCTTTTCCGGTAAGGTTGTAGCTTGAGGTACACGTAGTCCTCCGGCTCGAAGCTTACGTGTCTCCTCCCCTGATCATAATATCTCTTCATCCTCTCTTGCGCCTAGGGGTGCAAGTTGAATTGAGTCAGCTCGTGAGCTTGAGCCAGCTCGAAAAAAGCTCGACTCGAGCTCGAGTCAGTTGAGCTCGAGCTCAAGCTCGCCTGCTCTTGTTCATGGGCTCGCGAGCCGACTCGCGATCTTTTTTGACTTTTTTTAAATAAATAATTATAAATAAAAAATGGTTAATAAGCTGAAAAGCTGGAGCTCGAGCTCAATATATTAGTCTCGAGCTCGAGCTCGAGCAATGCAAAATGAGCTTGTCGAGCTCGAGCTTGAAATATTTAGCTTGAGCTTGAAATATTTAGCTCGAGCTCGAGCTTGGTAATGTTGCCAAGATCGACTCGAGCTCGACTCGCTTACGCCCCTACTTATGCCTTACATAGAGCCTTCTTCGCCTTGGTGATGATTTCATCCCGAGTTAGTAGCTACTTTTCTACCTCTTCATCCTTGTCGTCCCTTTTTTCATAGCTGCTCAACCTAGATGGGTTCCTCCCATAAGTCACCTCAAAAGGGGTTGTATCGATTGAAGCATGATACGGGGTGTTGTAGCAATACTCAGCCCATGGTAGATACTGCTTCCATCTTGCTTGTTCCTCGTGACAGTAGCACCGCAGGTATTGCTCCAACGTTCTATTCACCACTTACATTTGTCCATCCGTTTGGGGATGGTAGGATGAGCTTGCCCTTAGCTTGATGCCCTGTAGAGTGAAAAGCTCCTGCCAAAACGAACTCATGAACGCACCCCGGTCTGTCGCGATGCTCCTTGGTATTCCGTGCAGCCTCACCACGTTCTCCACAAATATCTTGGTCATGCTACTCGCCGTGAATGGGTGTCGGAGAGGAATGAAATGAGCCCACTTGCTCGATCTATCCACCACCACCAATATTGCATCGAATCCCATACTTGTAGGTAATCCTTCCACAAAGCCCATGGATAAGTCTTCCTAAATCCTTGTCGGTGTTGGTAACGGTTGTAACAACCCCATAGGAGCCCTTTGGTTGTACTTTATTTTTTGGCATACGTCACATTGGGTCACCCATTCCTTCACCTCATTCATCAAGCCTTCCCGATAAAGGAAATGTTTCACCTTGATATAAGTCTGTAACCACCCGGAATGTCCTCCTTCCTTGCTTTTATGGAAGTGGCCCAAAATTTCTTCATGCAGCATTGGAACTTTTGGCACGTATACTCCATTCTTGTAGAAGATTAAGCCTCCCCCCATGTTGCATCCTTCTACCCCTCCTCCTGTTTCTTTAACTTGGCACAAATCTCCAACACCCTTTTGGCAAGCTTTGACCGCCCCACGTGTTTTATCTCAGATTTCCCACTCGGCCCCACTGAAAACTTGTAATCCGGACATTGTCTCATCATAAACCGTCCATAGCACCGGGCTCCCTTCTTTTCTAGAAAGCGCATAGGCCACCTTGTTCTCCTTTCCAGGTTGGTAGACTATGTCATACTCAAACACAAGCAATTTCACCATGAACTTTTGTTGCTCCGCGGTGAAAAATCTTTGCTCTAGTAGGTGCCTCAATGGTTGTTGGTCGGCCACAATGGTGAATCTGTGGTACAAAATATAGGGTGGCCATACCTTTTACCGCATGTATGGTCGCTAGCATCTCACGGGCATACGTGCTCCAAGCCTTCTTTATAGGCCCCAACGCTTTGGAAACAAAAGCTAATGGCCTCTTCTCTTGCACCAACACGGCCACTATACCTTCCCCACCGGCATCCGTGGAAACTTCAAAAGGCTTCTCAAAATTTGATAAGGCAATCAACAGAGTTTGATTCATTGTCCTCTTCAATTTTTCAAAGGCTCTCCTAGCCCCATCATTTCATTCAAGAGTCTCTTTCCACAACAAGTAGGTCAATGGCTTGGCAAATAACCTGTAATTCTTCACAAAACGCATGTAGTAGTCGGTTAACCCCAAAAATCCTCTCAAACCTGCCATTAGATTTAGCGGTTGCGACCAATCAGATCCGTGGAGACGAGTTGCGGCCACAGGTCAGCATGCCAGTAGTGCACCCACAGAAGACCGAGCTTTACATAAAAAGTGACATTCACGTAGACCTGCAAAATTTTTCGAGGGGAGGTGGAGAGGACGAAGGAGATGTTGGGCACATTCACGCAAACCTGCAAATTGAATGGTTGCAATATCATGACCGATGCGTAGACAGATCGGAAGGGTAGGAGCTTGATAAATATCATGATACATTGTAGTTCCGGAGTGGCATTCTGGCTTTCAAAGAATGTCTCCTCCACACACGATCGAAAGTTCATTTTTGACTTCTTGAATGACGCGATTGATAGCCCTGAGAGCACAGGAGAGGACAGTATCTTACAGATTGTGACGGATAGCGCGTCCAATAATATGGCTGCTGCAAAGCTTATGGCTTCGAAAAGGCCTAAGATTTTTTGGACTTATTGTACGGCTCACACTATTAATCTACTGTTACAAGATATAGAAAAATTGAAGTCAATAAAGAGTGTTATCTCCTTGGGTCGCCAACTCTCTATCTTCATTTATGGTCATACCATCTCTCTCGACATGTTTAGAGAGTCAACAAGGGACTTGGACTCTCATGAGCTTATTCGACCAGGTGTGACTAGATTCGCTACAGCGTTTCTATCTTTAGAGAGCATCTTAGAGAAGAAAAATCAATTGAGGGGTTTATTCAGATCTGCAAAGTGGGCTGCAACAAAGTTGGTCAGTAGTGTCGGGGGAAAACAAGGAAAACTATTGCATCTTTATTTATTTCATTTAAAATATATGTTTTGAAAGTTGTCCTTTAAAGTATTTTCTTAATAATTTATTTTGCATATGGTAGGCTGCAATAATAGTGATGAGCGCTAGATTTTGGGTGAATGTCGAGATGGCTGTTGGTATATTCACATCATTTGTGGAAATTTTGAGAAGAGTCGACGGGGATACACCATCTATGGGGTGATTATATGGGGATATCAAAAAAGCTAAGGAAGAGAATGTTGTTGTTCTCGATCATCAAGAGAACAAATATCTTCCTATATGGAAGTTGATTGATAGCAGATGAGAGAAAAAGATGAGCAGCCCTCTGCACCATGCAAGTTATTACTTGAACCCAAATTTTTATTATTTTTGTTGGGTGGAGATTGAACAGCCCTCTTGCACTTTGCAGGTTATTGCTTAAACATATATTTTTATTATTTTTGTCGAGTGGAGATTGAGGCTGACGGAAGGTTTATGAGTGGTTCTATTGAGTGTCTCTCAAGAATATATAGCAAAGATCCTTCTACACAGGATCACATCAGTGCTGATCTTGATGTTTACCAATACCAACAAGAGTTATTTGATAAAAAGATGGCAAAGAGACAGCTACAAAATCCCAACTTAAATCCAGATACATTTTAATATATATATTTATTAACTTTAATGATGTATTTATATATAATAATTAATACATTGTGTTGTCATTTTAATTTTCCCAGTACATTGGTGGAGCCTTAACGGTGTTGATACGCCGTACTTTAAAACTATGGCTATGAAAATTTTAAGTCTGACTACTTCATCATCTGGCTGTGAGAGGAACTGGAGCACTTTCGAGATGGTATGCATTAATTTAGTTATTTAGTTAAACATTAATATCTTATTATATGATTGTATGCATTATTTAATTTTTTTAAAAAAAAATTGTAGATAAATTCTAAAAAGAGGAATAAACTTGATAGCAAAAGATTGAACGATTTAGTTTTTATAAAGTTCAATGTTTTGCTGAAGTTGAAATATTCAGAGACATCTCACGATCCATTGGCAACTAAGAATGTTGATTCTGGAATGGTACAATAGTGAATGGTGAATGTTGATCCCGAGGAGAATGAAAATGAAGATGGCGATGATGAAGTCTTTCCTGGAGAGGGGCTGAAATGAACGCAAATTGGCAATATAGTCGACGTTGATCATGATGAAAGGAGGCCTCAAAGACTAGTTACAACCAAAGAATTGACAATTAGTTATCAAAAAAGGGGAAAGAGAAAAGTATCTGAGGTGGAGAGGGAGATCTAGAGAGTTCATCAGATGAAGATTATATTTTATCTACTATGCTGACTATAGATGAGTCTTTAAGTGATGAATAATGAGCTATGTTTGAAATTTGAGTTTTGAAATTTTGATCTTAAAATCACAAATTTTACAAATTTTCATCTTTAAAGTGTTGTATGTTAAATGTTACATATAACTTTTAATATTTAAAAGTTCAATAGGTTGTAGAATAGGTAGTACCGTGACATGTATAAAAAATAACATTTAATTACATATATAATTAATTAAATATTAAAATCTGATATATGAAATATCCACGATATATCCCCCGATATATAAAAAACTGATATGAAAACCCAAACCGACGTGTCCCTGACATCCGACATCTGCAACATTGGTCTCAATCTTCCTCAAATCCACCTTCACCCCTTCCCCCGAAATGATATGCCATAAGTATTCCAACTCCTTTTGTGCAAACTCACACTTCGATAGCTTGATGAAGAAGTGGTGTTGTTCCAACAGTTCCAACACAACCTTGAGTTGCCCACTGTGCTCCTCCATGGACGTAGAATACACAAGAATGTCATTGAAAAACACCAACACGAACTTGCAGAGAAAGGGTCTGAATATGGCGCTCATAGCAACTTGGAATGTGGAGGGAGGGTTGCATAACCCAAATGACATAACCAGATACACGTAATGCCCTGAATGGGTCCTAAAGACATTCTTGTGCACGTCTTCCTCATTCATCCTGATTTGATGATAGCACGCCCTCAAGTCAAGCTTGGTGAACACTGTCGCCCCATGCAGCTCATCTAACACTTCATCAATCGTTGGAATGGGAAAACGATCTTCGAGAGTAACTTCATTCAAGGTTCGGTAGTCTGTACAGAATCTCCATGAACCGTCCTTCTTTCTTACCAACAACACCGGGGACAAGAATGGGCTCGTACTAGCTCGTATCAACCCCTGGGACAACATCGCATCCACTTGCCGGTCTATCTCCTTTTTCTGTAAATGAGCATATCAGTAGGGAGGCACATTCACCGGTCTTGCCGCATAATGGAGTACGATTCGATGATCGAACGAGTGTGGAGGTGGCAGCCCCTTCGGCATCTCCCACATATGTTTGTGTTCCTCCACTACACACCAAATAGATGGGGGCAGCTGCTGCAATTTTTCTTTGAGGGCCACCTCTCTCTGTCTCCTACCCACCTTCTCCTGGTTTGCACCTGCTAGGACCACAACAAAACAACTCGCACTACCCTTCCAAAGCCTCTCCATCACATTGGTTGCACACGGCTGAATTCCGGTGGGAGTTATTGCTCTCCACGGTCTCTTTTTCCGCTCAATTTGAACTTCATGGTCATGGCCTCATAATTGTTCAACACCCTCCCAATACTTCTCAACCAAGCATTACCAAATACCACGTCTAATCCCACAATCGTGAGAACATGCAAATCCGCACAAATCCGCACCCCTTGCACATTAAGCTTTACATCCCGCACGACCTCCTCACATTTGAGCTTTTCTCCATTGGCCACCCTCACCTCAAAGGGTTCCACGGCCACCCCTTTAAGCCCAACTTTCTTAGTGATGTCTGCATTGATGAAGTTGTGGGAGGACCCACTATCCACCAATAGTGGCATAAGCCTCATCGTGGTCGGTGTTCTCGCCCCCGACATAGCATTAAGGGGCAACTTCGTTGTGTCGCTTCCCGACGTCACAAGATGATCATTCCCATTCTCAGCCTCGACTTGGGTCGTTTCTTCATTTTCTTCTTCACTAATCTCCACTATTTGTAACACTTGGCTTGTCTTACACTGATGCTCCTAACTCCAATTCCCCCCACACTTGAAGCATAGCCCCTTTGAGATATGCTTTTGGACTTCCTTACGCAGATGTTCTCTGATCCTAGTAATGCCTCCCTCTTCCATAATCACCAGCTCGGAGCCAATGCCCTCCATGTCCCTGTCGTGGCCCACCATAGTACTCTCCCATGTGCAGTCCACTTAGATGGTCCGGACATTCCACCTCAAACCCCACACTGTCATCACCTTAATAACCTCATTCGTGGTGGCCCGGTCTTCGGATTGAAGCTCGGGAATAATCTGTCACATTGAGCCATCTTTCCACGGCTACTTCTCCACCTTCAATCCTTCATCCTCTCCTTCCTTCCCAGTCCGGTACGCCCTCCGGCCTCGACCTCTCGAAATCCGAGTCACCCTGAGTTTCCTTTTTGGTGGCGTTGTGTTGCTTGCTTTGACTGGTCATTCCCTCTTTCTTTCTACCTTTGATTTTTTGTGGTCAACTGGGTTAGCGTCGTCTGTAGCTCCGCTATTGCTGTCAAGATCACCTTTGGTCCCCCCCTCCAGTAGCTCCAACCTGACCTGGTTAGATCATGGGACGCCATCTAAATCCATAGGCCCGACCACCTCTTGAGTCCCCACCGAGAAGAACCCTCTCAACAAGAGCACCAAATTGTTGAGAACCCAGAGGTCGGATCCAACAACAATGCCTCAAACCACCCACACCCGAGCAAATTTGGTTCAGACAATCCACCAAACACGTGTGGCGCACCGATTATTTGACCCCTTAAACAATCAATCCAACCCTACCCACACCCAGGCCCTCATAGACAGCCACTACACATCCTCATTTGCCAAATAAAGCACAAAAACATGAATAAAATGGCTCGCAATCACAGTCCAAACAGAAACATCAACAGAACCCAACGAAACAACCACCAAATTTCCACGAACCTTAACCACCACTAGGCTTCCACAACTCTCAAACCCGGATGTCGTCAATCACCAGCCCAGATCGGCGATAGGACTCTTGTAGCTTGGTATTCGCCCGTCTCCCCGCTAGTCAAAGTGAGCGCCGACCAGATCGCCGCACATCGCTCCCAGTCTCGCCGGAAACGAATCTCCAGTCTGCGACAATAGTTGCTCCCAGAGAGCTCGCGGGAAAAAATCCTCTGAAAAATCTCCTCCCTCCCACGGCTTAATCCTCCCCCTCATATTTGTCTCTCACTAAGATGTCCTCAAAATACCCTTGGGCAACAATACATACAAAACCTGACCCATAACAAAAACCAAAATCAAAATAAAAGATAACAGCCCAAACAAAAACTTAAACAAAATTTTGCTTCATCTGAGCCCGATCCGCCCCATCATGCGCCCCCGAGACTATGTCGTCGGTTTGGTTTCCGAACACAAGTGTTTTTCCTTAGCGGAACTTCATCAGGGTGTAATGCCCCGGTCTACCATGTGTGCGCAAGCCTGCTGACCAATGGCCCCAACCCATCTCCACAGATCTGATTGGTCGCAGACGCTAAGCCTAAGGGCGGGTTGTTGGAGGCAGTAGTTTCCCTTCAATGAGAAAAACTTAAATAGTTAAGTGGGCAGTGCAGGAACTTCACAGGAGGTCATCCATCCCGCTACTACTCTCTCCAAAGCATGCTTAACAATCATTCCTGGGAAGTCCCTGTGTTGTCCACTTAACTATTAAGTTTCCCTCATTGAAGAAAGACTACTGCCTCCAACAACCTGCCATTAGAATTAGCGGTTGCGGCCAATCAGATCCGTGGAGACGAGTTGCGGCAACAGGTCAGCATGCCTGTAGTGCACCCACAGAAGACCAAGCTTTACATAAAAAGTGCACTTTTATGTAACCCCCTGGTCAACTGCGGGTGTGCTACAAGACTGCATACCAGTGACCCCAACCCATCTCCACGGATTTGATTGGCCACAGCCGCAAATTCCATTGATGGGTTTTTGAGGTTAGGTCTTGAACCGCACACCTTTTGATGAGGGAAACTCAAGTTAAGCGGGCAGTGCGAAGACTTCCCAGGAGGTCACCCATCCCGCCACTACTCTCGCTCAAGCGCGCTTAACTATGGAATTGTTTCATTTTTCGTCACCAACTGAGTTGCAGCTCAATTGGTGATGAGGAGGGGAGAAACTCTATAGTTAAGCGAGCTTGGATCAGAATAGTAGCGGGATGTGTGAAAAACTGGGAAGTCCCTGCGCGGCCCACTTAACTTGAGTTTTCCTCATCAAAGGGAGGTTGTGGCCTCCAACAACTCGTTAGTGGGCATGAAGAGGGTTGGAGTTACGGTATGCAGACCTGCTGAGGCTGACACTTTCGAGCTGCGTGCTGGGGGTGCCGGCAGTCATCCTTTCAAGCTGATTGTTAGGAAAGATGTTACGAAAAAGTGCAATTTTTTTATGTAACTCCTCGGTCTACTATGGGTACGGGTGTGCAAAAATAGTCGAAAAACCGAGAATCGGACCGAAATCGAACTGAACAGAGTGATTCAGATATGTTGTCATGGGTCTCGGTTCGGTTCCGGATCCACAAAACTTAGAATCGAGTAGTTCGGTTCGGTTCTCGATTCTTATGGTTAGGTACCCGAGAATCGATACGGAACCGATTATTGAAAAACACATGAATTTTTAGAGTTATCTTGATTTAATTAAATTTAATTTAGTGTGATTCAGTAGTTTCTGAGTCTTTTGCAATGATTGAATTCGGTGGTGGAACTTGAAGATAGAAAAACAGATTGCTTTCAAAAAGGCAAGTATGGAACGACTAGTTGATGACCCTTATGTTAATTATAATGTCTTATGGGAAGTTATGTCTTCACATTTAAGGATAAGTGAAAAAAACGTACTTGGAGTATCAAAAAGTTGTGCGCCCCCAAATAAAGAATCTTGTTGGTGGAAAGAGTAAGTACAAGACAAAGTGAGGGCAAAGAGGGTCAGCTATAAATCACTTTACCATGGTTGTAGATGTCGGATGTCGGGTTCATATCGGTTTGGGTTTGAAATGTCGTATGTCGGATTACGGGGATATATCGGGGATATTTTACAATATCGGATTTTAATATTTACATAAAGATTACATTATTTATAAACATATTTTTTGCAAATAAGTAAAAATGTACAGACAAATAACTATAGCAATGTATAGACAAATAAGTATTTATAACATTTTATTTGAAATAATTTTGAAAGATAAAGGAGAAGCCCATGTAATTATGTAAAGTTGGAGGGGAGTTTTTCTTAGCACAGGAGAAACAAAAATCACTGTATATTTACACAAGAAAAGTTATAAACTTAGCTATTGCAAGAAAGAAACTTAACTATAGCATAAGTAAGAATCTTACAGTAACACAAGTTTAATAAAACTTTTAGATCTTATGACTTGATCAATATAATAACTCCAAATAAAACTTTCAATTGTCGCAGAAAAAAGAAGAAAGAAGAAAGAAGAAGGGTTCTTACAGTGGAGTGAAGTAGCAGAAACCCTAAAGCTCGGCATCGACTCCTCGCGTCCTTGCCTGCGATGCCAATTCGTAGAAAGCCCGACGGCATCGTCTACTCCTCACCTGTGATGCCGATCCGTTGCCTCGTCCCCGGAGAAGGAGTTGTCGAGTGTCGACCACTCCGCCAGAGCGACTATCCCGAAAAATTAGAGTAGAGCGAGAAATGACGAATGCGTGAAATGGACTCGTGAAGTAGAAAAATATGGGTCCCGTGAACTTTGTTTTTTATATATATAATATAATAACAAATCGGTTTTGTTGTGTGTTGGATCCCTAGTAAAATTTGGGCTAGGTTCACTAAGTTAGGATCATATGACCCACAATGTATAGTCAGGGTCATGGTTGTGTCCTAGAGTCTCGGCCAAGTTCTTAGAATCAACATCACATGGACCAGCTATCAACAAGACTGTCAGAGAATCAAGACTTAGAGTTTTTCTAAAGACCAAGTAAAATGAGTTCGACGTTCGTCGAACTCAAGTCGACGATAGTCGTGCTCAGCTCGACGATCTCAGAGTAAATTCTCTGAGCTGAGCTCGACGAACTTGGTACTCAGGTCGACGAACTTTGGACACTATACTTCAACACTTCAAGATCAGAAAACATCTCTTTATTCTAAGTCCAGAGTCAGACTTTGCTCGACGAACTTGGTACTCAGGTCGACGAACTTTGGACACTATACTTCAACACTTCAAGATCAGAAAACATCTCTTTATTCTAAGTCCAGAGTCAGACTTTGGTCGACGAACTTGATTCTCAGCTCGACGAACTGTGACCATAATAGCTAGAGTTATCCAGCAGCAGTTAAGTGGTCCTCAGCTCGACGAAATCAATTATTAGGTCGACGAATTCTGGATACTTCACTTCAACACCTTCATCCAGAAGCATCTAAAATTATTCTAAAGTCCAAAAATATTTTGCTGAACTTCAATCGACGAAACCAGATATCAGTTCGACGAACTCCATACACAGAAAAGACAAAGTTTCTAGAGAATATAGTTCTGCTCTCAGCTCGACGATCTTGGAACTCAGCTCGACGAACAGAAGTCATGTGGTCGACGAACTCAGCAACTCAGCTCGACGAACTGTGAACTCAGCTCGACGATTTCTGTTATTACAGTTCGATGAATCCAGACTTAGTTATTTTTCATCCTTCTGTCCTCTTCTTACTGCAATAATTCCTTGAGTAATTAATGCTCAAAAATTCTCTGGAATATAACCGTCAGACAGAGCATTGATCATGGTCTTCTTCAGGATTATTGTCTGCCGTTTTTCCATGGGACAGTTGGGGAAATAATACAATGTCGTTTATTCTCAAGGTTGTCAGCATTGATTGCAGAGGATTTCAAAATTTCGAAAGACCATTTTTGACAGGAAATATAAAAGAGATTTTCTCTCTTCTTCCTGTAGATAGATAGACAGACAGAACAAGATATACAATACAGAGAGACGACAGACACAAAAAATAGTCAGTCTGAAACAAGAGATTCACTGCTGTCTGTCAACACAGAATTCTGACACAACAAGAAGTCATATTCCTGAAGATCATCAGCTATCTGAAAAAGAAGAACATCTAATCAAAATCAAGAGTCTTCTGTCTTCAACACTACAGGATACTTCAAAGGACAACTACATCACTATCTGTCAAAGAAGTTCCTGAACAGCTGCTGATCAAGGCTGTACTACTGAAGGTCTATCACCCTGCAGCAAGGCTTCTTCTACCTGAACCATTTTATATCTCAGGGGGAGCTTGTGCTAAAATCAAATATCCACCAGTCTTCTCTGTTGTATATTGAGAAAGAGAAGACACAATCATCTCTCACCCCCCCCCCCACTGTATAAAGGGTTATAACTCTCTTCAAAAGTTATTCCTGGTTGCAAGTCACCTGATCAAAAGACTTGAGGATTGGTTTTTGAGCACCTGGTCAAAAGCTCATTGGTGTCAGGCACCTGATCAAAAATCTGAGTGGATTCCTACCAGTGTGGTAGAAGAGTGGATGTACCCAAGTTTAGGGGAACCACTATAAATTCTTGTGTTGTCTGGATTGGTCTTTTCTTTTGTTTTTGTGTTGTGGCTGTTTGTTAGAATTGATGTTTTAATTTTGTTCCTGCACTTGATTAAATCAGAAGAAAATTTTTTAAACCCTGAATACTCTATTCACCCCTCCCCCCCCCCCCTCTAGAGTATTCCTGATCTAACAGCTCACTTTCATGTCCCGAAAAATTAGAGTAGAGCGAGAAATGACGAATGCGTGAAATGGACTCGTGAAGTAGAAAAATATGGGTCTCGTGAACTTTGTTTTTTTATATATTAAATATAATAACAAATCGGTTTCGTTGCGGTTTGCACCCAAAACATTTATGTCAGCCGACATGTCGGACATGTCGGCCGATATCTACAACACTGCACTTTACGCTTGTAGGAATGATGAAAATTTAGTCAAGTATAAAGTCGCCAAAAAAGAAGCTAAACATACAGTAGGTAAAGCAAAAGGTCAAGATTATGAAGAATTTTATAAGCGACTAGATACCAAAGATGAAGAGCGTGACATATATAAAATTGCTCGAGCTAGAGAAAGGAAGACAAGAAATTTAAGTCAAGTAAAATGCATAAAGGATAAGACAGAAATAGTTTTGACCGATGATGTGGATATTAAAGATCAATGAAAAAGATACTTTTATCAATTTTATAATGACACAAAAGACAATGAATTGAACTTGTAAGAGTTACGTGAATCAGAGTAGTATATGAACATAACATTTTATCGTAAAATTCAGGTATCAGAGGTAAAAGATGTTTTAAATAAGATGAAAAATGAAAAGATTGTTGGATCAGACGATATATCTATCGAAATATGGAAATGTCTAGGAAATGAAGAAATTTTGTGTCTTACATGTTTTTTCAATAAGATACTGAAGTCAAAGAGATTGTCAGACCAATAGAGAGAAAGTATCTCGGTATCTTTATATAAGAACAAAAGAGATATATAAAATTGTGTTAATTACAAAGAAATTAAATTGATGAGTCATATCATGAAACTATGGGAACGAGTAATAGAAAGAAGAGTAAGACGGAAGACTAACATCTCGGAGAATCAATTTAGATTCATGTCAGGGAGGTCGACTATGGAAGTTATATATCTCTTGAGGAGACTCATTGACAACTATCGAGAAAGAAAATAAGAATTGCATATACTGTTTATTGATCTTGAGAAGGCTTAAGATAGAGTTCTAAGAGAGATCATATGGAGAGTCTTAGAAAAGAAAAGTGTAAATGTTCCATATATTGACACAATCAAAGATAAGCATACAAATTCAGTGACAAGGGTGAGGACATCTGGAGGATTAACACATGAATTCTCTATCACTGTTGGCTTACATCAAGGTTCAGTTTTAAGCTCTTATCTCTTTACCATTATCTTAGATAAGCTCACCAGACATATGCAACAAGCAATACATTGGTGTTTATTATTTGCGGATGATATCGTTTTGGTTGATAAGACATGCGAGGGGAGGGTGTTAACGCAAAACTTGAATCTTGCCGAGATACTTTAGAAAAGAAGGGTTTTATGTTGAGCAGGGTAAAGACAAAGTATATGGAGCTTAAATTTAACAGTACAAGAAGGATGGATGACTTCTTTATTAAGTTGGATGAACAAGATATTTCTCGTAGTGAGTGTTTTAAATATCTTGGATCGATAGTTCAAAACGACGGAGGTATTGAAGTGGAAAGGCACGTCAGGGATCTTATGTGATCGTAAAATACCACTAAAACCTAAGTGCAAGTTTTACGGTACCGCAATTAGACCCGCGATGTTTTATGGTTCTGAGTGTTGGGCAGTGAATTGTGTACATAAGCAAAAAATGGGAGTTGCGGAGATGAGAATGCTCAGGTGGATGTGGGGACACACGAGATTGGATAAAATTAGGAATGAAAGTATCAGGGATAAGACAGGAGTAGCACCAATTACAGAGAAGATGTGAGTAGCTCGTCTAAGATGGTTTGGACACGTACAAAGGAGACCATTAGAGGCACCTGTTAGGCATTGTGAGAGTCTAGTCACTAGACATGTTAAACGAGAAAGAGGTAGACCAATAAAGACTTGGAATGAAACTGTAAGGAAAGACATGATGTATTTAGGCTTTAGTGAGATTATGACAAAAGATGGGGCACAATGGCGACAAAGGATCCATATAGTCGACCCCACTATAGTGGGATAAAGGCTTGAATGTTGTTGTTGTATGTTACCGCTACTACACAAGATGGAGAATCCGGCGAGAGAGAGAGAGAGAAGGTCGGTTAGGGAAGGAGAGGAGGAGCAAGGGAGAGAAGGAGAGGGTTCAGCCCCCTTTTACTTGATAGATGATCCAAGGATAAAACATTAGGGTTACAATAGTCCTCTTATATAATGAGGCACAACCAAACAAAAAGTCTAAAATGCCCTTAGGCCAAAACACTCTTAGCGCCACCCTTAACCCGCTGCTGGGTCTCCCGCGAGTGCGCTACCGCGGGCGATACCGCGGTCCGGATCGCCCGGCGAAACCGCGGCAACACCACCTCCCTCCTGCGTGCGTGGTCGTCGTGCATACACCCTCCACGGCGGCTAGCTGTCATGCAGTTCGGTAACAATGCCTCCGTCTTGAAAATTCGCCTTGTCCTCAAGGCAGAAGTCCGGAAATTGACGCCGAAAATCCTCGCGGAGTAGCCATGTGCTTGCCGACGGAGACCGATGTCGCCAGGCCACCCGGACTTCCTCGGGAGCACCAGTGCTGGGGTGGGGGGACCGACTATCCAGAATAGTCGCCGGGTACAAGGGTGCCGAACCGGAGAAAACAAGGTCGGCGGGAATGTGGTCCAAGGTGGGGTGATCGCCGATGACCCACCGAAGCTGCGAGACGTGGAACACGGGGTGAATCCGGATGTCGTCCGGTAACCGAAGGCGGTAGTCCACAGCCCCAATCCGACTGAGCACCTCGAACGGGCCAAAGAACCGTGGTGTCAGCTTGGGACAAGCGCGGCGGGCGACTGTGAGTTGGCGGTAAGGATGGAGCTTAATGAACACCTTCTCGCCCAGAGAGAACTGCAAGTCCCGGCGTTTCTGGTTGGCGTATGACGTCATTTTGGCCTGGGCACGGCGGAGGTGCTGCTTCAGGCTGTCTAGAATGGTGTCCCGATCCTGGAGGTGAGCTGCGAGGCCGGCTACGGGGCACTCGCCCAGAAGGTGTCGGATAATAGAAGGAGGGGAGCGGTCGTAGACTGCTTCGAAGGGGGAGGTGTTGGCGGCGTAATGATAAGCCGTGTTGTATGAATATTCGGCCCATGGGAGCCATTTCGCCCAGGTGCCCGGCCGTTCGCCAATAAAGCATCGAAGGTAGGTTTCAAGACAACGATTGAGGACTTCGGACTGCCCGTCCGTTTGGGGGTAGTAGGCGGTGCTCATTCGAAGGCGAGTGCCCTGCAGGCGGAAAAGAGTGTTCCGAAAGCTGCTCAAGAAGAGCGGGTCCCGACCGCTGATGATGGAGCGCGGAAAGTCGTGAAGCCGCACGAGCCCGGCAATAAAACCGTCCGCCACGGTGGCGGCCGTGTCGGGGTGGCGTAGGGGAATAAAGTGGCCGTACTTCGAGAGGTGGTCTACGACCACCAAAATGCAGTCGAACCCGGCCGAATACGGTAACCGGGTGATGAAATCCATAGTGATGTCCTCCCAGATGCGTTCGGGCACTGGAAGGGGCTGCAGCAGGCCCCCTGGAAATAATGACTCATACTTGGCCTTCTGGCAAGGAAGGAAGGTGGCGATATAAGCCTTGATCTGGCGAAACATATGCGGACAAAATAATGAAGCGGCGAGGCGGCGATAGGTGCGGAACGCGCCGGCATGGCCGCCGGACGGGGATGCGTGGAATTCCTACAAAAGTCGTGGAATACAAGCGGAACTGGCGGATAGCACGAGGAGGCCGCGGTAGAACAAGCGTCCCCCAATGAGCGAGTAGGGCGGATGTGCGGCCAGATCGGCGATGAGAGCTGTACGAATGAGGCCAAGTACGGGATCCCGTTCGACTCCCTCCTGGATATCCGCGCCCTCTTCCCACACTGGCCGAGTAAGGGCCACTAACTCCGGTGCGTTTGGTTGGCGGGAGAGAGTGTCGGCCTCCCGATTAGTCTTACCGGAGCGGAACTCGATCGAGAATTCGTAACCCAGAAGTTTGGCGGTCCACAGTTGTTGTGCGGGTGTGGCAATTTTGTGCTGGAGGAGATAGCGGAGGCTATGATGGTCCGTACGGACCACGAACGGCCGTCCCAGGAGATACAGGCGTCAATGCTAGACGGCGAGGACAAGAGCCATAAGTTCATTATTGTACGTCGAGCAGCTCCGAATGGAGGACGAGAACCCGCGGCTGTAATAGGCGATGGGGCGGCCGGATTGCATGAGAACCGCGCCGACCCCGGTGCCCGAGGCGTCGCACTCCACGACGAACGGTTGGTTAAAATCGGGCATGGCCAAAACCGGCCCGTGCACGAGAGCCGACTGCAGGGCTGTAAACGCGGCCAGGGCTGTGGCGGACCACCCGAAGGGGCCCTCCTCTGAGGTTTTCAGCAGCTGTGTAAGAGGACGGGCCAAGGTGTCGTATCCCTGAATAAACCGCTGGTAATAGCCGGTAAGGCCCAAGAAGGCCCGCACCTCGCGGACCGAAGTGGGCGTCGGCCAGTGAAGAACCGCCATGATTTTGTCTTCGTCCATGGCCACTCCATTGGCCGCAATAGTATGGCCCAAGTAGCTAACCTTCGGGGAGCCGAAGGTGCATTTCTTCCGGTTCAGAACGAGGCGGTGGTGGTGAAGAGTGAGGAGGGTGGCCCGGACGTGTTGAAGGTGTGTCTGCCAAGTAGAACTGTATACCAAGATATCATCAAAAAAAACAAGAACATGCTTACGGAGTACCGGCCGAAAGATGTCGTTCATGGTAGCCTGAAAGGTGGTCGGGGCGTTAGTCAGCCTGAATGGCGTTACCAAGAACTCGAAATGGCCGTCATGAGTCCGAAAAGCTGTCTTGGGCACGTCTTCTGGCCGGACCCGAATCTGATGATAGCCGGCCCGAAGGTCCAGCTTAGTGAAGAAGGTGGTGTCGTGGAGTTCGTCCAGAAGCTCTTGAATGACGGGGATCGGGAACTTGTCGGAGATGGTTGCCTTGTTGAGCTCACGATAGTCGACGCAAAAACGACAACTACCATCCTTCTTGCGTACGAGAAGGACCGGGCTGGAAAAGGGGCTCGCACTCGGCCGAATAATGCCTCCCAATAGCATTTCCCGTACAAGCCGTTCGATCTCGTCCTTCTGAACATGCCGATAGCGGTACGGCCGAACGGACACCGCGGACGTGTCTGACTAGAGAACTATGGCGTGATCGGTGTGGCGGACCGGGGGTAGGCCGGTCGGGGCCTCGAACAGATCATCGAACTCATGGAGGAGGTGGCGGAGATCCTCGGGAGGTGGGGGAAGCTCGGCCTCAACACCCTGAAGAGGCCAAAGCCATGCGGAGAAGTCCACCTCAGAGGTATGCTGAAGGGCTCGGAACGATACCGGTGTCCGGAGGAGGGTTGAGTCGCCCGTAAGACAGTGGAAAATGGGCCCCTGCTGGAAGTGCATAGTCATTGTGGCCCAGTTGACCCAGACGTCGCCAAGTGTTTGGAGCCAAGCCACTCCTAAAATGGCGTCAAGGCCACCCAACCCAAAGATGTAGAAGTCGGCAGTCACGACGCAGGTACCGAGAGCTATCGTCATCACCTGGCGGAGGACCTGCGTCGGTCGGCGACGGCCGTCGCCCAAACACACTGTGAAAGTCGGGGATGGTTGGAAGGGAAGCGCAAACTCGCGCGCGAGATCTTCCGAAATAAAGTTGTGGTTGACGTCGTTGTCTATCATGAAAATGAGGTCGCGGTGCTGGAGGCGGCCGCGAAGCTTCATCGTACGCGGGCCCGTGATGCCGCCAACCGAAAAATAAGGGAGCTCCAAACAGTGGAGGTCATCCCCGACCGGAATGGGAGGATCGGGGGTCGAGAACGCTGTCAGGTCATCGATCTCTGGTGTCATCTCATTGAGAGAGTCGTCGCCGAACAAGGCGTGAAATTCTTTAACCGAGCATACATGGTTTGGCGAGTACGGCTGGCGACAACGGAAGCACAAACCTCGCTTGTGGAGGTCGTTGTATTCCGCGTTCGGAAAACGGTGTAGCGGTCCGAGCCCCGGGCGAGGCCCACCTGGGTGAGGAGTGCGAGGGCCTCCCTCCCGCGGTGCGGTCGGCCGCGGCGGGATATGGTGGGCCGGAGGAACGGAGATGGCCGGTGAAACAGGTCGGATGCCCAAATCCTCCTCCACGGCACGGGCGAGGTCAATGGCGGCCGAGACGGTGTGGGGTTGATGCGTGCGGAGGCGGGAGCGAATGGATGGACGTAGACCCCGAAGGAAGAATCTCAAATAGTGATCCGGAGGTAGCCCGGGAATGTGGGAAACCAATGTCTCGAACTCATCAATATATCTATCAAGGTCGGCCGATTGGCGAACGCTGCAGAGACGCTCAATGGCGGAGCCGGAGTACCGCGCATCGTAGTGTTGAATCATTTCATTCTTCAATTCCGGCCAAGAAATTTGGGGTTGAACATGGCGTAGCCAACGGGCCCAATGCAAGGCGGAGCCGGAGAGACCGACTACGGTGATGCTCACTTTGTCCTCTTCGGCGGTGAAGTGGAGGTTGAAGAATTGTTCGGCTCGAGCAATCCACCCCATCGGATCGACGCCCGTGAAAGAGGGCAACTCCAATGCCAGGGGGGTCAACCCACCGGGGATAGCAGGGTCGTTGGCCGCAGCTCGGCCGCCATCAGCGGCGGGACGGGGGGCTGGCCGCGGAGGGAGGAGGACGAGGTGGCGGCAGGCGTGGGGGGCACGGGCGGGAGGAGCTCAAGACGGACCAGAATGGCGGCGGTGGTGTTGGAGGTGGTGAGGGTCGTGGCTTGGAGGGCGGACACGGAGGCCCACAGATCGGCGAGGTCGGCCTCATGGGCGTCGGCCCGGGCGCGGAGGTCGTCCGGGTTGTCGGAGGAGGCGGCGGCGGTAGCGTTCCGAGTGGAGACCGGCATGATGCGGATATCCGGCGGCGCAGCGGCGGGCGTACCGGCAGGTCAGACCAAATGTTACCGCTACAACACAAGAGGGAGAATTCGGCGAGAGAGAGAGAGAGAAGGTCGGTTAGGGAAGGAGAGGAGGAGCAAGGGAGAGAGAAGGAGAGGGTTCAGCCCTCTTTTACTTGATAGATGATCCAAGGATAATACATTAGGATTACAATAGTCCTGTTATATAATGAGGCACAACCAAACAAAAAGATTAGAATGCCCTTAGGCCAAAACACTCTTAGCTCCCCCCTTAACCCGCTGCCGGGTCTCCCGCGAGAGCGCTACCGCGGGCGATACCGCGGTCCGAATCGCCCGGCGACACCGCGGCAACACCACCGCCCTCCTGCGTGCATGGTCTTCGTGCGTACACCCTCCACGGCGGCTCGCCGTCATGCAGTTCGGTAACATTGTATATAACATTTTAACAATTTCTTTTAGATGAAGTATTTGATTTTATAATTTTCTTATTTAATCATTAGGAATGCTTGCATGTATAAGGGTTGCAAAAAAATATATGAAGCCCGAGTAGAACCAAGAACTGAACCAGAACCGAGCTATGTGGTTTGGATCTGGTTCTATATCTTGAGTACATGGATCGGTTCAGGTTCTCAAAAGCCAGAACCGAACCTACAAGGGTCGGTTCTTGATTTTGGGTGGAATCGATCCGAACCGACCTGAGTTGCACCCCTAACAGTGGGTGCGCTACAGGTCTGCAGATCAGTGACTCCAACCCATCTCCACGAATCTGATTGGCCGCAACTGTTAATTCCAATGGCGGGTTGTTGAGGTTGGGTATCAAACCGCAGACCTCTTTTTGATGAGTAAAACTCAAGTTAAGCGGGCAGCGCGGGGAATTCCCAACCCCTAGGAGGTTACCCATCTTGCTACTACTCTCGCCCAAGCACGTTTAGCTATGTAGTTTTTCAACTTCTCATCACCAATTGAGCTGTGGTGAGAAGGACCAGTTTAGAGATCCTTTTCTAGGAGGTATGAGGTTCAAACCCCAGCCTCAGCAACTCGTCATTGGAATTAGCAGTTGCAGCCAATCAGATCTGTGGAGATGGGTTGGGATCACTGGTTTGCAGACCTGTAGCGCATCCACGCTAGACCAGGGTGTTACAGAGGGTTCCTTATTTTTGAGAATAATACAATTCTAATTTGTAACATGACATCAGTGCCTCCTCTCACGGCCTAACATTTGCTCTAATTTCAGTGTCTCCTAAACTCCCACGAACAAACCCAAGGGTTGATCTCTCGAACAAATCTAACTGCTGACTCCCGCGATCGCTCTAGTGGCACCTCTCGAGACTACTCCTATCCTCGCACCCATAAAAGAAGCCTCTTCCGCCGACTTGGGCCACTCGTTAACTCGAACAGTTGGATAGTTCTGAATGTGTATGTACGGCCTTGATGTCATATTCCTGCAATGTTTCACCCCCCATTTCTTAAGGAATTACATATCTTTGGTTCCCATGCATTTCTTAAGGAATTACATATCTTTGGTTCCCATGCATTCCTTTGTAGTCTGGCCATGATCTAATGACATTTTTTTCCTTGACGCTGCAGATCTAAAGTTTGCCTTCTTGGCCAATAAAAATCCTATATCTTTTCTTATTTCTCCTTTCCTGCAAGCTCATTTCTATTGAGGTTATGTCGGGCGTTGAAGAATCACGTCATACACCACCATCAATCCCTCCTCATATATCTCATCCTTCCACCAGCTTAACTCAGAGGAATCCTGATCTGAATATTCAGACCATCCCTCAAATACTACCAATTGTTTGGATGACACAAAAGTCGGCAATTGTTCATATATGTCAATGGGACTACTTATGTGCCACCAGCGGATTCTCCGGGTTAGTTTCAATGGGAAGCATAGAACTCCTTGGTTATTTCCTAGCTCATTAATTCTAGCACTATAGCCCACACTACCTCTTCCTCGACACAACTAACACTTTGAAGCGTGTTGAGTCCCGCTCACTCATGAAAGGGAAATGGGACACATTTTTTTGCTTCACTGCAACATTAGTCTGCTTAGACAAGGGAACCGCCCTCCTTCCACCCACTACCTGAAGTTCACACAGCTGTTTCAGGAGTATGATCATTTTGATTCACAGATCATGGCATGCAACCCAGATATGCTTCTTGTCCGGACTCTACTTGAACACCCGATTGCATTCCTCATGAGTACGAACACGAAGTTGCTTGGGAGGAGGCTCCTACTCACCTTACTCAAACACATGATTACCTTCATAAAAGTTTTATGTATTGATAATGGGCATGAGTATGTTGATTCATCCTTCGAAGGCTATCTTAGGAATCAGGGCATCATCCACCAAACGTCATGTGTGTACTCTCCTGCTCAAAATGGTATTGTGGAGGGGAAGAACCGTCATCTCTTAGAAATTGCTCGGTGCTTGCTCATCACTATGTATATGGCCAAGAAGTACTCGGGTGATGCGGGCAGGTTCCACTGTCACTCATTTGATTAACCGCAAGCCAACTCCCATTTTAGGAAATAAATCTCCCCTTGGTACTCTTTAACATTTCTACCAGCTTTCTTCCACCCTAAATCTTCGGGTGTCTTTGTTTTGTCCATATTCATTTCATTCACCGCTCCACGCTTAATCCTCGTGCCCTCAAGTGTGTCATCATCAGGTACTCTCCTACCCAAAAAAGGGCACAAGTGCTTCCATCCTCCTACACATAAGATTTTTGCTATGGATGTCACCATTCGTGAATCTCATCCTTACTATGGGATCTCTCTTCGGGAGAGTCTCTACTGAATAATGAAGTGAGTTCCCTTACTCTTCCCTTACCTATTCCTCTGGCCTATAACCCTCCTACTCCTCCCACGGATATCTATGGTCTGGTGGAGAGTAGTTACTACAAAAACAGTTGCAAGTTTTTACTTGGAGGACAAACACAAGCACGGCCCACAGCTACTATGGAATCACCAGAACTACCTACAGAATCTGCAGACCATCCTATTGCTCTCAAAAAAGTACTAGATCTTATATCCAACACCCCATATCAAATTATATTTCATATAACTCATTCACCCCATCACATAAAGCGTTTGTGACCTCCCTAGCCACGTTTTATATTCCCTCATCTTGGCAGGATGCATCTGTTCATCATGAATAAACAGGCGATGATCAAGGAGATGACTAACTTCAGATAAGAAATACACTTGGGACCTTGTTCCTCTTCACACAAGGAAGAAGACGGTTGGGCGTAAATTAGTGTACTTCGTTAAGCAAAACTCATAAGGTATTGTGGAAAGATGCAAAGCCAGACTTTTTTTCATAGAGTACACACAAACTCTAGGAAACGTTTGTGTCAGTTGCTAAGAAGAACACAATTAGAGTTCTTCTATATGTGATGTTTGCAAAGGGTGGGACCAAAACCAGCTAGATGTAAAAAAACACTTTCCTTCATGGTGATCTGACAGAGGAAGTATATATGCCCATACCACCAGACTTCGCTCCTAAAGGATCGGAATACAAAGTATGCAGGTTAAAGAAATTCCTCTACAAACTAAAGCAATCATCACGCGCGTTTTGGGCAGTTTCATAGGGTTATGATTTCTTTTTGTTATAAACAAAGTCATGTTGATCATACTATGTTTGTAAAACAAAAGTAAAGATACTATTCTCATAGTAACGAAGCCATGTTAATCATACTTGGTCATCAGGAGTAAAAAACAACAAATTGTTGGTTGATCAAGCGTTGAAGCTGAGTTTTGGACTATGGCGCACGGGAACTGTGAAGGGATATAGCTCCACTCTTTGTTGAGTGACATAGGGTAAAGTGTGGAGGGCCTCTCCAATATTTTATGACAATGAGGTCAGAATAATCATTTGGACTCGGTTTGTTCCCTCTGAAGGGCAACTTGTTGATGTTCTCACCAAGGTTCAAAGTGGAAAAGCTTTCGAGAAAATTATTGGCAAGTCCGGCATTGACAACATTATCAGCCCAACTTGAGGGGATGAGTTAGAATGTTTATATTTTATGTTTACGCATTTCTTTCCTTTTCTAACCTTGGATGTATCTCTCCTATATATGGTAGTTGCAACTATCAAGTATGAAAAATTGTAAGATTTAACGCTAAAATAGGTATACAACGCACATTCTACACGAAAACCGAACGCATCAAGAACGTCAACGTCTACATCGTCTTCGTCTTTATCTTCAGAAAGCTTTGGGGACTTTCTCTCACTTTTTATATATCTTGTAATCTTTTATTTTAAGTTTTTGTAACGGGTTTGGAAAAATCGTTCGGGGAGAATGTGGAATTCGGGGAAGAATTCCATAAGAAATTCGCCTTTTTGTGGCGACTATGTCCTTGTGCAGCTTATAGGAAAATTCATTGTCTTGTGTGCAGCGACTAGGTCGAGGTTAAATCTAGGGGAGGTTAGAGGTCGTATCTGGGGTTAGAGCTCGTCTCATCAAATACAACATTAATAGATTCATCTACGACCAGTGTTTTCTTGTTAAAAATCCTAAATGTCTTACTATGGCTACTATATCCTACGAAAATACCTTCAAAACTCTTTTCACTGAATTTAATTGTGTGATACTTCTCATTATTAAGTACGAAGTATTTACTTCCGAAGATTCTAAAATATGAAATGGTCGGTTTCCTGCCCTTTAGTAGTTCGTAAGGTGTTTTATCATAGTTCTTATTTATGAGTGCTCTATTTTGCACGTGATAAGCAGTGTTGATGGCTTCAGCCCAAAAGTATTCTGATAGTGAGGTATCACTCAACATGGTTCTGCAAGCCTCTATGAGTGTTCTATTCCTTCTCTCAATGACTTCATTCTGTTGAGGAGTACGAGGAGAGGAAAACTCATGAAAGATACCTAGGCTTTCACAGAATTCTGTTATGGCCCCAGATTTGAACTTTGTTCCATTATCATTTCTGATTTTGACAACTGAATAGTTGTATTCATTCTAGATCTGCCTGAAAAAATTAGTGAAAATATCAAAAGTATCTGACTTGTGTCTTAGAAAGAACACCCATGCAAAACGAGAGTAGTCATCTACAATAACCAGTGTATAATCCTTACCTCCCAAACTTCTAATTTGCAGGGGACCGAACAAGTCCATATGAAGTAGGTGTAAACACCTGTTAGAATCTTTCCCAATAATACTTTTAAAGGTAGCTCGTGTTTGCTTGTCTTTTACGCATGTGTGACAAGATCTATCTTTGACGCACTTAACGTTGGGTGCATCGCGTACTAAATTAAGAGAAAATAATTTATTAATAGTTTTGTAATTTATATGTGCTTATCTCTTGTGTCATTGGTCACCAAGAGAAGCAAATAAATATCATAAATTCAAATATTTGGGAGAAAAACCGGTGAAGCAAATAAATAACCGGTGCACGTCAGCCGGTCTTTGGGAGAAAAACCGGTGAAGCAAATAAATATCCATAATAAATTCAAATATTTTGTATTCAATTCTAAAAAAATAAATTCACGTCTCTCTTTGTATTCTTAACTTGATTTTATTTTCACGTATAAAATATTTTAATTAATATTTCTCCTGAAGTTTTATTGCAAAATATATTTGAATGTTCGTTATTGTAAGAAAGAAACTATTGAATCCAATATCTGTGAGCTAGCGCCTGACGGTAAAACTTATCGCTGACGGTATTGAAGAAATATTGAATTCCTACCTTTTCTATAATTAATATTCATAATAAATTTTTTTAATTATTAAATTAAGATTTCTATAAAATATTCTGAAACTTAATTTATAAACTCTGTTATTTTTATTAAGATTTAAAATTTCATAAATCTCTTATTCACCCCCCCCCCCCCCCCGAAGGGAGTCGTAAGATCCAACACGTGGTATCGGAGCAAGGTTATTCTAAAACGTCTTCACAATCGGGAATAATGACACTTCATGATCTCGCTTCCAATAGAGGGAATTAGAGGGAATGAAATTTTACTTAATGAAAAATCTTTAGCACTACTTTTTTTATGGATGAAAATAATAAAGGGTGGAAAATTGCAATGAAAAATTTTATTAAATCCTTAGATATTGAAGTTTTGAATATAATCATTAAGAAGCCACCAAGTATTCTAAATAAAAATGAAATTGTTTTAAATGTGAAATCACAAAATAATTTATTTTGTGCATTTGACCAAAATATTTTCAAACTTATTTATATTATGCCTACCGCTCATAAAATTTGCAACTTTCTTGAAAATACTTATGATTTCCCTTCTAGGTAAGGAGTGCACGTCAAGTGAAAAGAAATAATAGAACACACCATGCGGAAGAGAAGATGAAATCTCAACTATGGAAGAGGAATGTCAAGAAAATGTCAAAGAAACCATGTGTTCAAATCTTGTCTCATCTGATAACGCTGTAAGTAAATCAAAATCTTATCTTTTAGCAACAAATTTTATTTCTACATTGCATGTGCTTGATGTGGCTAAATGAAAAATTAAGAAATTAAAAATTATTAATTCAAAATTACATTTAGAAAACAAAATTTTAAAAGCACAACTTAATGTAAAAATAAAATTTTGATGTGTCTACTTCTCCTTCATGCTCTTTAGATAAAATTTTTACACAATGTATTGATTACAATGAATCAAAAGAAAATTTCAAGATTTTTTTAAAAAGAGCTACATATTTTAAAAAAATATAGTCAAAAGTTGATTAAAGAAAACGGTGCTACCTTATAAACAATAATCATTAAAATTGTTTATTCAAAAAATTTCAAGTGATAAAAGTCTTTTATTTCTAGTTCATCTTCAAAACTATACGAGACTTCTACTAGTATTTTAAATTATATTAAATATATACCTAGTAGAATATTTAATTCTAAAAATATATGAATCATAATCCTCACTTGTCTCTCCCAATATAAATTTAAATGTTCACAAATTTTCCTTAAGAAATAATTTTGAAAATCATTATGAAATTTTCAAATATAAAAATATTAAATAGTCAAAGTATGAATGAAGGCCCAAAATTAAAGATGAAACTTTAAATCCACTTGAAAGAGTCGATTCATCATGTTCTCCCCAAAAATCAACACACAGTACTTGGATGTCCAAAGAAACCGTTACACTCGGTCCCCTTTGAATACATAAATCTCTTATTCACTAGTATTTGTAGAAATGGAGAAAGCCAACCTTGTATATATGTTCACTTGGTAATAGTTACAAGTATACATACCCTTATATAGGAGAAGAAGGAAGGAAAAATCCTAATACATGATGTGGGACTAATACAAGAGAGAGAGAAAATAAGGAACAACATGGGCCCTTAAATGGGCTTTTCTAACACTCCCCCGCAAGCTGGAGCGTACAAGTCGTAGGCGCCAAGCTTGGATAGGAACTGATAGTATAGCGGCCTGGAGAGAGCTTTCGTCAGGATGTCCGCAACTTGGTCGGTAGCAGGAACATGCGCCAAATCTATCTTCTTTGACTGTACCTTTTCCCGGATAAAGTGACAGTCAACTTCGATATGCTTTGTTCGTTCGTGAAAAACCGGATTCTTGGCAATATGAATTGATGCCTGACTGTCGCAAAATAAGGTTGCCGGAGATGAAAGACGAACACCTAAGTCTCTCAGAAGGCCTTCAAGCCAGGTTAGCTCAGAAACGACAGCAGCCATAGCCCGGTACTCGGCTTCGGCAGAGGAACGCGCAACCACATTCTGTTTCTTGCTACGCCAAGTTATGAGGTGTCCACCAAAGTAAGTACAGAATCCAGTTGTGGAGCGCCTATCATCAATAGATCCTGCGTAGTCAGCGTCAGAATACGCGACAAGAGATAGAGATGTGGATGGCTTGTACACGAGTCCTTGTTCGGGGGCGATCTTGAGATATCGAAGGATGCGCTCGACAGCTTGAAGATGAGATGTCCGAGGAGCGTGCATGAAACGGCTCACAACTCCCACAGCAAATGAGATGTCTGGTCGAGTCACCGTAAGGTAGATCAGCTTCCCAACCAAGCGTCTGTAATATTCCGGATTTGTAAGTAGCTTGTCAGAGTCAGAACTATGGGCCGAGAGCTTGTGATTTGCGTCCATAGGAGTCTCTGCAGGTTTGCACCCAGAATAACCTGCATCACGAAGGAGGTCTATACAGTACTTCCTTTGAGATAACACAAGACCATCAGGGCGTCGGGCGACCTCGAGCCCAAGAAAGTACCGAAGGTTGCCCAGGTCTTTGGTTTGAAAGGCAGAATTCAACTGTGCCTTGATCTGTTGTATTCCTGTCGTGTCGTCGCCAGTAATCAGGATATCATCAACATAGACCAGAAGAATCACAGTCCCGGTTGACCGATGTCGGGTGAAGAGAGAAAAATCAGCCGAGCTCCGAGTGAAGCCACTAGCACAGACCACCTTACTGAACTTTTCAAACCATGTACGCGGGGACTGTTTGAGACCATAAATGGATTTCCGAAGGTGGCATACCAAAGACTCCCCCGTGGTCTCAAACTCGGGAGGCTGCTGCATATAAACGGTCTCCTGGAGATCGCCGTTGAGGAAGGCATTCTTGATATCCAGCTGATAAAGTGGCCAGTGACGATGAACAGCCAAGGAGAGAAGAACGCGGACCGTGTTCAATTTGGCCACGGGAGAGAAGGTTTCCTCGTAATCAAGGTCATGTTGCTGAGTAAACCCCCGTGCCACAAGACGTGCCTTCAGACGGTCGATAGTGCCATTCGCTGCATGTTTAATGACAAAAACCCATTTGCAGCTAACAGGGGTGTGGCCAGTAGGAAGAGGAACCAGATCCCAGGTCTGGTTAGCCTAGAGAGCCTGCATTTCATCGTGCATAGCAGCCCGCCATCCTGGGTGGTGAAGCGCCTCCTGCACATTGTTAGGAAGAGAAATAGAGGAAAGGGAGGTGGCAAAAGTGTAGAGAGGCGGTGTGAGCCGATGTAGAGAGACGTAGTTGGTCAAGGGATGAGCTGTAGAGACGGGAGTGTGATCGACCGCAGCCGAGCTATCGCTGGCAGCAGGGAGCTGGGTCACGGGAGCATCCATGGATGGGCGACGAGAGTAGACACGGATTAGCGGTGGAGGAACCCGAGGAGGAACGGGGGGAGAGGAGGAAGAAGACGGCACAGATGGCGTGACCGGGACAACGGGCCGGGGAAGAGAGGGAGCAGAAGACGAGGGAGCAGAAGACGAGGTGGTGCCGGGTAAGTGGAAGGGCTGGTCTTCGCAGAAGGTGACATCTGCAGAAACGACCATTTTGCCGGTAGTAGGAGAGTAGCAGACGTACCCTTTTGAGTGCGGGAGTAGCCAACAAACATATACTTGGAGGCCCGAGAAGCAAGTTTGTCGGAAGGAGGGCCAAGAAGGTGGACATAACAAACACACCCGAAGATCCGTGGTGTGAGAGAGGTGAGGGGGATGGAGGGATAGAGGAGTTGGATAGGCGAGGCAAAATTAAGGACAGAGGAGGGAAGGCGGTTGATGAGATGACAGGCGGTGGAAACAGCAAAGTTCCAATATTTGGTGGGAACATGCATTTGGAACATAAGAGAGCGGGCAACATCGAGAAGATGACGATTTTTTCGTTCGGCCACCCCGTTTTGCTGAGGGGTATACGCACAGGAAGTTTGATGGATGACACCAAAGTCTGTGCAGAGATCGGAGAAGACACGACCCGTATACTCCCGAGCATTATCAGTGCGAATGACTTTGAGAGGAGTGGCGAACTGCGTACGCATCTCAAGTAAAAAGGCACGAAAGACAGAGGGAAGTTCAGTGCGATCATGTAGGAAGTAGAGCCACGTGGTACGGGAGTAATCGTCAATGAACGTGACAAAATACCGAAAGCCAAAAATACTAGGGAGCCGATAAGGACCCCAAATATCAGAATGAACTAACGACAAGGGAGTAGGACTCCTGGTACAGGCAGGGGGAAAGAGGAACGGTGTTGTTTGCCGTAGACACAAGATTCACAGGAGAATTCTTGTAAAGAGATATCAGGAAGAGCCCGCTTGAGAATCGAAAGGGGAGCATGTCCAAGGCGGCAATGTCAATCAACAGTAGAGATGGTGGAGAGAAGAGTTGATGGGATATCCAAGATGTACAACCCATTCACCAGCTGCCCCTGACCAATGGTACTCCGGGTGCGGCGATCCTGCATAAGAAAAGAAGAGGGTGAAAATGTAATACAACAGTCAAGGTCGTGTGTGAGACGACTAACTGATAATAAATTGAAGGGAGAACCCGGAACGTGAAGAACCGAGGAAAGAGAAAGGGTTGGCGTAAGCTGAAGATCAGCGGAGCCAAAGACAGGGAGGGTGTCACCGTTGGCCACAGTGATGCGAGCAGGATGAGGCATTTGGAGATATACTGGGGGCTTCTGAGAGGAGATATGGTGAGTAGCGCCAGAATCAACGATCCAACAAGGATGATAAGAGAGGCAGGTGATACCCTCCGTAGAGAAGGACACAACAGAGGTGACAGCTGAAGCAGCAGGCGCCATGCGGTGACAGAGACGAGGTCGGGCGACTAGCAGAAGGGAGGCCGGCAGCGAGCAGGAACAGTCCGCGGCGGACTGGAGGCGGTCGAGGCGAGTAGGGCAGACCACAGCTGCAGAGAGAGGCCACGGAAACAGAAAGAGGCCGCAGCGGGAAGAGAGTCCGCGCGGACAGAGACAGGCCGCAGCGAGCAGAGACAGCGGACTGGATGAGGTCGCGGCGAGCGGGAGTAGGCCGCGGCGAGTACAGGTACGCTCAGCAAGGAGCGGGCTATGGGAAGCCGAGGCGGACTGGATCAGACCGCGGCGGACTGGATCAGACCGCGGCGGACTGGTTCCGGTCGTGGCAAGCAGAGCACAACAGCGGGCCGAGAAGAGAGGGCAAGCTGGGGGAGCTTGGCAAGTCGCGGGAACGGGGCAAGTCGCGGCGAGCAGCGGGTAGAGAGAGGCCGCGCGGACAGAGACAGGCCGCAGCGGACAAAGAAGGAGGCCGCGACGAGTAGGGAGGCCGCGGCGGACAGAAAAGAGGCCGCAGGCAAGACAGGCTGCGAGCAAGCAAAGAGCGCAGGAGCGGGCTGACGAGAGGCCGCGACTAGGAGAGAGGCCGCAGCGGACGGGTAAGAAGGTGGTCCCACGGAGAGAGAAAAGGTTATAAAAGAGAGCGTCCGCAGCAAGAGAGAAGAGCGCACAACGGACAAGAGGAGGGTCCGCAGCGGACAGGAGCAATCCGCAAGAGATTGCGGAGTCGGTTGAGGGAGTCCGCGAGGGAGCGCGCAACGGACAAGAGGAGAGTCCGCGGCGGACAGAGAAGGAGTCCGCAAGAGATTGCGGATAGGGAGTCCGCGAGCAAAGAGGCTCGAGCGGACAGAAGCAGAGCGAGCTAGAGTGGAGCAGTCCGCGAGCAAAGAGACTCGAGCGGACACAAGAGAGCGGTCAGCGGACAGAAAGGAAACCAAGAGGTTGAGGTCGCCGAGGTCGCGCCGGACAAGAGGAGGCCGCAGCGAAAAAGGGAAGCAGTGGACCCCACAGGATGGCTATAAATAGGGGGCCAGAGGAGGAAGGAGAAGGCGGGAGGAGAGGTGGTTCCACGGGAGGAGATGCTGCGGACTGGACAAGGGAGGCCGCAGGACTGAAGCGGCTAGAAGATGCGGACACACTTTCGCAGGCCGCAGAGGAGAGGTGGTTCCACGGAGGGAGAGGCAGCGGACAGGAAAAGGGAGGCCGCAGGAGGTCGCAGGCCGCAGGTCGGACAGAAAGGGGAGTCCGCAGGAGTCAGCAACCTGGCTCTGATACCATGTAGAAATGGAGAAAGCCAACCTTGTATATATGTTCACTTGGTAATAGTTACAAGTATACATACCCTTATATAGGAGAAGAAGGAAGGAAAAATCCTAATACATGATGTGAGACTAATACAAGAGAGAGAAAAAATAAGAAACAACATGGGCCCTTAAATGGGCTTTTCTAACAGTATTCAATCAATTGCAAGAAGGAGAAATAAATAAAAATGAAATACACAATATTCTACTTCATGATATGTTTTTTTCTTTTATTATGTTTCCTTATTTTGTTTGAGAAATCATGTCCATGAAAGTTTATATAGTTTGCAAAATGACTTTTATAAATTAAGGTCAATGATTAATCAAAACAACTAAATGAATTTGAATAAAATTCATACTCTTACTAGTGGCAAAATTAACTTATTTTTTAAAGTCTATCCTTTTAAATCCATTGTCTATAATTCTCTTTATAATATCATTATAAAAAGAATACTAAATTTCTTAAGTAATATTTTTAAGATTAATGAATTTATTATTGAAAATGGATTTAATTGGGCTATAAGGAGTCTGAGGCTAAAATATTTAATGCGCAATATTTTGACTATTTCTCTAATTTCGTTGTTGCATATTGTTGTAAAACCCCATGTAAAGAGGCTCATATTAGAGCCCGTTTATTTAGTTTTATTGTTTTCTCCTCGTTAGTCCCACATCATGTATAGGGTTCTCTTCTCTCTTTCTCCCTCCTATAAATGTGTATTCATACCTTGTATTTGATGATTGAGAAAGTATATACAAGTTTGAGGTTTTCTCCACATGGTATCTGTTAAGCCTCCCGACGAGGCTAGGCTATTCGGGCAACACTACCAGCGGCGGCAACGGCGCGTGAAAGGCAACAACGGGGCTGAACCAATGGGTTCAGCCCCCTCTTCTTAAAAATCGGCTTAAGGGGGCTGAACCACATTTGGTTCAGCCCCATGGGGGCCGGCCGGCCCCTCGGTTGGCCGGCCTGGGGTCCCGGGTTATATATACCCGGACCCCTCTCTTTTGGAGGCATGCAAGAATTAACCAAGGTATTTCTCCCTTCCCTCTCATTTCAACCCTAGCATCTATCTTCTTCCTCTAGTTCTTCTTCTTCCTTAGTCCGTGCATACAATTGGTATCAGAGGATTCCTTCCTCCGTCATGGTGAATACACGCTCGCAAGAGGAGAATGGCCGCTTGGAAACCCTAGAGGAGAATTTGATGGGGCTTACCGATTCGGTAGCCGCCATCGAAGAAAATGTCAAAACGTCCACTCAAAGGTTGGAAGAGCGGATCGACGACCGCTTGAACGATATCATGACGCTATTAGCGCAAAATTTGAAGGGCAAGGCGGTGGCAGAGGAGGAACCGGGCGGATCTACAGGGAATAGGCCGGAAATGCTTGGACTTGGCGGATCGGGTGCGGGAAGTGCCGGATCGGGAGCGGCTGGCGTCGGACTCGCTGCTGCGAGCCAGGCGGGGGTTGGATCGGGTGCGGCGTACCACGGAGGGGCCGGATCGGCCTGGGGCGGCGTCGGGTTGCCCGGATCGGCTTCAGCGCACACGCAGGGGCCCGGATCGGCGGGTGTTGCCGGTGGCTGGGCTGGATCGGGGGTGGCGAGCATGCCGGGGGTCGGGTTTGTCCCGGCGGGTTACGGTGGAGCGGGGAATGTAGCAGGAGGCTCCGGAGGGGTCGGATGGGCATCAGCGGCCCGGTGGGGCTCGGATCGGGGCCGGCGAGTCATCAGGGCGTCGGATTTGGGCCGGGTGGCTTCGGCATGGCTGGAGGGGGCTTCGGAGTGGCTGGACCCCCCGGGGCAAGCACGGGGAGGGCCGGATTTGGGTCGGCAGGCCTGGACATGGCCGCCAGGGGTGGCGGCTACGCAACTGGTGTTGACGGGAGGGTCGGGACTTTTACCGAGCACGCTCCTTGGAGGCAAGGTCGGGATGGGTTGTTACCCCCACCGGCAGGAAGAGGGCAACCACCAGGCTTTGGAAGAGGGGTGCAGTGGGGAGAAGGGGGGGCCTTCCGTCATGGGGCCCCAGTGGCGGGGGAACGCGGCCAAAGGCCGTACATGGCTCCCAAGTTGACTCGGATGAATTTCCCTCGGTACAGTGGGGGCGACGCGTTGGAGTGGGTACAGAAAGCTGAGTTGTTTTTCAGCTATCAGGAGGTGCCAGAGGCTCAGTGGGTGCAGCTAGCGTCCTTCCATCTGGAGGATGACGCGTTCCAGTGGACACAGTGGTTCTTGCGGGGACGGGAGTATGTTCCGTGGGAGGAATTTGTGGAGGGCTTCACGGCTCGATTTGGGCCTTTGGAGTTTGAAGACTTTGAGGCGCTTTTACAGAAGCTACGGCAGAAGGGTACCGTGATGGAGTACAGGACGGAGTTTGAGAAGTTGGCCAACAGAGTTCAGTGGGAAGAAAAGACACTACTCAGCTGTTTTGTATCAGGACTGAAGGATCACTTACGCGATGAGGTTCATGCCTACATGCCCCGTAGTCTGAACCACGCGATCAGCTTGGCGCGCATCCAAGAGGAAAAGTTAAATAGGCAGCGAGCCCGCAGTCTGGCAAGGCACACTACTACACCGGCCGCGGCCAGGAGAGAGACTCCAGTGACCGGCCGACCGACGGTGACACGGTTGTCTTGGAACGAGTTACAAGCACGGAAGGAGAAGGGCCTTTGCTTTAACTGTGATGAGAAATTTACGCCAGGACACAAGTGTCAGAAGGTCCAAGTCTTTATGTTACATCAGGAGGAGCAGCTTGAAGGGGACGAGTTTCCGGAGGAGGATTTGGAGCCTGGGGGGACTTCGACTTCACGGAGTTGGGTGTGTCCCTTCATGCCATGGAAGGGTGCAATCCACCTCCGCTTACTATACGGCTGGCGGGGAGGATTCGGCAGGAGAGGGTGACCATCTTGGTGGACAGTGGGAGTACTCATAATTTTATTCATCCCGATGTGGCACAAAGGGTGGGGCACGTGATTGACGCAGGAGCGGCGTTCCAGGTTATGGTTGCAGACGGTAGCAAACTACAGTGTCAGGGGGTGTTGAAGGCGATGGAGCTTCAGATGCAGGGTTATGTGGGGTGCACGGATGTCTATCTCTTACCGATCCGGGGTTCAGATATGGTGCTTGGAGTGCAGTGGCTACAGCAGTTGAGGAGGGTGACTTTTGATTGGGACCAGATGACGATGGAGTTCTCGCAAGGGAGGCGCCAGTTCTGTTTGAAGGGGCTCCGATCTTCTCCGGTCAAAGAGATCTCCATTTGCAGCTTACAGCAGCTTCAGGAGTCCGCTAGTCTGATGACGGTCCTGTTGGGGGTGAGATCTGGCGAGGATAGACCGACGGAGGTTCCTGACCAGATGCGAGCGTTAGTGGAGGAGTATGATGACATTTTCCAGGAGCCGGGGACGCTTCCACCGTCACGGTTCCGTGATCACCAGATTGTGCTACAGACGGGGGCGGAGCCGCCCAACACTCGTCCTTACAGGTACCCCCACATGCAGAAGGCAGAGATCGAGCGTAGTGTGAAGGAAATGCTTGAGGCCGGCATTATACGGCCTAGTACCAGTTCCTTCTCAGCACCGATTATTTTGGTTAAAAAGGACGGATCGTGGCGTTTCTGCGTATATTACCGTGCCTTAAACAGTGTCACCGTGAAGGATAAGTTTCCGATTCCCGTGATTGAGGAGCTGTTGGATGAGTTGAGTGGGGCGACTAGATTCACGAAGCTGGATTTGCGATCCGGCTATTATCAGATTCTTATGAAGGAGGAGGACGTGCATAAAACGGCGTTCAGGACTCATGACGGCCACTATGAGTTCTTAGTGATGGCGAACGGCTTGACGGGGAGACCGTCTACCTTTCAGGCCAATATGAATGAGATTTTTCGCTCATTCCTGCGACACTTCGTCTTGATCTTCTTTGATGACATTCTGATCTACAGTGCTACTTGGGAGGATCATTTACGTCATGTGGCTCAGGTCTTCTCTACTCTTCGGTAAAATAAACTCTATGCTAAGAAGTCCAAGTGTTCTTTTGGACAACAGGAGGTGGAGTACTTGGGGCATCTAGTTTCCGCAGAAGGGGTGAAAGCCGACCCACGGAAGATCGAGAGTATGCTTTCGTGGCCCCGACCTCTGACCATCCGGGCGCTGCGGGGGTTCTTGGGCCTCACTGGGTACTACCGGCGTTTCGTACGGGATTATGGGAAGATTGCACGGCCACTTACGCAACTGCTACAGAAGGATGCTTTCTCGTGGCAGGATGAGGCCGAGACCGCCTTTCAGGCGTTGAAGAGGGCGATGACGACGACTCCAGTGCTGGCACTCACTGATTTCACTAAGGAGTTTGTGGTCGAGACGGATGCTTCCGGCGTGGGAATGGGAGCAGTCTTGATGCAGGAGGGGCGGCCGATTGCTTTCTACAGTAAGGCCTTGGCTCCACGGACACTGGGCCTATCGGTGTATGAAAAGGAGATGCTCGTGGTTATTCATGCGGTGGCCTTATGGCGGCCATACCTACTGGGACATCGTTTTAAAATACAGACAGATCATCAGAGCTTGAGGCACTTTCTCGACCAGCGGATTTCTTCCCCTCTTCAACAGAAGTGGGTCACCAAGTTGTTGGGATATTATTATGAGATCGAGTATCAGCCGGGGAAGGACAATCGGGTGGCTGACGCCCTCTCGCGCTTATCAGAGGGGGCCTTGGCACACATTTCGATGCCACAGTTGGAGTCGTTGGATGAGATTCAGGAGGAGGTGCAGCGTGATCCCGAGTTACGGGTTATTGTGGAGAACCTGCGGCAAGCTCGTGAGGTAACCCCAGGTTATCACTTACAAAATGACCGGCTCTATTATCAGGGACGGGTGGTCATCCCTTGGCAGTCAGCTTGGAGGACGGTGATGATGCATGAGTTCCATTCGTCGCCGACGGGCGGTCACGCGGGTATTTCTCGCACTCTCCAGCGGGCCCGGGCCAATGTATTTTGGAAGGGGATGCGCCGTGACATTCTGGAGTTTGTTCAAAAATGTGATGTCTGCCAACGGCAGAAGTATGAGACTACTTCTCCAGCCGGGCTACTCACCCCCTTGGAGATTCCGCATCAAATCTGGGACACAGTTTCTATGGACTTCATTGATGGGCTGCCCAAGTCGCAGGGTAAAACAGTTATCTTAGTGGTGGTGGACAAGTTGTCCAAGTATGGGCACTTCCTTGCTCTGAGCCACCCTTACACAGGGGAGTCTGTGGCGGCTTTATTTGTTCGGGAGATTGTTCGATTGCATGGGATCCCTCGGGCGATCATCTCCGATCGGGACCCTACTTTCGTTGGCCGATTTTGGACGGAACTCTTCCGCTTGCAGGGGACTTCCTTGCGTTTCAGCACGGCTCACCATCCCCAGACCGATGGACAGACGGAAGTCTTGAATCGGGGCGTGGAAACTTACCTTCGTTGCTTTGTCATGGATGAGCCAAGGACATGGGCCAGTTGGTTACATTGGGCGGAGTACTGCTTCAACACGTCGTATCACTCCGCTAGCAAGCTCACCCCCTTTGAGGTCGTCTATGGACGGCCACCTCCCTCCTTCAGCAGTTATGAGTCAGGCAGTACCGCGGTGGCAGCAGTTGATCGAGCCCTCCGTGATCGTGATCGGACCCTCGCCACCCTGCGCGAGAATCTTCGGGCGGCGCAGGATCGTATGAAGGCACAGGCAGATCAACATCGGACGGACCGGGAGTTCCAGGTGGGGGATGAGGTTTTCCTCAAACTTCGCCCTTACCGGCAGTTGTCTGTGGCGCAGAGGACAAATCAGAAGCTGGCACCCCGCTACTATGGTCCATTTCGGATCACGCGCCGGGTCGGGCCAGTTGCGTATACCTTGGCATTGCCTGAAGGCTCACGGATTCATCCTACCTTTCATGTCTCCTTGTTGAAGCGTAAGCTGGGTGAGGCTGTTCCGGTCTTTCCCGTCCTGCCCGAGGCTACTTCCGGAGGCGAGCTTCGCCCCCTACCGGCGGAGGTACTCTTGATCAAGTGGCGACGTCGGGGCACAGTGTACTGTCCGGAGCTGTTAATTAAATGGAAGGATCTCTCCACGGAGCACAATACGTGGGTGGACTTGCTGGAGTTCCGGGAGCTTTACCCCGATTACCCACTTGAGGACAAGCTGGCTTTTGATGGGGAAGGGAATGTTAAGCCTCCCAACGAGGCTAGGTTATTCGGGCAACATTACCAGCGGCGGCAACGGCGCGTGCAAGGCAACAACGGGGCTGAACCAATGGGTTCAGCCCCCTCTTCTTAAAAATCGGCTCAAGGGGGCTGAACCACATTTGGTTCAGCCCCATGGGGGCCGGCCGGCCCCTCGGTTGGCCGGCCTGGGGTCCCGGGTTATATATACCCGGACCCCTCTCTTTTGGAGGCATGCAAGAATTAACCAAGGTATTTCTCCCTTCCCTCTCATTTCAACCCTAGCATCTATCTTCTTCCTCTAGTTCTTCTTCTTCCTTAGTTCGTGCATAACAGTATCATATTAGAAAGTATATACAATATTTAATGCGCAATATTTTGACTATTTCTCTAATTTCGTTGTTGCATATTGTTGTAAAACCCCATGTAAAGAGGCTCATATTAGAGCCCGTTTATTTAGTTTTCTTGTTTTCTCCTCTTTAGTCCCACATCATATATAGGGTTCTCTTCTCTCTTTCTCCCTCCTATAAATGTGTATTCATACCTTGTATTTGATGATTGAGAAAGTATATACAAGTTTGAGGTTTTCTCCACATGGTATCAGAGGGAATCGGTGTCTCCTTGCGGCTAGCCTTCTGCTAACCGTCCGGCCTTCTCTTCTCGCGCAGGGCGCGGCCTGGTTTCTACCCGCGTGCGGATTGAACCTTTCTTGCCGCCTCTCCTCCCCAACAATCTTGCGGCCTAGTTTCTACCCGCTTGCGGCTTCCCAGGCAGTTAACATTCTTTCTAACGGCGGCTTCCCGCGCGGTTAGGTTTTTTTCTAGCCGCTCCTCCCTCTCCCTCTCTCTCGTACCTTCCACCTCTTCTTCTCCTCTCCCCCCCCCCCCTGTTTTATAGGACTCTTTGACAGGTGGGGCTTTCTGCCTCCTCCCTCTATCCGCGCGGTTTCCTCTTTATCCGCGTGGTTTCTCTCCCTGTTGCCTTTCTCGCGCGGCTTCTTTCTTGTGCCGCTGCGAGCTCTCTAACCGACGCGAGCTCTCTAACCGCTGTGTGGCTTCTTTTTGTGCCTTACCCGTGCGGTTTCTCTCTTGTTCTACTCGCGCGGAACAGTGTGGCCTTCTACCAGTCTGCGGCCTCTTTAACCGCTGCGAGCTCCGCATCTAGATCGAGGCATCTTCCCTTTCTGCTGGTGTACTCACCCTGACCGTGCGGACTTCTCACGCGGCCTCTTCCTTAGTAAGCCACTTCGGCTTTTATACCCGCTGTGGGTTCTGCATTTTGGTCGCGGCATCCTCTCTTGCCGCAGGTGCTTTGCCATCGAGACTGTGTGGCTTCCCCAGCTCTCTAATTAAGGTGGCTTCCCCGTCTACTCGTTTCATTTCCTTGGTCGCGGCTTCTTCTGTGCTTGCCGCCAGACCATTGCCTTCCATCCCGCACGGTTTCACTGCTAACCGCTCGGCCTGCTCCTGGACAACCCGCGCGGTTTCCTTTCTAGCCGCTGATCCTCTTCCCGCCAGTCTAGCCTCCTAACCGCGTGGCCATGGGGTCTTCTCTTGACTTTAACGGACAGGAGGCTTCCTCCTCTGCTGACCGCCCGGCTCTTGCTCCAGAACTTCGGGATGAACTGCGGATTACAACTATCTCGTTAGACAGAAAGAACTTTGTGGAGTGGGTACAGTCGGTTCGTTGTGTCCTTCAATCCACGGCTTCCTACATCACTTGACTCAAGCTGCTCTCGCTCCTCCTACTGACGACTGGTTGCGCAAGGACGGTCGTGTTCAGACCTGGCTTCTCAACTCCCATGATGGAGAACCGTATCGCATGGCCATGTATCATGAAACGGCCAAAGCGATGTGGGATGAACTTCATTCCTTCTATTCCGGGAAGGATAGTCTACAGCACTTGTATGACTTCATCACTGATCTACAGACTCTTGATGTTGGCGGGGCCACCGATCTCACCACATTTGTTGCTTGGGACAAAACTCTGGTTGAAGCATGAATTCAACATCAACCTCTTATGACGGATCTTGCTGCACAACGAGCTCAAAAAGAAGTCGTGGGCGTCGCCAGATGATGGCTCGTGTGCCACCGCATCTTCATGCATTCGGGCTCAGATCCTCTCCTCTACGGCTACTCCATCATTATCGGATGTATGTTCCATGTTGCTCAAGGCCTCACCAACTCCTAATAGTTTCGGACCTCCGTCACCGGCTCTCCTTCAGCAAATTTTTGCGCCCTTACTTCCCCTTCCACCTTCTGCTTTGGGGGGGGCGTACCGGCTCTTGCGGCCGCGGAGGTAGACCACAACCAAAGTGTTCCTTCTGTGGTAAGGATGGCCACCTTGACGCCACGTGCTATCACAAGCATGGGCTTCCTCCTCGTCCACAGGCCGCTGTTACTGCCCACGACTCATCGATCACCCGTATTGACATTGACGAGGTCCGTCTTCAGCTCCAACAACTTCATGGTCTGCTCAGTCGCCCTCCTACCTCTGTTACATTGGCTGTCTCCGTCTCACATTAAGGTATCGCTTGTCTCTCCACTAGTCCGCGGTGGATAGTGGATTCAGGTACCACTCATCACATCACCTCTCTGCGACTGCATCAGTACCTGGATTCTCCTCATCCTAAGTGTATCACAATGGCCAATGGGGACACTGTTTCGGTCTCCGGCTCTGCGGACATCCCTCTCACTTCTTCTCTTTCTCTACGCTCCGCTCTTCATGTTCCTGGCTCCTCATTTAATTTACTTTTTGTTGGTCGCATCACTACTGATTAAAATTGCTCTATAACTTTTACATCTTCTTTTCTGGTACAAGATCGAAAGACGCGGAATATCATTGGTAAGGGACGGCTGCAGAACGGGTTCTACCTTTTAGATGACTCCCCTACTATCATCTCTTTCGTCTCCTTCGTCGATTGGAATCAGCGTCTTGGGCATGCCCCTTTGCCAGTACTCCAGAAGGCTCTACCAGATGTATTTTTTCCTTCTTTTCAATGTGAATCTTGTATTTTGGGCAAGCAGCCTCGTTCACCTTTTGTATCTCATTGTACTCGGAACTCTGCTCTTTTTATTTTAGTACACTCCGATATTTGGGGACCGTACAAAAACACTAGCAATTTTGGTTATCGTTATTTTCTAACCTTTATTGATGATTATTCTTGAATGACATTGTTATATTTACTTAGGGATAGCTCTGAGCTTCCACGTGTATTTCGGGCTTTCCTCCTTGAGACTCGCACGCAATTCTTCACGAACATCAAAACTATTCGCACTGATAATGCTCGCAAATACACTACGCACGAATTCGCGAAAAATGGCGTGGCCAAATGTAAGAACCACCATCTTCTCGATGTCGCTCACTCTCTAATGCTTCAAATGCAGGTTCCCAAAGCTCATTGGAACTTTGCTCTCTCAACAGCACGTTATCTGATTAACCGTCTTCTGTCTTTCATACTCCATAATGCCACTCCGTTCAGCCTCATGTTCCCCTCTACTTCGGCATTCTCTCGCATACCCCGCATCTTTGGGTGCACCTGTTATGTTCACAGTCTTGGTCCATTCGTGGACAAGCTGGATCCCCGAGCGGCCAAACAAATCTTTGTTGGCTACTCACGAACTCAGAAAGGCTACGTCAGTTATTCTCCTACTACCCGTAAGGTAACTGTTTCTGCTGATGTTACATTTCGGGAGGATCTTCTCTTCTTCTCACCACACGTCCTACGTCCTCTCATTCCCGTTACCGCTCCACCCCCACCACACATTCCTGCCCAGCCTCCCACTATTTCCAATCCACTTGTTATACGTGTTTACACTCGTCGCCAACCTACCTTCGTTGCCCTAATGCAGTCGGCTTCGACCTCTGACGTTCTACGTCCTGCTGATCCGGCACCAGAATCAACCGTTCATCCCATGGCGAATTATGTATCCTTACATCGCCTATTCCCACGACTTCAAACTTTTATCATTTCATTATCCTTTATTTTTGTACCTAACTCTATGCAAGAGGCTCTACAACATCATGGCTGGAGGGCGGTCATGGAAGAAGAAATGACTGCTCTCTGAGCTAAACAGACATGGCACCTAGTCCCTTTACCTCCCGGGCAGACACATGTTGGGTGTAAATGGGTCTTTGTCATCAAACATGCTCCTGATGGAATAATTGATCGTCAAAAGGCCCGCCTGGTGGCTCGTGGATTCACCCAACAGCACGATCTCGATTATGAGGAGACATTCTCTCCCGTAGCCAAACTCAACACCGTTCGTGTCCTCTCCGTGGTTGTCCATCGTCAATGACCCTTATATCAACTGAACATCAAAAATGTGTTTCTGAACGGCGATCTCCAGGAAACAGTCTACATGCAGCAACCTCCTGGGTTTGAGACCACGAGGGAGTCCCGAGTGTGTCATCTGAAGAAGTCCATCTATGGTCTCAAACAATCCCCTCGGGCATGGTTCGACAAGTTTAGTAAGGCGGTTCAGGAAGTCGGCTTTATTCGGAGCTCAGCAGACTTCTCTTTGTTCACTCGTCATCAGAAAACAAGAACGGTTCTTCTGTTAGTTTATGTTTACGACATCTTAATCACTGGAGACGACTCAAAGTGAATCCAAGTGATCAAACAGCACCTTAGCTTCATCTTTCAAACAAAAGATCTGGGGCATCTTCGATACTTTCTTGATCTTGAGATCGTGAGACGTCCGGATGGACTTGTCCTCTTCCAACGGAAGTATTGTCTGGATCTCCTACAAGATGTTGGCTACTCTGGATGCAAGCTCACTATTACTCCAATGGATGCAAATCATAAGCTATGTGCACATGCGTCCGATACTGATATTCCTCTCCAAAATTCGGAATACTATCAATGTCTTGTTGGGAAATTGATCTACTTAACGGTCACAAGACAAAATATATCCTTTGTTGTTGGGGTGGTCAGCCGGTTTATGCATGCCCCTCGAATATCTCACCTTCAAGCCGTTGAGTGAATCCTAAGATATCTTAAAACAGCTCTGGGTCAAGGGTCGGTATACAAAACCTCATTATCTACTCCAACGTTGGTTGCGTATTCTGATGCAGATTATGTTGGCTTCTTGGATGATCGGCGATCAACCAGCGGCTTCTGTACCTATTTTGGAGGGCATATTGTTACCTGGCGGAGTAAGAAACAAGTTATGGTTGCTCGATACTCAGATGAAGCAGAATACAGATCGATGGCATCAGTTGTCTCTGAGCTTATATGGCTTGAAAGTCTCCCTGCTGATCTAGGAGTTAAACTTCTCTCACCTGCCATCATGTTATGTGATAGCCAAGCGGCTATACACATAGCAAAAATCATGTCTTCCATGAAAGAACAAAACATATTGAAGTGTACTGCCACTTTTTCCGGGAGAAAGTTCAAATGAAGAAGATAAAATTAAAGCATGTCCCGGGTACTGAACAAGTAACCGATATCCTCACAAAGGCCCTAACTAGTACCCTGTTTTATCAGTTCCTGTCCAAGCTTGGTGCCTACGACTTGTACGCTCCAGCTTGCGGGGGAGTGTTGTAAAAGCCCATGTAAAGAGACACATATTGGAGCCCGTTTATTTAGTTTTCTTGTTTTCTCCTCTTTAGTCTCATATCATGTATAAGGTTCTCTTCTCTTTTTCTCCCTCCTATAAATGTGTATTCATACCTTGTATTTGATGATTGAGAAAGTATATACAAGTTTGAGGTTTTCTCCACATATATGATAGCTCCTATAATGAAAAATCATAACCGGCAAAATCGGAATTAAAAAATCTCAAACAACACGTTTTATTCATAAAAAAAATCCAAACAATATTACTAGCGTCGGGCGATAGATATTACCGCCGACGTTAGCCTTTTTTAATGAAAATCCCGATTTTTCTCTATAATATATTTTTTGAAAAATATGTTACTAAAATTAACTAACATCATTCTCTGCTTTCAGGAAAACTTTATATATATATATATATTCATTATTCACCTAATAAGCTTTCACTTTATAATTTGAAAATGATGAATATGAATTTTTCACATAACACTTACATCATCATGAAAAAGTAATTATGAATACTTAATTTCTATGGGATAGATTAAAAGATCGATTAAACATAAGTGGAAAAGATGTCATTGATTTCAAAATATGTGTTCATGATCATTATATAAATGAATTATGTATTATGTTTAGACCGTAGAATCAACTTGGTACCAATAAGATCAAATCAAACAAAATCATCACTTCATTCTAGGTTTATAGATCGAAACTCAAGTTGAATACATGCAACATCATAACTTATTAATTTTAAAATTCAAACAAACCATAGTTATTGAATTGGTCCATAAGCTTAAACACTTAGTATGTCCATGATCACTTACAATTGTCATGTGTCTCAACATAGCGGAAGCGTAGGATTGTATGCATTAGAGATCTAGCTTTTAAGTCATGTCTTGTCATTAACCGGAGAGGGTTCCAGTGGGGCCATGTGAGGAACTGGGGAAAAAGAATGCTAGGTTGAGAGTCATCTTTCGTATGCATATGAGATTAACACTTCAACGTATGGCATGTGTGCAGCTCCTCATGCTCATCCGTCATTTAGTATGGGGCTAGGGTATAGACATATAACTAGGGTATCTAAAGCTAGGGAATACTCATATCATATACATTGCATGAACATTATCCAGCTCTTTATATTCATGTCATGCATATTTTGTTCAATCATGCTATCTTGTGTTTTTCATAATATATCACTGTGTTTTCATGTTGTTTGAAAAACACAAGTATTTAAAAAAAATCGCATATTCTTGACGTCTTAGGCTAAAAATCTAATATCCGCAATTTTTTTTGTATTATTCAAAACTTTGCGGTAACTATTATCGCATATCTTAGAAAACATAAATCAAGAAATATCACAACAAAAAATTATCAAAAATCATGTTTGCTAAGTTAAATATCAAATTTTTGTTGTCAGCGCCGCACGTTAGTACTAGCGTCGGCGGTAGCATTAAAACTTGTTGGAAAAGCCCACTTAACATTAGGCCCATTTGTATAGCATTTATTGCTTTTTCTCTCCTCTCTTTAGTCCCACATTGTGTATAGGACTTTTCTCTCTCTTTCTCTCATCTATATATATGTACTCATTCTTTGTATTTGTATCAAGTGGACATATATACAAGGTTGGCTTTCTCCATTTCTACATGGTATCAGAGCCAGGTTCGAATCTCCTGCGGACTCCCTCTTCTGTCCGCCCTGCAGCCTGTGGTCTCTGCGGCCTCCCTTGTCCAGTCCGCACCCTCTAGTCGCATCTCTCCTGCGGCCTCACTTATCCTGTCCGCTTCCTCTCCCGTGGATCCACTTCTTCCCCCCCTCCCTCTCCCTTCCTCCTCTGGCCCCCTCCTTTTATAACCATCCTGTGGGGTCCACTGCTTCCCCTTGTCCGCTGCGGCCTCTTCCTGTCCGGCGCGACCTCGGCGACCTCTCTCCTTGATCTCCTTCATCCGCCGTTCGCGCAGCGTCCGCCAGCTCGCCAGCTCGCCAGTTCGCCAGCTCGCCAGTTCGCCAGCTCGCCAGCTCGCCAGCTCGCCAGCCCGCCAGCTCGCCAGCCCGCCAGCCCGCCAGCCCGCCAGCCCGCCAGGTCGCAAGTCAGCCCCGGCTTGTCTTCTCTTCTCAGTGCACTCCTGTCCGCCGCGGTCTGACCCAGACCGCCGCGACCTGACCCAGCCCGCACCATCCTCCAGCTCGCCGCGACCTCATCCAGGTCGCCGCGTCCTCACCCAGTCCGCTGTCTGTTTGCTTCCTCTAGCTGCTGCCTCCAGCCCGCTGCGGTCTCCTCCAGCTCGCTGCGGCCTCCTTCAGCTCGCTGCGGCCTCCTTCAGCTCGCTGCGGCCTCCTTCAGCTCGCTGCGGCCTCCTTCAGCTCGCTGCGGCCTCCAGCCCGCTGCGGTCTCCTCCAGCTCGCTGCGGCCTCCAGCCCGCTGCGGTCTCATCCAACTCGCTGCGGCCTCCTTCCAGCTCGCTGCGGCCTCCATGTCTACATCTGCAGACTCCGTCGGTACGACAGTTCCTCCTGAACGCCCGGCCTCTATACCGGAAGTCCGCGACGAGCTCCGGATCACTACAATTTCGCTCACTGGCAAGAAGAACTTTGTGGAATGGGCACACTCAGTTCGCCGTGTCCTTCAGTCCAAGGGATTCCTTCATCATCTCACCCAGACCGTTATTGGTGTCCCTACTGAGGAGTGGTTACGCAATGATGGGCGTGTGCAGACTTGGCTCCTCAACTCTCTTGATGGCGAATCTTATCGTCTGGCCATGTATCATGAGACGGCCAAAGGCATGTGGGACGAGCTACACACCCTCTACTCCGGCAAAGATAGTCTCCACCATCTCTATGATATCATCACCGCTCTCCAGGTCCTTGACAGCAGTGACGCAACCGACTTGACGTCCTTTGTTGCTCAAGCCCGGTCTCTGGTTGAGGCTTGGATCCACCATCAGCCTCCCACTCTAGATCTCGCTGCTCAACGTACCCAGAAGGAAGCTGTGGGTATCGCCATGATGATGGCCCGGGTACCCACTCATCTTCACAGTGTCCGGGCTCACATCCTCTCCTCTACTGTTACACCGTCCTTTTCCGACGTGTGCTCAATGCTTCTCAAAGTCTCCCCGCCTCCGGATGTTCCCGGACTTCCTTCTCCGGCCCTTGTTCAACAGGCACCTGCTCCCTTATTACCTCTTCCCCCCTCTGCCCGTGGTGGCCGCTCTGACTCTCGCGGCCGGGGACGCGGTGGCCGGTCTCGGCCTCAATGCTCGTTCTGTGGTAAAGTTGGTCATCTTGAGGCCACTTGCTTTCACAAACATGGCCGACCTCCTCGTCCACATGCCTCTGCTGCTACTACCGACTCTGCCTCCTCTCATACTGAGCTCGACGAGGTTCGTCTTCAGCTCCAGCATCTTCATGGCTTGCTCAGCCGTCTGCCTGCCTCGGTTGCCTCTGCTGCCTCTCTCTCCAATGAAGGTATCGTCTGCCTCTCCTCTGGCACGCGCTGGATCCTTGATTCTGGTGCCACTCATCATATCACCTCTGTTAAGCCACCACAGTACTTGTCTTCACCTCACCCGAAGTACATTACTGTTGCTAATGGGGCGTCGGTTCCCGTCTCTGGATGTGCTGATATTTCTCTCACCTCTTCTCTCCTCCTACGCTCGGCTCTACATGTTCCGGGCTCTCCTTTCAATTTACTCTCTGTCGGTCGCCTTACTACTGATTCTAATTACTCAGTGACATTTACTTCTTCTTCTTTTCTCATACAGGATCAGCAGACGCAGACTATCATTGGTAGAGGACGGCTGCAGAATGGGCTCTATCTTCTTGACGACTCTCCTACTGTCCTCGCATCTACCTCCTCTTCGGATTGGCATCGCCGTCTGGGACATGCTCCTCTTCCAGTCCTCCGGAAGGCTCTTCCTGATGTCACTCTCCCCGCTTTTCGTTGCGACACATGTATTTTGGGCAAACAGCCCCGTTCTTCTTCCCCCCCTCATTGTACTCGGAGCTCCGCTCCTTTTATTTTAGTACACTCCGATATATGGGGTCCGTACAAAGTTACTAGTATTTCTGGCTATCGCTATTTTCTTACTTTTATTGATGATTACTCTCGCATGACATGGTTATATCTCCTTCGGGATCGCTCTGAACTTCCCCGCGTATTCCGGGCTTTCATCCTCGAGACTCGCACTCAGTTCTCTGCGCCTATTCGCACTATTCGTACTGACAATGCGCGGGAGTACACCAGCCATACGTTTGCCACTCTCTGCTCTGAATTCGGCATTCTTCACCAAACCTCATGTCCGTACACTCCGCAACAGAATGGTGTCGCCGAGCGCAAGAATCGTCACCTTCTTGATGTCGCTCGCTCGCTTATGCTTCAAATGCAGGTCCCCAAACCGTACTGGAACTACGCTCTCTCCACGGCCTGCTTCCTCATCAACCGGCTCCCGTCTTCCGTCCTCCAGTATGCTACTCCCTTCAGCCTCCTCTTTCCCACAACTTCGCCTTTTCCTCTTCCGCCACGGGTGTTTGGGTGTACCTGCTACGTTCACCACCTCGGTCCCTCCACGGACAAGTTGGACCCTCGTGCCACCAAGCAGATATTTGTTGGGTACTCGCGCACTCAGAAGGGTTATGTATGTTATTCGCCTACTACCCGCAAGGTTACTGTCTCGCCTGACGTAACTTTCCGTGAAGATCTTCCTTTCTTCCCTGCTCCGGATATCGCTCTGCCTCCCGCTCCCGTCGTTCGTCCTGTCATTCCTGCTCCTCACTCCTCAGCCTCTCTCCCTTCCCCGCCTCTGGTCCGTCCACCACCTCCGGTTATCCGGGTCTATTCTCGTCGCTCTCCTCATTCTCTGGCTCCTCTGCAGTCGGCTTCGCCCTCTGGTGCTCTGCTCCCTGCTGCTCCGGCTCCCGTCTCCACCGCTCATCCGATGGCGAACTACGTCTCGCTCCATCGCCTCTCCCCCTCTCTTCTTCACTTTGCCACCTCCTTATCTTCTGTTTCAGTCCCTAACTCTTTGCAGGAGGCGCTTCACCATCCTGGCTGGCGGGCTGCCATGGACGAAGAAATGACGGCCCTATGGGCCAACCAGACCTGGGTCTTGGTTCCCTTACCTCCCGGTCAGCACCCTGTTGGATGCAAATGGGTCTTCGTCATCAAGCATGCTCCGGATGGCACTATTGTCCGACTGAAGGCCCGTCTTGTGGCCCGTGGCTTCACACAACAGGAGGGCCTCGACTATGAGGAAACATTCTCTCCGGTGGCCAAGCTTAACACTGTCCGCGTTCTTCTCTCCGTCGCGGTACACCGTCGCTGGCCTCTTCATCAACTTGATATCAAGAACGCCTTTTTGAATGGCGACCTTCAGGAGACTGTCTACATGCGCCAGCCGCCCGGTTTGAGACCACGGGGGAGTCTCGGGTCTGTCTTCTCAAAAAGTCAATTTATGGTCTCAAACAGTCCCCACGGGCGTGGTTTGACAAGTTTAGCAAGGTCGTTCGGGACATGGGGTTCACTCGGAGCTCTGCAGATTTTTCCCTCTTTACCCGACACCGGGCCACTGGCACCATTCTTCTGTTGGTTTATGTTGACGACATCCTTCTCACTGGGGATGACTCAAAGGGGATTCAAGACGTCAAACAACACCTGAGCACTGTTTTTCAGACTAAAGATCTGGGGAACCTTCGCTACTTCCTTGGTCTCGAGATCGCCCGGCGGCCGGACGGGTTGGTACTCTCCCAACGAAAGTACTGTCTCGATCTTCTCAAAGATGCTGGTCAGTCTGGTTGCAAGCCAGCATGTACCCCGATGGAGGCAAATCACAAATTATGCGCTCATGCTTCGGATGACGATTTGCTACTTCCGAACCCGGAATACTATCGACGCCTTGTGGGCAAGTTGATCTATCTAACAGTCACAAGGCCAGATATATCATTTGCAGTTGGGGTTGTCAGTAGGTTCATGCATGCCCCCCGGGCTTCTCATCTCCAAGCGGTTGAACGGATTCTCCGATACCTTAAGGGAGCTCCAGGCCAAGGGCTGGTTTACAAAACCTCCGACTCTGCTCCCGCATTGGTTGCCTATTCTGATGCCGACTATGCGGGTTCCCTGGACGATCGAAGGTCAACTAGTGGGTTCTGTACGTATTTTGGTGGGCATCTTATTACTTGGAAGAGTAAGAAACAAGCTGTGGTGGCTCGTTCCTCTGCAGAGGCTGAATACAGATCGATGGCCTCAGTTGTTTCAGAACTCACATGGCTTGAAAGTCTCCTTACTGACCTGGGAGTAAAACTCCCCTCCTCTGCTGTTCTATTTTGTGATAGTCAAGCCGCCATACACATCGCAAAGAATCCGGTCTTTCATGAGCGCACAAAACATATCGAGGTTGACTGTCACTTTGTTCGTGAAAAGGTTCAATTGAAGAAACTTGAATTAAAGCATGTTCCAGGAACTGATCAAGTTGTCGACATCCTCACAAAGGCCTTATCAAGCACTCTGTTCTACCAATGTTTGTCCAAGCTGGGTGCATATGACCTATACGCTCCAGCTTGCGGGGGAGTGTTGGAAAATCCCACTTAACATTAGGCCCATTTGTATAGCATTTATTGCTTTTTCTCTCCTCTCTTTAGTCCCACATTGTGTATAGGACTTTTCTCTCTCTCTCTCATCTATATATATGTACTCATTCTTTGTATTTGTATCAAGTGGACATATATACAAGGTTGGCTTTCTCCATTTCTACAAAACTGAATATTTATTTTATTTTGCATTTTTCCTGGCATAGAAGATCGTTATACTGATGTGCTCTTAATATACTTCTATATTTTTAAGAACGTCGAATTTGGGAAGTGATTCCGTAGGAAATTCATCTTGTTTGTGACGACTGGATTCTTGTGCGACTTAAGGGGAAATTTGCCTCCTTGTGTGCAAGGAATAGGTCGAGGATAGATCTAGGGGAGGTTAGAGGTCGTATCTATGGTAAGATAGGCTATAGGCAGCCAGTCCTTGGGAGGACCGGTGAAACATCAAAAAGAGATTTTTCATATTTCGCCTCAATTTCTAGCGTTATAGAAATAAAACATTTTGTATTCAATTCTAAAGAAATAAATTCATGCCTCTCTTTGTATTTTTATCTTAATTTTATTTCTACGCATAAAATATTTTAATTAATATTTCTCCTAAAATCTTATTGCAAAATATATTGGAATGTTCGTTTTTGTAAGAAAGAAACTTTTGAATTCAATATTTGTGAGCTACTGTCTGACGGTAAAACTTACCGCTGGGGGTAGTGAAGAAATATTGAATTCCTACATTTTCTATAATTAATATCCATTACAATATTTTTTATATTATTAAATTAAGATTTCCATAAAATATTCTGAAACTTTATTTATAAACTCTGATATTTTTTTAAGATTGAAAATTACATAAAGCCCTTATTCACCCCCCCCCCCCCTCTCTAAGGGGGTCGTAAAATCCAACAGGTTTCACCTAAGAGCTTCTCTCACCTAGGATAGCCTACACTCACAAGTTCTCAAGATACCATAGGAAACACTACAACTCCCTTGTATAAGGGAGTTGGACACAATTTACGATAATGACCCTTAGGGATAAATAAGCGGAGGAAGAGGTCCCGCGTGACCAGGAGGTCATATTTGTATCAAAATATAGGAGAGGGCTCCTCATTTTTTAGAATAATACAATTCTATTTGTATCAAAATATAGGAGAGGGCTCCTTATTTTTTAGAAGAATACAATTCCATTTCGTAAGAAAAAGTTTTCAATTGTTCAAGACAACAATCATAACGAAGGAAACTTCATATCAGAGATTGTATCAATTGTAAGCCCTGAAATATCACTACAATGTCCCAAAAAACAAAAGAGAGAAATTAACTCATTTCTTACTTCCGTTCCTCAAATTTAATCTTAAATTTTACCAATAGATACCCCAATCAGGTTTGTCCAAAACAGACATTTAAATTAAAGAAAAGTGTAAGGCTCCGTTTGGGAGGACTTATTTTCTCCAGTCAAGCGGCTACAATCGCATAAACCGGACCTTAACAGTTCATGCGATTGTAGCCGCTTGACCGGAGAAAATAAGTCCTCCCAAACGAAGCCTAAGTTCTCACTTGAAGCCAATCAGCTACAGCAGCAAGATTAGGCATGGTAGCGCTCATTCCAACAATCTGCAAACCACAAGCAGCATCTGTTTTTCCACTACTGTTTGCTGAATCCTCTTCAGTAGATGAATCTGAGATCCCTTCTCCGGCAGCATAACGCAGCTTAGTCAGCAGTAGCTCCAAAAGATAACCTCTAGATTGATCCCCCACCTATAATCACCAAGGAAATTATTTGAGTGCTTGCAGCATAACAGCATCTGTAATAGAGACAATTTGTATATATCAATGGAACAGAAAAGACAAATAAAGTAAAACTATACCGAGAGTGCATGCAAATTTTAAGCAAGTTCTCCAAAGATAACAAGATAATCTAACTGAACTAGATAGTATAACGGAGATAAAGGTCGCACGTAGTATTGTAACAAGATTTTGCACAATAAGGTTGTTTGAAATGATATGGTTCTCAGCTAAAGAAATAACTTTAACCTAAAAAGTACAGTTTTTAAACTCGGAAACTCCGGTTGTAATTTTTGTTAAGAGAATAGGCACAGATTTGGATAAAATGTGTTATTCTTCAAAAGATTATTAACTACATCAAAAATAAATTTTATACCACAAAAAGGCAAGGAAAACATATGAAGCTATGTATATTCAAGCCTACACAAGTCCGGGTGACAGTAAGTTTTGCTGCATGTAAATATTACAGATAAAAATCATAAACAAAGCAATTTAGATAAAAGGATGTCTAAAACTCACTTAAATAGTGGAAATATTCATTACAACAGCATGTTGAGTATACGACGTTGTTTGAATAAGCGTTTATTCACCATTCCGTTTAGACTAAACGCAACGAGGCAGGTTATATCGTTTGTTTTTCCGCCTTCCGTTTTGAACACACGCATTTCGATCCTTTAAGGTATTTTGCAGTTAGCAGCCTGTGACCCCGACCTCCAGTCATTTGCGTTTTCTTCTTTCGATTCTATTCTCCCCAAGGCGACCAAATCAGCTCGATCTCAACGAAAAGCAACTCGATCTCAACGAAAAGCAACTCGATCTCAACGAAAAGCAGCTCGATCTCGATGAAAAGCAACTCGATCTCAACGAAAAGCAGCTCAATCTCGACGAAATTCCATCGATGACGGACAGCAACAGGAGTTTGAAGTCGTTGAGATCAGCTCGATGTCAAGGAAAAGCTCGATCTCGATGAAAAGCAACTCGATCTCAACGAAAAGCAGCTCAATCTCGACGAAATTCCATCGATGACGGACAGGCGTTCAACTTCCTCTTTCTTCCTCCCAGCACTCCAACGAAGGCAGCCATCTTCATGTTTCCCTGCACGGTGAAGTCGGTGATTCCTCCTCGACATTGCAGAGTACACGCCTCCCTGCTTGACAATCATACCCGAGTTGGCAGAAGTGGTTTCTCTCGACAGTCTTCTTCGATCTCGCAATAAAGTCCACTCTCGCGACGATCTTCCACCATATCCCGCAGATATGCAGTGTTTAGTAAGCATTTGCATGACTGGTTTCTCTCCATTGTATGGGCTGATTTTGAATGTCATGATTGAAGGGGAAATGATTTGGGAGGTATTATAGTAATTAACTTTCATAAAGCTACACTAGTTCTGGTTAAACATATTTTTGAAAAATGTAGAAAGTAAGAGAAATGAAACTTGTGGGTAGTATTTCTTGTATAAACATCAAGTATGAATACATATATATAGGAAGAGAAGAAGAGAGAAATCCTAAATCTACAATGTGGGACAAAACCTAATACTACTTGGGCTCAGAAATGGGTCATAATTACAATGGGCTTTTACATATTATTCCATTATCTTCTAACACTCCCCCGCAAGCCAGAGCATACAAATCATAAGCACCAAGCTTGGATAGAAACTGCTGATACAGTGGCCGAGGAAGAGCCTTGGTAAAGATGTCAGCAACTTGCTCAGAAGCTGGAACATGCTCCAATTAAAGTTTCTTCAGTTGGACCTTCTCCGGAACAAAATGGCAATCAACCTCAATGTGTTTTGTCCTCTCATGAATCAGGTGATGAGATTTCCGCCAAAGTAGGTACAAAAGTCAGAGGTGGATCGTTGATCATCAAGTGAGCCTGCATAATCAGCATCAGTGTATGCAACAAGGTATAAAGAGGAGGATGGCTTGTATACCAACCCTCGTCCCGGGGCAGCTTTTAAATACTTGAGGATGCGTTCGACAGCCTGAAGATGAGATATCATTGGTGAATGCATAAAGCGACTGACCACTCCAACAGTAAACGAGATATCGAGTCTTATAACTGTTAGATATATCAGTTTTCCCACAAGACGTCGATAATATTCCGGATTAGTAAGGAGAGAGTCTGATTCTGCTCGATGAGCACTGAGCTTGTGGTTGACATTCATAGGTGTTTCAGCAGGTTTACATCCGGAATAACCAGCATCCGGAAGAAGATCCGGACAATATTTCTGTTGAGATAAGACCAGGTCATCAGGTCTTCGAGCAATCTCAAGACAAGGAAGTACCAAAGGTTTCCCAGATCTTTTGTTTGGAAGACATAGTTTAAGTGTTGTGTGATTTGTTGTATCCCGTTAGAGTTATCACCAGTTATCAAAATATCATCCACATAAACTAAGAGAATTACAATCCATGTTGATCGATAACGGGTAAAAAGAGAGAAGTCAGCCGAGCTGCGCTGAAAGCCAATATCACGAACAGCCTTGCTGATTTTTCAAACCAAGCTCGAGGGAACTGTTTGAGACCATAGATAGTTTTACGCAGTCGGCACACCATAGACTCCTCCGTGGTCTCAAACCCGAGAGGTTGGTTCATGAAAACCGTCTCCTGAAGATCACCATTGAGAAACGCATTTTTAATGTCCAGCTGATGTAGAGGACAGTGCGGTGAACAGCCAGTGAGATGAGGACCCGAACAGAATTCAGCTTGGCAACAGGGGAGAACGTCTCCTCATAGTCCAAGCCCTGTTACTGAGTGAACCCACGAGCGACAAGACGGGCTTTGAGCCGATCAATAGTCCAATCTGTAGCATGGTTAATGGCAAAGATCCATTTGCAACTAACGCAGGACTGGGCAGACGGATGAGGTGTCAGATCCCAAGTATAATTAGCCCAAAGGGCTGACATCTCAACTTCCATGGTCGCACGCCACCCAGAGTGTTGGAGAGCCTCCTGCACAGTGTTAGGCAGGGAAATAGAGGAAAGAGCAAGAGCATATTTTCGAAGAGGAGTAGAGAGCCGATGTAGGGAAATATAGTTGGCCATAGGATGAGCTGTTGAAGCAGGGACAGTGTCAGCTGGCCGCAAAATCGTACTGGTAGACAGTAGCAGTGGCTGGGCTCCGTAGTTCAGATTACGACGATTATAGACACGGATGAGAGGAGGTTTGGTTGTTGGCTGATTGGGTGTTGGTGGTGTGGGAGCAGGTGGTTCCACGTTGGGCGTTGGAAGAAGAGGAGGTAGAGAAGTTGCGACCGGGATAGCAGGACGAGGCACAGGTTGCCCATCAGAAGGTATCAGAGTGGATGACAGACAGGGTTGGTCCTCCAGAAAAGTAACATAAGCGGACACAACCACTTTCCGGTCGATAGGAGAGTAACACACATACCCCTTTTGAGTTTGAGAGTACCCTACGAACATACACTTGGTTGCACGGGGGGAAAATTTGTCCGTAGGTGGACCAAGTTTATGGACATAGCAAACACACCCAAATACCCGAGGTGCAAGAGGAAACAGAGATTGAGAAGGAAAGAGAAGACTAAATGAAGTGACGAAGTTGAGAACGGAGGAGGGTAGACGATTGATGAGATGACAAGCAGTTAAAACCGCAAAGTTCCAGTATTCGATGGGTACCTGCATCTGAAGCATTAACGAGCGGGCAACATCAAGAAGATGCCGATTTTTGCGCTCAGCAACCTCATTTTGTCGAGAAGTGTAAGCACAGGAGGTTTGATGGATAATGTCAAATTCAGCACAAAGAGAGGCGAACATTCGGCTAGTATATTTCCTTGCATTGTCTGTGCGGATAATTTTAAGAGGCGAAGAGAACTGAGTCCGAAGTTCAATAACGAACGTACGAAATATAGAGATGAGTTTGGTACGATCCCGTAGTAAATATAATTATGTGACACGAGAGTAATCGTCAATAAAGGTAACAAAATAACGGTACCCAAATACACTAGGGACCTTATAGGGGCCCCAAATATCAGAGTGAATAATGGATAAAGGAGTACTAATCCGATTACAGACAGGACTAAACAAGACGCGATGTTTACCAAATGTTGAAAGGGAAAAAAGATACTTCATTCCATATACCAATGGTATTTATAGTTACAACATACATATAACCCAACACGATAACACGATAATAACATATAACTCAACACCCACCCTCAAGTTGGGCGTGTAATGTTTGTCATGCTGAACTTGCCAATAAGGTCTGTGAACACACTGAAACTCAGACCCTTTGTGAGAACGTCGGCTAGTTGTTGACCAGATTGTACGAACGGGGTCACCACAGTTCCTCTGTCAATATTCTCCTTGATGAAATGTCTATCGATCTCAATGTGCTTCGTACGATCATGTTGCACAGGATTGTGAGCGATGGAAATGGCAGCCTTACTATCACAATATAACCGGATAGGCTCACTTCCTTTAAGCCCAAGATCTCTCAGAATGGTTGAGATCCATAGCCTTTCACAGATGTCGTGAGCCATTGCCCTAAACTCGGCCTCAGCACTGGATCTAGCCACAACATGTTGCTTTTTGCTTCTTCAAGTAACCAAATTTCCACCAACCATAGAGTCAAATCCAGTCGTGGAACGTCTATCAGAGGGCGATCCAGCCCAGTCTGCATCGGTGTAAACCTCAGTAGTCAACTCATTATTTGGTGAGAACAGAATGCCTTTTCCTGGTGAGGACTTGAGGTATCGGAGGACACGAAGTGCAGCATCGGCATGACGGGCCTTTGGAGAGTGCATAAACTGGTTGAGAACACCCACGGCATAGGAGATATCTGGGAGAGTGTGAGATAAGTAAATCAATTTTCCTACAAGCCTCTGGAAGCCAGAAATGTCTTCAATCGTGTCGTCATCATCCCTGCCTAGCTTGTGGTTGGCTTCAATGGGAGTGTCAGCGGGTCTACATCCGCTCATCACAGTGGCTTCAAGGAGGTCGAATATGTATTTCCTTTGAGACATGAAGATGTCATGCTTTGACCTCGCAACCTCAATGTCGAGAAAGTATTTGAGGTTACCCAAATCTTTTACTTCGAATTCATTTGCCAATTTTTCTTTCAGAGCCTAGATCTCCTCCTTGTCATCCCCAGTTATTATAATATCATCCACATAAACAATCAGAGCGGCTAATTTTCCTTTGTTGATTCTGATAAACAGGGTATGATCTGCATTACTCTGAAGGTACCCGAACCTGCTAATGTTTTTGTGGAATCTACCAAACCAGGCCCTGGCGGATTGTTTCAGGCCATAGAGCGGCCTCTATAATCTGCATACCTTCCCTTCTGATCCACTAGGAGTAAGCCCCGAAGGTAGAGTCATGTACACCTTTTCTTCCAGGTCTCCGTGAAGAAAAGCATACTTCACATCCAATTGGCAAAGCTCCCATCCCTTGCAGGCAGCACAAGACATGAGGATCCTTATCGAATTCATCTTTGCAACAGGATCAAAAGTCTCCTGATAATCAATGTCCGCCGACTGAGTGTAGCCTCTTGCCACTAGTCTTGCCTTGTATCTTTCAATGACTCCCGAGGTGTTCTGCTTAACAGCAAATAAACATTTGACAACTTTCTTTCCTGGTGGTAGTTGTACCAGGTCCCATGTGCTGTTTTTTTTCCAGGGCATCCATTTCTTCAAGCATAGCTGACCTCCACCGATCATGGGAAAGAGCATCCTGCCACGATGTTCGGATAGAAACAGAAGACAAGGAGGAAACAAATGCTCTATGGGAAGCTGTTAGGGATGAGTAAGAAACGAACTGAGATAAGGGATGTCGAGTAGAGGTACCTTCTGTAGGAATGATGGATCCTGGCGACGGGTCAGGTGGGTGCTCTGAAATCCAGATGGTCGGTCGTGTGTTGATCCCTTTGGACGACGAGAGGTTTAGTAATCGGTGCCTCTGCAGGTGGGACATATGGAATAGTAGACGTAGGCGAAGAGGGATGATATCCCAGAGGAATAGGTAGAGGAGTAGAAGATTGAGTGTCAACATGTGAGAAGGGACTCACTTCCGGTGTAGAAGGAGACCCCCCCTGAAGTGAGGACCCATAGTAGCGCTCAGACTCACGGAAGATGACATCCATGGTAACGAAAAACTTCTTGTGGAATGGGTCAAAACACTTGTACATTTTTTGGGTAGGAGAATAGCCAATGAAAACACACTTGTGCGCACGAGTATCGAGTTTCGTGCGGTGATAGATATGGACAAAACAAACGCATCCAAAGACACGGGGTTGTAGAGTGGTGGGCGGCACCCCAAGAGTAGTGAGAGGAGTTTTGAACCCGAGAACACGGGAGGGCATACGGTTGATAAGGTAGGCCGCGGTGAGCACAGCATCCCCCCAATAGTATTTAGGAAGGTGCATGTTAAGGAGGAGGCACCGGGCAACTTCCACGAGGTGGCGATTCTTACGTTCAGCCACCCCATTTTGAGCGAGGGAGTAGGCACAGGACGTCTGATGGAGAATCTCATGATCAGCCAAGTATTGCTAGAAGGCGGAATCAATGAATTCCCGGCCATTATCCGTGCGTGGAATTTTAATAGGGGTGGCAAACTGGGTTAAAACCATGTTATGAAAACGCTGAAACAAAGTAAAAAACCTCATTTTTCGCTTTTATAAGGTAAACCCAAGTGGCGCGGGAGAAGCAGTCAATAAAAGTCACAAACCAAAAACAACCTGAAATAGATGCAACTTGTTAAGGGCCTCAAACATCACTATGTATTAAATGAAAAGGTGCAGTACTGGGAGAAGAAGCGTGATGAAAAGAAACATGATGATGTTTATTACGGTCACAAGCATTACAACTAAACTTATCAAGTAAAACAGTAAAGAAAGTAGGAAATAAGTGTTTCATAGAAAGGATAGATGAATGTCCTAGCCGACGGTGTCAGGACTCCAAAGTAGCAGCCTGATCCACATGAAGAGCCTGAGGAGAAGAGACCGGGGTGGAAGAATCGAACACATAGTGCCCATCCACTAGACTACCAGTTCCAATCACCGTTCCCGTCTTCAGGTGCTGAAAGATACAAGAGGAAGTGAAGAAAGTCACAGAACAGTTCATAGAGTTAGTTAAATGACTAATAGAGAGGAGATTTCGGGTAAAGTTCGGAACATGAAGAACAGAGAAGAGGGTAAGAGAGGAGCAAGGGATGGAACCCTTTCCGGCAATCGGAGAGAGGGAACCATCCGCAATGCTCACTTTGTCTCGACCAGTCAAAGGAAGGTAGGAGACAAAACCTGAAGAAGAGTCGGTCATGTGATTCGTTGCTCCAGAATCGATGATCCAGTGAGTAGAGGGACGAGAAGAGACAGCGTGAGCACCTGGTGGTCCCTGATGGGCGTACGAGGATGAGGAAACAGAAGGCTCAGAGGACTGTCCTGCATCAAGTGACGGAAGGCAAGAATCTCATCAGATGATAGAACCAATGTGGGAGCGGACGGGACAGGTGGAAGCTGCGGCTCGTCGAAACCATCAGACAGATGTGTGGAGCGAGGCTGTGTAGAGCGACCCAAAGAGCGCCCAAAACCACGACCGCCACGAGAGGAAGAACCACCACGGGGTGTAGGAAATCCATGAAGCTGAAAACAAGTCTCCCGGGTATGACGGGCCTTCCCGCAATAGTCACAGAGCAGCTGGTCCTTGTCACTGGATTTGGGCCTTGAGTCATGATTTGCCCGAACCCCAAACTGAGCCGCCAAGGCAGAGCCATCAGGGGGAGGATCAGGAATCCAAGTCTGCCGCCGATCAAATTCCTGCTGAACCAGGCTGAACACCTCAGGAAGAGAGGGCAAGGGAGAGTGTCCAAAAATCTGCACACTGATTTGATCGAAGTCCCGATGCAATCCATGTAGGAACTCAAAAACTCTATTCTGATCTTCCCGCGAGCGAACAAGGATCTCATCTTCAGGGGACACCAAAGTGAGAGAGTCAAAATGATCATACTCGCGATACAACTGAGTGAACTCGAGATAGTAGGCAGACGGAGGACGGACGCCTTGACGGAGAAGAAAAATCTTCCGTCGGAGCTGAAATATCTGGGTCGCATTGCCGCGACAGGAGTAAGTAGACTCGGCCCTCCGCCAAATATCGGCAACAGTATCTAAAAACAGATAGTTCCGAGCGATGGAGTCAATCATGGAATTAGTCAGTCAGGACATGACGTGGGAATTCTCCGACTCCCAGTGCAACCAGTCAGGGGACCCGAAGGAGGTGGCGGTGTAGTGCCCATGACATACCCAAACAGCCTCTTGCACTTCAAGGCAAGAGTAATAGCCCGAGACCACGGGAGATAATTGGTACCATCCAGACGGATCGGCGTGATCTGAGGGGTGTTGTGGTCATGGCCAGGACGGGAGGAGCAACTAGACATCATAGTAGCCGAAGGAGCACCAGTGGCAAAAGATAGGGTAGGAGAGTCATCTGTCCCGGCCATGGAGACCTAGAATACAAATCGAGCATCCTCGGGGAGCAACACACAAACTGAGAGAGAAAATAGGTCTTCCTCATAGAAAGAGGAACAATCCCAATAATAGAATGGACACCGGAAATGACATCACAGGGAACACCACATTTTCGGTGTCAATAAATCGGCAGGAGGAACCGCTGGGGGCTAAGAGCGGGGGGCGGCGGAGAGCAAGAGCGGGAGCGGCGGAGCGGTGGAGTGCGAGAGCTGCTGGAGTGGTGGAGGGCGGTGGCGCTGGAGTGCGGGAGCGGCTGGACGAAACCCTAGGCCGACACGGACGGATCGGCGGAAACGCTGGAGTGCGCGAGCGCTGGATGCGGGTCGGCGAGCGCTGGATGCGGGATCGAGCGTTGGAAGCGGGTCAGCGGAAACGGGATCGAGGGAGTATCGAAAACCCTAAGGCTCTGATACCATGTTGAAAGGGAAAAACGATGCTTCATTCCATATACCAAGGATATTTATAGTTACAACATACATATAACCCAACACGATAATAACACGATAACACGATAATAACACATAACACAACACCAAAGATACATGACTCACAAGTAAACTCATGTAAGGAGACATCTGGAAGAGCTTGCCTGAGAATCGGGAGGGGAGCATGTCCAAGACGACGATGTCACTCGACGGAGGAGACGACAGAGAGGGTAGGAGGGACATCAAGAAGATAGAGCCCACGCAAAGTCGTCCGCTACCAATAATATTCCGCATTTGTCAATCCTGCACGACAAAAGAAGATGGTGAGAAAGTAACATGGCAATCAAGGTCCTGTGTAAGTCGGCTAATAGAAAGTAAGTTGAACGGGGAGCCCGGAACATGAAGAACCAAGGTTAATGAGAGGTTGGGTGTGAGATGGATATCAGCAGCTCCGGAGACAGGGGTGGAGTCACCATTGGCGACAGTGATGAACATGGGATGAGGAGAGTCCAAGTATTTTGGCGGCTTCTGGCAGGTAATATGGTGGGTGACACCAGAATCCACAATCCAGTGGGAATCCCGAGATAGACAGGTTATACCTTCATTAGCAACGGAGGCCACGGAACCCGATGAGCGAGCAATCACTCCTTGGAGTTGCTAAAGCTGGGTGCGGAGAGCGTCAATATCAGACTGAGCATTTGAAGGAGTCGAGGTAGAAGCCACGGGCATAGACTCAGCCTTTGAAGCAGCAGCAAGATGGGGTGGCAGACCATGTTTACGATAGCAGGTAGCCTCCAGATGATGTTCACGACCACAAAAGGTGCATTTCAGGGGGGGGTTCCAGTACGTCCTCGTCCTCGAGACAAATTGCGACCCCCACGGGTCGAGGTACCACGAGTGGAGGGATGTTGTGAAGGTAGTTGCAGAAGAGTTGGAGAGGCAGGCAAAGGAGCCTCGGGAGGCGGAGTGACCCTCAGAAGCATGGAGCACACATCGGAGAGAGGGAGTAGTGGCAGATGAGAGTATCTGAGCACGAACACTATGCAGATGCGGAGGAACCCTTGTCATCATCATGGCAACCAGATCAGTAGTAGGGGCTGGTGTTGAATCCACGCCTCAACAAGTGTCTTGGCCTTAGCAACGAAGGACGTCATATCTCCAGGTATCCCGTGATCAAGAGATTGAAGATCAGTAATGATGTCAAACAGATGTTGCAGACTGTTTTGACCCGAATAAAAGGACTGAAGTTCATCCCACATGGACTTTGTCGTGTCATGATACATGGTCATCCTGTAGGGCTCGGTATCTATAGAGTTGAGGAGTCAGGATTGCACACGGCCATCATCACGAAGCCACTCGTCAGTGGGAAGGGTAGGAGTGGCCCAGGTCAGGTGATGAAGTAGTCCTTTCGTCTGGAGAACCCGACGAACAGAGGGGACTGATTCCACAAAGTTTCTTTTGCCCGTGAGAGAAATAGTGGCAATCCTGAGTTCATCCCGTAGTTCATTAGCAGGCGGAGCAGTCCGAGGTGGCAGAGAAGAAGTACCAGCGGACTCCCCGGAGTTTGTAGTAGTGTCCATGAGGCAATCTGAAGACAAATCCGCAGCGGCTAGAAGAACAACCCGTGTGCAAAACCAGCGGCCAGACAGGCCAAGGCGGCTAGAAAAGTAACAGCGAGCAAGTCCAACGGCTAGGAGAAACCGCAAGCAGAGACCACAGCGAGCAAGATCAGCTGGAAAGAAAGAAAACCGTAGCGGCAAGAATAAACCGCGCGCGACTAGGAGGTCGCTCAAGAAGGAACCCGCGGGCAGACCCAGAAGAAGCGAAACAGAAGAGAGGCTGCACGGTCTCGGTGACAACACACCAGCGGCAAGAGGCCGCGACCAAGTGCAGAGACCGCAACGGGTAGAAAGACCGCAGCGGGTTAAGGGAGACAACCCACAACCACAAGGCGGGGCGGAGGAGAGAAACTGCACGATCTCGGCGTCAACACGACAGCGGTCAGAGGCCGCGACCAAAATGCGGAGCCCGCTGCGGGTAGAGAAGCTGCAGCAGTAATATAAGCTGAAGCAGGAAGCTCGCAGAGCCAAGGAAGAGACAGAGGTTGTTGCGACTAGAAGGCAGCGGCAAGAAGGGAAACCGCAACGGTCAGGAACGGCCTTGCGGGAAGGGAAGTCGCCGGCGACGGGATAAGCAGCAGCGGGAAGGGAAGTCGCAGCGACTAAAGAGCGGAGACAGCACGGCTCGGTGCGAACACCCGCGGTAAAAGGAGTTACCGCGACCAAGGTGCGGTGGGAAAGAAAACGAAGAGGAATCCGATGCGAGAAGGCCGCTCGGATAGGGGCAAAGACCGCAGCGAACAGGGCGGGGAGGCGGGGACCACCAGTTCGAGAGCTTATAAAACAAGGAGGGAGGGGGTGGAATCCACGAGAGAGAGAGAGCAAGGAGAAGAGGGCGGTAAGGAAACCGCTAACCTCTCAGAAGCAGCGGTTAGAAAAGGGGAAGGAGGTCAGGGACCAAACCGCCCGGTTAGCAAGCAGGCCAAGCGGACAGACAGGGACTGGCCGGACCGTCTTCCTCTGATACCATGTAGAAAGTAAGAGAAATGAAACTTGTGGGTAGTATTTCTTGTATAAACATCAGGTATGAATACAACTATATAGGAAGAGAAGAAGAGAGAAATCTCAAATCTACAATGTGGGACAAAACCTAAGACTACTTGGGCTCATAAATGGATCATAATTACAATGGGCTTTTACATATTATTTCACTATCTTCTAACAAAAAAGAATCATATTATTTTTGGCAAGTAGCGAAGATATCTTCACTCTAGATTAGAGCTGGTCTCAATTACTACATCTATTTTAATTTTTTCCCCATTGAAAAGACCATTAAAAAAAATTAAATTGTATTTGTTATAGAATGCCTCCATCCAAATTTGAATTGGCAGTTTTTAACTTCAAATTTTAAAAAAATTTATAAGTTTATGGACTAAATTATAGTTTTAAGGTTCAACAAGCTTTTACAGCTCAAACCCTCTTTAAATTTATATGTTCATAAGATTTATTACTCATGCACATAGTAATAAAGTTTTCTCATGGACTCGATTAAAAAATAATTTAGGAACATAGAAGCTTATGATTTATAAAATCATGTGTTATATGTGTTTGTGTGTGATTAGTATGTATTTGTGTTGTGTGTTATATGTATGTGTTTGGGTGTTATTTGTGTTTGTTGTGTGTTTATATGTATGTGTGTGTTGTGTGAATGTGTTTGTGTATTATGTGTAGTGTGTATGTGTGTTTTATGTTATGTGTATGTGTGTATTGTGTGTATTATGTGTATGTGATGTGCTTTTATATGTATGTGCGCTGTGCGTTTATATGTATGTGTGTTGTGTGTTGTGTTGTGTTGTGGGTTTATATGTATATGTGTTGTGTGTTGTGTGTTGTGTGTTGTGTGTTGTGTGTTGTGTGTTGTGTGTGTTGTGTGTTGTGTGTGCTGTGTGTGCTCTGTGTGTTGTGTGCTTTGTGTGATGTGTGTGTTGCGTGTGATGTGTGTGCTGTGTGTGCTGTGTGCATGTGTTTATATGTATGTGTGTACATGGTTGTGTTTGTTATGAGTCAAGCTAACTTGGGTCCACCTGGTGGTGATCATATCTTAAGGAGTGACTAATCATATAAAGGAGTTATTCTTCTACGGCAGGGAGGATCGAACCCTAAGGTGAGTGATCGGTCTCTCTCGTTCTCAACATGGTATCAGAGGGGGTTTCGGCGTCTACCTAAAGGTGTGCCGCCGATCGTATCCTTCTCGATCTATTGTCGTCGTCGTTCATCTCCGTCGTCGTTCGCCTTCGAGAGGGTTTCGCCGTCGTTGTCATCGGTCGTTCCCGTCGCCTGGATCCTCTCGACCGATCGTCGTCTCCTTCTCCCGCTGGTTCCGTGGCCATGACTTGGACCCGTCTTCTTCTTCTCCGGCTGGTTCTGTCTTCTTCTCCCGCTGGTTGTGTTGGTCTCGGGTCTACCGTCTGGTGGTGCGGCGGGGCCATTTTCAAGGGTTGTCCGTCGGTGCAGAGGTGTGGCTGAAGCCGTCCGTGGGTGCAGGTTATTGTTGGTTGGTTCCTGCTGCCTGTTGTTCCCGCTGCCTTGCTCTGTTGGTTTGTGTGGTTGGCTTGTTTTTTGTCTTTGTCCCTTTCCCTCCTCTTCTTGGTGGTTGTTCCTATGGATGACAAATTGAAGGGTGTTGGGGCCTCTAACGGGGTGGGTGATCAACCTAAACACTATAGTGGAGGAAGTTCTAATATGGACTTCAATCATGGTGTTACTCAAATCAAGCTCAATGGATGAAATTATCTTTTATGGGCTCAATCTATGCGGATATTCATTGGGAGTCGTCGAAGACTTGGATTTCTCACCGACTTCAAGTTAGCTCCTGACATGTCTGACCCCCTACATGAGGAATGGGAAGGTGAGAACCCCACTGTGATAAATTGGCTTGTCAATTCTATGGAACCCAAGATTGCAAATCACTTTTTATTTTGTCAAACTGCGAAAGAGATGTGGGAGTTGATCGATTGAAATTACTCAAAAAAGGACTTGGCTAGAATATATCAGCTCCAAACTGAGCAAGTCCACATGACAGGAATGACTGATTTCGAAGAATATTACAGCAAGTTGACCCATAAGTGGGTTGAAATAGACCAGTATTCCTCTATTCAGACTATAGAAGACTACAAGACTAACCCCATGCAACAGAGGATCTTTGAGATGCTTTCTGGTCTTCCTCCTGAACTTAAATTCCAGAGAGTCCAGATGTTGGGTAAAGATTCTGTGCCGAATCAAGAGACAGTGGCTCATTATATTCGAGGGGAGGCAAGCCGTATAAATTCCCTTTGTTCAGATATTCTTGTTGGTCATGAGAAATCTGCCCTTGCTGCAGAACAGAAGAGATGGCACCCGAGAAACATGAGACTAGAGGACAAGAGCAAGATGAAGTGCCCTCACTGTGGGAAGAAAGGTCATGGGAAGGAGAAATGTTGGGATCTTCATTCTCACTTGATCCCTCTAGGTTGGATTCGTGGTGCTGGTGGGAAATATGTGAGATCCCAAACGGCTATGTATGGTAATCTGGAGAATATTTGGAACCTTCAGGCAGAGAACGAGAGTTTGACTAGAGAACTGAAGGCCTTAAAGGCCAATGCTACCGGGCGATCTCTTTCTGGTGATTTTGTGGGGACGGAGGCTCATGCTCATTCTACTCATGTGTCCTCGAAAGGACCATCTACTACTTGGATCATTGACTCGGGGGCTTCCGAGCACATGACTGGGTCTTCCATGGGGATCTCTTATATTTCTCCTGCCTCTGGCAGTGTGAGACTTGTTGATGGGTCTTCGACTACTGTGGCTGGTAAAGAGGTTATTCATCTTTCTCCCTCCGTGTCTCTCAAATCTATTGTTATTGTTCCGACATTTCCTACAAATCTCTTATTTGTGAGCAGTTTAACTAAACAGCTTAACTGTTCTATCACTTTTTTCTCCTCATTGTGTTTTTCAGGATCTGGCAAGTGGGAAGACGATTGGTGGTGGACATGAGTCTGGTGGTGTGTATGTCTTGGACAACTGTCAAGCTTTTGGTGTTCAGAAGTCTACCAACCCTAATCAGTTGATGTTGTGGCACAAGAGATTTAGACATGCTTGTTTGAAGACTTTAAAAGCTACTTTTCCGCATTTTCTTAATATTGAAAAACCTACTTTTGATTGTCAGTCTTGTGAATTGACCAAGCACTGTAGAACCAATTATGCTCCTAGTCGTAGTCGAAGTTTAAATTGCTTTGATTTGATACATTTTGATGTCTGGACTGCTCTTATTTGCTCTGTGAATGATTTTCAATATTTTGTCTCTTTTATTAATGATCACTCGCGTTTTACTTGGTTGTACCTCATGAAAAAGAAGAATGAGGTTTTAAAAATATTCAAGTTATTTTATCATCATGTGCAGACTCAATTTAGAACTAGAATTAAGATCCTTAGGAGTGATAACGGAGGCGAATACACGTGTATTGACCTTCAGAGGTTCCTGGGAGAGCATGGCATTACTTTCCAAACTTCATGTCTGAGGACTCCTCAACAGAACGGGGTAGCCGAAAGGAAGAATCGTCATATCTTGGAGATCACTCGTTGTCTGTTGCAAGAGATGCATGTTCCTAAGGGGCTATGGGATGAAGGTGTTTTTGCCTTCGTATATCTTATTAATCAAATGGCTACAGGTACTTTGGGGGGAAAGTACCTCCTAAAGCTTCTTTGCCCAAATATGCCTCTATTCTGTATCCCCCCACCCAAATTTTTGGATGTATTGCTTTTGTCCATATTGTGGGGCCTCATAAGAATAAGTTGGGCCCACAAACAATAAAATGTGTCTTTGTGGGATATGTTGTCAACCAAAAAGGGTACAAGTGTTATTCTCATATTCTTCGGAGAAAGTTTATTTCAAAGGATGACACGTTTTTTGAAAATACTCTTTATCACTCTGATGAGGAAAAGGTTATCACATTTCAGGAGAAGAGCAAAGATGATAATTATACGGTGCCACCTCTTCCTGTTTCGGTTGATGTGCTTGCTTCGGGATGTGTGAATATTCCTGTTAGAGAGGAAATTCCTACCAAGGATCTTCATGTGTACAGAAGGAGGAAGGATATTCAAGTGTACCAGAAAAGGAAACATAGAAATCTTGGTCGAGAATGTCTCACTCATGCTCCACCACCCACCACCACTCCGCCAGATACGAGCAACAACATCACTCAGGAGACCACTTCGGCGCTGCAAGTTCATAGCGGCCGGACTAGATATCTCATAGATAAGTATGTTGGGTATAATTCTATCTCTCACTCTTTGCAAGCATATCTTGCCGATGTTTCCTCTATTTCTATCTCTAATAGTTTTTCAGAGGCTATCTTGTGTCCTCATTGGACGAAGGCCATGGAGGAGGAGATGAATGCTCTCCAACGTCAAAAAACTTGGGAAATTGTTCCTATACCACATGGGCGTCGTCCCGTCGGTTGCAAATGGATATATACGACTAAATTTCTTCAAGATGGAACTCTTGACAGATATAAGGCGAGCTTGGTTGCTAAATGCTTTACTCAGGTTGATGGAATTGATTTTCAAGAGACATTTTCTCCTGTCGCTAAGCTGAACTTCGTCAGAATTTTATTGTCCATTGTTGCTCATAAATCTTGGACGTTACATCAGCTCGATGTTTAAAATGTCTTCCTCCATGGTGATTTATAGGAAGAAATTTATATGACACCTCCCCCTGGTATGGATGTTCCTGAAGAACAGTCGCCTCAGGCCTGGTTTGCCAAGTTAAGCGACAAACTTGTCCACCTAAGCTTCACTCGTTGCACTTCAGATCACTCCGTCTTCATCTACAGAAATGAGGAATGTACTACTATTCTTGTTGTCGATGTGGATGACATCATTATCACCAGAACTGATGAACACCACATTACTTTGGTAAAAAAGGAATTGGTTTCTGCCTTTGAAATTATGGATTTGGGAATCCTTAGATACTTTCTCGGAATCACTCGATCTGCAGGAAAGATTATGATTTCTCAACGTAAATATGTCTTGGATCTTCTTAGAGATGTTGGATATTTGGGTGTCAAACCCGCGGATAGTAAGTCAATTCATGCACAACCCTAAAGTTCATCACTATCAAGCTGTCCTGCGGATTCTCAAATATTTAAAAAAGGACCCCGAAAATGGCATTCTCTATCAAGATCATGGTCATCTTAAGGTCCACGGGTACTGTGATGCTGATTGGACAGGCTCTTCCTCGGATAAAAGATCTACAAGTGGATATTCTATCTACGTTGGTGGCAATCTTATTTCCTGGAGAAGTAAAAAACAACATGTTGCTTGTTCCTCCACAGAAGCCGAGTATCGGGTCATTGTTGTCACTACCTGTGAGCTCATCTAGGTTAAGTCTATATTGGGGAAGATGGGCTTCTCTGTTTCTGAATCAATGCATCTTTACTGTGATAATCAAGTGACTATCCATATAACTAACAACCCTGTTTTTCATGAGAGAACCAAAAACATTGAAGTCGACTGTCACATCGTTCGGGACAAAATCCAAGACAAGACTATCACTGTGGTGTTTGTGTCATCTGAGGATCAACTTGCTGACATTCTCACCAAAGCTGTTTCTGGGAAATCTCTTCATTCTTTCTCGCTCAAGCTCGGGATGTTGAATGCTTACGGTGTTAGCTTGAGGGGGGTGTTATGAGTTAAGCTAACTTTGGTCCACCTGGTGGTGACCATATCTTAAGGAGTGGTTAATCATATGAAGGAATTATTCTTCTAAGGGCAGGGAGAATCGAACCCTAAGGAGAGTGATCAGTCTCTCTCGTTCTCAACAGTGTTAAGTGTGTGTTGTATGCTGTATGTTTATATGTATGCGTGTGTTGTGTTTATGCGATTGTGTGTTGTGTGTATGTGATAGTGTGTGTGTTTATATGTATGTGTGTATTGTGTGTATTATATGTGTATAACCGGTAATTCGTCGAGATCAGAAGTATCAAAGCAGACGGTTATTCACACACCATTGGGCGAGCAGAGGCGAGCTTGGGCGAGCAGAGGCGAGCTTGGGCGAGCAGAGTCGAGCTTGAGCGAGCTTGGACGAGCTTGGGCGAGCAGAGGCGAGCTTGGGCGAGCAGAGGCAAGCTTGGGCGAGGATGGGCGAGCATTTCGCGAGTTTAGGCGAGTAAACCCTTGGAACTCGCTGCCAGTAGCTTGATACTCGTCTATAGCCCCCCCCCCCCCCCCACCCCCAGGATTTCTCTATAAATAGCTCCCAGGGGTACTAGAAATGGCACATTTGAAAGAAGTTGAGATCCCCCCAAGTGGATACTCGCCAAGTCCATATCTGCCTAGTACCTCGTCCAGCCTTTTGGTTGTGGAGGGGAAGTTTCTCTCAAACTTCCAGGTATGTAGTGGGACCTCCCTGTTAGAGCACTTGGGGTGTGCTTATAGATAGTTTCCTCTCTCTCGCACTAGCCTTTTGAATTGTGACGTCGAACCGTAGAATAAGTAACTTTAGGCTGTCTTAATCCGAATTTTGGAGTAGGGAATTTTCCCGGCTTCAACACTTGGTGCGGTGAGTGTGGATAGTTGCCGAGGAAGAAATTTTTGCGAGAAGACTTCATAGTTTAAGATGGTGAGCTGGAGACCAAAGGCAGGAACTAGTGAGCATTCAGCAAAGTGGGTGAGTTATCTGCAAGGTGGGTGAGTTTTCTGGTTACTAGTCCATAGGCGACTTCGCGATGGTGACTTTCAAGCTCGACGACTTCATGGGACGAGCTTACCTATTACTCGCTCATAAGCGAGTTCCAGATTGCGACCTCCATAGGCGAGTTCCAGATGACGACTTTAGTTAGCGAGTATATGCGAACGAATTCATGCAGGCGAGTTGCAGATGGAGGTATGCTCTGGCCTGTTGCTCGTACAGCAAGCTCCAAATCCACTCGCAGGTGTCCTGTTCGCAGGATGGCGAGCTTCCTTGTTACTTGCTCATAGGCGAGTATAGGCAGGATTGACGACTTCAAAGAGGCGAGTACCTTTGTTACTCGCGCAAAGGAGAGTTGAAGGGGCGAGTATCTTTGTTACTCACCCATAGGCGAGTTCCGCAGGCGACTTACTCGCAAGGCCGGGATAGCTCAAAATCTGGGCGAGTTGGGAGTGGAAAATTAAAAATTTCCAGCGGAACCCCCAAAAACTCTGCGCAGGGGTTCTAATGTCAGGAGTGACACTTACCCTCTGCCTAGTTCATCTCCTTTTTCAATAGTGGTGTTTTTCATACATGTTCATACTTACGGGTGCTTTGGTAAAGCCCGTGAGTACTTTTTGTATGACTGACAAACCGGGCGAATCACGACGTGTTCACCATCAGGGAAAAACATACGAGGTGCTCTGCAAGCTCCTACCTGCGATGATCTCCTCCGACAACCTACATTCCATGAGACGGCTTACTCATGGCGTCTTCAAGCTAGTATTCTACGAGCTCCTACTCGAAATGCTCTTCATGATTACCAAGTGCTCTCTTCAATTCCGCGAGTTCCATACTCGAGAGAGGATCTCTTCAACAACCAAGTGCTCTCTTCAATTCCGCGAGTTCCATACCCGGGAGAGGATCTCTTCAACAGTTATGGTGCTCTCCTTTAATCTCGCGAGTTACATACTCGCAAGATCACTACTTCAGCAACTATGGTGTTCGGTTCGATTCTGCAAGTTTAAACGCATGAGGTTATTGCTTCAGCAACCAGGCCGTCATGTTATTCATGTCATCTCCTCGAATACCTGGAGTTATGATAACCTGAAAGGGTTCTACCTATAGGAGGGAATGATACGCTTGTTCACAATTATATATCGATGATATTTCTCTAACACCATGAAATATGTAGCTTTAGCTTCTCTTCTTGAAAGCGTATCAAGCAAGCATAATAGGCAGAAAGCGATCTCCATGATCGGTTTGGGAAACTACATCCGACCAAGACCCAAACCGAAACTGAACCAACATGCCTCGGTTTTTGGTTTGTCCAAACCGACCCGAACCGAACACATTCGGTTCGGTTCCAAGTCGGTTCGGTTTTTAGTCAGTTTTCTACGAACAAACATAATCAAGGCTAATTGTCATCTTCCCTTTAATAATTTCATAATCTTTATCAACTAAAGGCTTGTTTATTAAATTGACATCACACACACATACAATTATGCATTTTTAGACATGCAGAGTTTGGGTAGTTTGGGTATTGAGGATGACATCTCACAATTCTCTATAATAACTTGGACTACTAATAGACAACAATAATCATCAGAGCAATTGGAGTATCACGATTGATAATCATTATCATTATTAAATCAATTTAATATACATAACATCCCAAATAATGAAACTGTTAATAAAACTTTTTCCCAACAGAATTACTTAGGATCTCTCTTCTAAGGAGAAGGGTGAAAAATCTCACCAAGCGTGAACTTGGTTGTAGACCCAAAGATAATCTGAAAGTTGCTGATCAAATACACCTCAAAACAGTGGTGAAGTGCTCGTTCGGTTCGGTTTAGTCGGCAACTTGAAAACCGACCCGCGATAAGCCTTCGGTTTTCAAAAGCTCCAAACCGAACCGACACCGGACCAGGCGGCTCGGAGTCGGTGCGGTTCGGTCGGTTCGATCAACCTACATCCGACTTGATTCTCCTAAAAATCCCAGGGCGGATAATGGGACGACGCATCGGGATTTAAGCGTCCATATAAGACTGAGCCCCTGCATTGACAGCCGAGATCAGTTCCCCCCTTGCATGTCGGCCTAGATACCCCCGATTGCATCTCTCCTCCGACTGGAGAGACTATCAGGAACAGATCTGGACGCTAACCTCCTAAACTCGATGACGGAAGACCCGCTCTTAGCGATGGTTTGTCCAGTGGGGCAGGACGCGTCTTTATTACTACCAAGGCGGGATGACCTGCCAAGCTCTAAAAAGTGCAAGTTCGCGGAAGGATGGTGGACTCGAGAGTGTCCAGTAGGACCCCCCCCCCCCCCCCCCCCCCCCCCGCGCTTGTACTCTGGTTTTCGTAACCAAGTGCAAAAGCTGAAAACGATCTCCACAGTTGGATTAGGAAATGAGCCTTCGACCTTTTTCTCCTAATTAGCTAAGGGCGGACGATTAGACGATGCTTCGGGATTTAAGCGTCCTTATAAGACCGAGCCCCTGCAAGACGGTCGAGATCAGCTCCCCCCTTGTATGTCGGTCTAGCTACCACCGATTGCATCTCTCCTCCGACTGGAGGAACTATCATGAACAGGTCTGGATGCCAACCTCCCAACTCGACGGAGGAAAGATCGTCGTTCTCTTTAGCTCAAAGATATTGATGCATTTGACTCCTTGGCAATCTCTTAAGCAACAGGGCGAACTACCTCAGCACTGATTGAAGTCCTTGAGTCGTGGAGTTATTGTAAGTCTGAGTCCCTGCACGAGCTCCCCTCCTGCATATCGGACACCAACCCCCTCGGGTGAGATAGTTTCCTCGTTGGAGTGTTGTCATAGTCCGTGATATCTGTACGATCTCCCCTCCTGCAGAACGATTACTTGCCTCCCGAGTTGACCTACACCACTCCAGTTGAGCTCGGCTCCTGAGAGTTGTTGACTCCAACAAAGTTCCTCGTTGGATTATTGTCGTAATCCATGATCTTTGTACGAGCTCCCCTCCTGCAGACCGACTACTCGCCTCCGGAGTCGACCTCCACCTTCAGTTAAGCTCGGCTCCTGCTAGGTGTCGACTATATTCCTCACCTCTAGTTGAGCTCAGCTCCTGTTAGGTGTCGACTCTTCTCTACCTCCAGTTGAGCTTGGCTCCTGCGAGGTGTTGACCTCTTCTCTCCGCCTCCAGTTGAGCTCGGCTCCTGCGAGGTGTCGACCTCTTCTCTCCACCTCTAGTTGAGCCCGGCTCCTGCGAGGTGTCGACCTCTTCTCCACCTCCAGTTGAGCCCGGCTCCTGCGAGGTGTCGACCTCTTCTCCAACTCCAGTTGAGCTCGGCTCCTGCGAGGTGTCGACCTCTTTTCCAACTCCAGCTGAGCTCGGCTCCTGCGAGGTTTTGACCACTTTTCCACCTCCAGCTGAACTCGTCTCCTGCGAGGTGTCGACCTCTTCTCTCCACCTCTAGTTGAGCTCGGCTCCTGAGAGGTGTCGACCTCTTCTCCACCTTCAGTTCAGCTCGGCTACTGTTATGTGTCGACTATATTCTCCACCTCTAGTTGAGCTCGGCTCCTGTTAGGTGTCGACTCTTCTCCACCTCCAGTTGAGCTTGGCTCCTGCGAGGTGTCGATCTCTTTTCTCCGCCTCCAGTTGAGCTCGGCTCCTGCGAGGTGTCGACCTCTTCTCTCCACCTCCAGTTAAGTCCGGCTCCTGCGAGGTGTCGACCTCTTCTCCCCCTCCAGTTGAGCTTGGCTCCTGCGAGGTGTCGACCTCTTTTCCACCTCCAGTTGAGTTCGGCTTCTGCGAGGTGTCGACCTCTTTTCCACCTCCAGCTGAGCTCGGCTACTGCGAGGTGTCGACCTCTTTTCCACCTCCAGCTGAGCTCGGCTCCTGCGAGGTGTCGACCTCTTCTCTCCACTTCCAGTTGAGCTCGGCTCCTGAGAGGTGTCGACCTCTTCTCCACCTTCAGTTGAGCTCGGCTCCTGCAAGGTGTCGACTATACTATAAATCCAGTTGAGCTTCCTCCTACGAGTTGTCGACCTCTTCTCCAATTCAGTTGAACTCGGTTCCTGTGAGGTATCAACATTTTCTCTACCTCCAATTGAGCTTCACTCCTAGGAAGGATCGCGTGCAGCACATCGTCTGGCGCAATCTCTCCGAACTACGGGTTCAACATTGTTTTTCTAAGTTCGTGTCGAGCTCGAAAAAAGCGGGGATTGTGTATAACCCGTAATTCGTCGAGATCAGAAGTACCCAAGCAGACGGCTATTCGCAGACCATTGGGCGAGCAGAGGCGAGCTTGGGCGAGCAGAGGCGAGCTTGGGCGAGCAGAGGCGAGCTTGGGCGAGCAGAGGCGAGCTTGGGCGAGCAGAGGCGAGCTTGGGCGAGCAGAGGCGAGCTTGGGCGAGCAGAGGCGAGCTTGGGCGAGCAGAGGCGAGCTTGGGCGAGCAGAGGCGAGCTTGGGCGAGCAGAGGCGAGCTTGGGCGAGCAGAGGCGAGCTTGGGCGAGCAGAGGCGAGCTTGGGCGAGCAGAGGCGAGCTTGGGCGAGCAGAGGCGAGCTTGGGCGAGCAGAGGCGAGCTTGGGCGAGCAGAGGCGAGCTTGGGCGAGCAGAGGCGAGCTTGGGCGAGCAGAGGCGAGCTTGGGCGAGCAGAGGCGAGCTTGGGCGAGCAGAGGCGAGCTTGGGCGAGCAGAGGCGAGCTTGGGCGAGCAGAGGCGAGCTTGGGCGAGCAGAGGCGTGCTTGGGCGAGCAGAGGCGTGCTTGGGCGAGCAGAGGCGTGCTTGGGCGAGCAGAGGCGTGCTTGGGCGAGCAGAGGCGTGCTTGGGCGAGTATCTCGCGAGTTTGGGCGAGTAGACCCTTGGAACTCGTTGCCAGTAGCTGGATACTCGCCTATACCCCCCCCCCCCCCAAAGATTTCTCTATAAATAGCTCCCCAGAGGTACTAGAAATGACACCTTTGAAAGAGGTTGAGGTCCCCCCAAGTGGAAACTCGTCAAGTCCATGTCTACCTAGTACCTCACCCAGCCTTTTGGTTGTGGACGGAAAGTTTCTCTCAAACTTCCGGGTACATGGTGGGACCTCCCTGTTGGAGCACTTTGGGTGTGCTTATAGATAGTTTCCTCTCTCGCGCGCTAGCCATTTGAATTGTGACGTCGGACCGTAGAATCAGTAACCTTAGTCTGCCTTGATCCGAATTTTGGAGTAGGGAATTTTCCCGACTTCAACAATATGTATGTGTTTGCATGTTACATGTGTGTGTGTGTTGAATGTTTATATGTATGTGGGTTGTGTGTATGTGGTTGTGTGTTGTGTGTATGTTATGTATTTGTATGTTATGTGCGTGTGTTGTGTGTTTATGATACGCCATAATCGTACCAAGAGCGAAGACACGAAAATTGCATTAAATAAACGTAAAGATACATTTGAAAGATAAGCTCTTGCTAAATACCCGGAGGTTGGGTCCTTATATAGATGGAGCTCCTCACTACAAGACAAAACACTTAAATAATACAATAAAGAAACAAGACGTTAGTGACTCCCACAAGGTGAGGCCGAACCCCCAAGCGTATGCGTGAGACGTGTTTCTCAATGCAAATACGTATCGATTTATATGTATGTGTGTGTTGTGTGTTTATAGGTATGTGTGTTGTGTGTTTATATGTATGTGTTTGTTTTGTGTATGTGGTTGTGTTATGTGAGTGTGTGTTGTATGTTTATATGTATGTGTGTTGTGTGTGTTGTGTGTTATGTGTATGTTATGTTGTGTTTTCATTTTTATAATGAAAACACAGAGATGGCGGAGTTATGTTGTGTTTTCATTATTATAATGCTATGTTATGCTATGTTTATATGTATAATGTTTACATTTTTATTTCATCTAGTGAACAATCCATAAGTAAATATAGAGATGGCGAAGTTTCTGCGACATGAGAGGTCAATGATGTTATGATATTTTATGATCTATGCTTGAAAGAAATAGAGTTTGGCAATAGACAACCAACACACTTTAGCAAGGATGGATGAACCAACTTAACAGATAATTTTTACACACCCTAAAGAAACCATCTTAGGATGTCATGGCGCCTATAGACAAGCATTTCAGAGAGATTCCACAACAAATATTAAATGATGCCCGATATATGTCATACTTTAAATATTGTATAGGACCGATTAATGAAACACATGTAGATGCACGAGTTATTCCTGAACAATAAATTTTTTATATTGGTCGACATGGTACAACATAAAATGTTATGGCAGTTTGCGACAACAATATGTAATTCACATTTATAATGGCTCGGTGGAAGGGTTCAACTCATGATAGTTGCATTTTTAGCGTGCTCTTATAGACCCAAGTTACAATTTTTCATATCCACCTCCTAGTGATTTTAATATTTTGATTTGCAAAACTTTGTTCTTCCCCTAGAATTATACTACAGTACGGCTTTCTAAAACGTGCTCAGAAACACAATATCATTTACTAGATTTTGAGAGGGGAAGTCGGCTTGTGCAAGAAAGGCGTGAAATATTCAATAAAGCTCATTTTTTACTTCGTAACGTCATAGAAGAGCATTTGGTGTTTGGAAGTAGAAGTGGGCTATACTTAAGGATATGTCACAATATAATTTTCGTAGCATCTTGCAAAAATGCATGCACATTTCACCCTTGTGGTGGGACCCTTCCCCGAACACTCACTGCGCGGGGATGCCTTTGTGCACCGGGTTGCCCCTTTTTTAAGTCACAATATAGTTTAACAAAACAACGCGACACTGTGATAGCAACAATGACTTTGCATAACTATATTTGTAGACATTCATCCATTTTAGACGTTGATTTCAGGGTTTGTGATGATGACGAGCATTTGATTTATCCAGAAGCACATCAGTGACCACGAGGCCAAACCTCAACTAATATCATATCAAATGCAGATCATGTTAGAGGCATGTGACTATGCGAGTTGGTGTTGATAAGTCGAGCGCGATGTGTGACTCCATTGTCGAACAACTCTACAGTGCATGTTTTCAAATTGTTTGGGCTGATGAATGTATGTTATTCTAGAATTGATGCAATGAAAAAAATAGTCTTGTGATTCATCAGTTTTTTAAAGCAATTTCTTTTAATATAAACATCACACCGCTGTTTTGTCAAACAGCTAAAAAAATTTCTATGTTCTGAACTCAGCAGACAGAGATCCAAACAAATCTCCATTTGCAACAGCCAGATTCCTACAGCTCAATTTGCAACCCTCCATTTACCACCACTCCTTTCACAGTCGTCACCACTCTCCCAAACAAGTGTTAAAAGAGATTGGCTTGACTGGAATAAAAAGTCTGAATCTAGCTAGATAAGACTTTTAATTGATTCAAAAAGACTACATATTTAAAACTAATTATTATAGAAAGTATGTTAGTATTATGCATCTTTAGTAATTTGAAAATCTTGTTCTATTCCTGCGAACTAACAAAGGAAAAGGAGAGTATAGTGGTGTAAGCAGCGGAAAATGAGAAGAGAAGGAAAGGTAATCACTCGTTCTTACAAGGTATCAAAGCCAGGTTTCATGGCCTAGGCATGTAACCTTATTCTCCATTATTGCAATGTCATTCCGTATTTCATAGACTTTTTGTTTCTGTAAGAATGTCGAGTTCTTTCTGTTTTCGCTACTACTCCATTATCGTTCTCGTCTTTGTTGCTTTGCCGGTTTTCGTTCATTTTTGCTGCTTTTATTGCCAATTCCCATAGGAGATTCCAAAATGCCAAAGTTGGAGTCATAGTGGTCTCCAGCATAATCTTATGACTTCTTCCTCTTCGGTGATACTTATGTTGGAATCATAGTAGCATAGTTTTCACTTACTCCTGCAACTTATCAAATGAAGTGTCTCCAACACATTCCCCGAGGTAAATATATGGAGCTCGACCTGGTTGTGTAAATTCATGGGTTGAGGTTTGTTCAGGTTACGCATTTAGTGCATGTTGGAATTACATTATTTTGTGTGTTCTTTGTTTCTTTATTGTACTTGTTGTATCTCCTTACTATATAGAAGGGAGTCTCTTTTCATTGAATGGATCCTAATTTCCTCTCTCCAACATGATGTCAGAGCTAGGAGGGGGAAGGTGATTAGCTCTGGTAGGCTGTGTGATGGCCTCTCCAACAAGGTATCGACCTGTGTGATGGCCTCTACCTGTTTGACTCCTCTAGCACAGCATCTTTTATTTCCACATTTATCATTTGTATCTTTGAATACTTCTAAATGTGATGTGTGTGTTCTTTGTAAACATCATCGTGCTTCTCTTAATCATGTGTCTACTCCTAGTGATTCTCCTTTTGTTGTGGTTCATACTGAAGTTTGGGGTCCTTTCCATGTTGCCTCTATTTTCGGTTTCCGCTGGTTTGTTACATTTATCGATTGTTTTTCTCGTTGTACGTGAATCTACTAAATGAAAAATAAAAATGATGTATTTCTCTTATTTCAACATTTTCATAAGATGGTGGCTACTCAGTTTAATGTTGTCATTAAAGTTTTGCGCAATGATAATGGTCGTGAGTATGTTGACTCCTCCTTTGAGCGACATCTTGTGTCTACACCTCGGCTCAAAATGGGGTCGCCAAGTGCAAAAATCGTCATCTTCTAGAGGTAGCTCGTTGCCTTCTCCTGAAGATGCACCTCCCTAAGTATTTTGGGGTAATGTGGCTCTTATTGCAACGTACCTTATTAATTCTATTGCTGATTCGTGTTTTTGGCCACAAATCCTCGCTTGAGCCTCTTTCTGTCTCTCCCACGCATCTCCTTCCGCGGATCTTTAGGTGTGTGTTATGTCCATGTGCGCCCCACCTCCAAACTTGATCCTTGTGCCCTCAAGTGCATCTTTATTGGGGATTTTCATACCCATAAATGATATAAATGCTTCCGTCCAGCTTCCAAAAAAAACCTTTGTTACTATGGACGTCACGTTTCAGGAATCTGAGTCCTACTACGAGTCCTGACGTCAAGGGGAGTCTCCAAAAAAACCTTTGTTACCCAATGGAAGAGAGCACTCTTCCCCTACCTATTCCTCATCCTCCTGTGACTATGTCTGCTATGATTACATCCTTGCCTACACCTATTCCTACTTTTGTGACCAAGCCTACTCCTACTCCTCTGACCGTTCCTCATTTACAGGTGTATACTCAGTGGAAACGGGGTTCAGGTACATTGGCATCTCTCAGGCTACACGCTCCAACATTGGATCCTTCTTTGGGCTCTCAAGGTAACTGTATCTCTACTCAACATCTGATGTCCCACTTTGTGTCTTATAACTCATTATCTCCCTCCCATAAACTCTTTATTGTCTCTCTTTCCTCTATTCTTATCTCCTTAACTTGGCAGGATGTTATTGATCACCAAAAGTGGCGAGATGCTATGCGTGAGGAGATGTTGTCCCTGAAAAAGAATTGCACATGGGACGTGGTCCTTTTGCCACCTGGCAAAACTATTGTAGGGTGTAAGTGGGCGTTCTCCGCCAAGCAGAACTCTCAAGGTGTCGTTAAGCGATACAAGGCTCGATTGGTAGCCAAAGGCTAAACTCATGCCATGGGGATTGATATCAAGAAACCTTCACCCATGTGGCAAAGATGAATTATATAAGAGTTTTGCTCTCATGTGCTGCCTGCAAATGGTGGACTTTGACCCAGTTAGATGTCAAGAATGAATTTATTCAGAAGAAGAAGTTTACATATTGTTACCGCCTGGTCTTACCCCGACAAGAAATGGGGAAAAGGTATGCAGAGTGAAAAAAGCCTTGTAAGGTCACATTTGGATACTCACAGAGCAAGGAGATCATACTTTATTTGTAAAGCACAAACATGGGAGACCCGCGGCTCTTATTGTTTATGTAGATGATATCATTATCATGAGCGATAATATTGAAGATAATGAAACAAAGACCGACAAAAGATTGTAAAAAAGAAATTTCAAATCCAGATTCTGTATATTCAAACAAAGACCGATTGCTCCAAAAGAGTTTGAACCTGCTGACACTAAAAAACCAGATGGGTAGAGATGATGGGGAAGTGGGAATCACTGGATTTCAGATAGCAGACTTATGTTCCTACTCGTCTAGATATTTCATATGTAGTTGGTGTGATCAGTCAGTCATGCACTCACCAAAAACCTCGATCGAATCCTTCGGTATCTCAGGTCCTCTCCTGGAAAGGGTATCCTGTTCTCCCAGGGCAAAGAACTTGTAGAAAGGAGAATGGAAATAGAAGGTGCAAGATTTCATATCCACAGGGGCAATATATAGGAACTACAACAGACACCCAACACCGAAGTACATCATTGAAAATACTAACTCTAAACTCCCCCTCAAGCTGAAGGGGAAGCTCCAAACATTAAATAGAATAAAAGAAGGAAGGCAGCGTGGGACAAAACAACAGCCACCGAGACCGCGTGAGATACTTCAACCGGGCAAGAGCCACACGATGGTCCGCAAACCCACCATGACAACGCTGGATACACTCACAAGGTCAACCACGCAAGACCAAACCAATACCAAATCCAGAGAAAACGACGAGAAGACACAAACAACAAGTCAACCAGGGGTCATGTGTGATAAGGCAGGGTCGGGAAAGAAGAGATGATGATCACAAACACTCCCCCTCACGGGAAGTGGTGGTTATACCTAGGGGCCGGTGTGATAAGGCAGGATCGGGAAAGAAGCACTGGATATCACAATCACTCCCCTCATGGAATACGTCATGAAGGTATAGACTACGCCTGAGGCCTAGTACACTCCCCCCCCCACGTAGATGCAAGAAGGCTCAGAGAGACGCAATACAACAACCCAACAACAACTTAAATAAAAAAAACAACAACAACATCAAATAACTAAGGGGCCGGAGAAGATGAGCAGCAGCCGCAGACGGAGAAGACGCAGCTGCAGCAGCAGCGGGCAGAAGCAGCGGCAGACGGAGAAGAAGCGGCTGCAACAGCAGCTGGCCGGAGAACTGGCAGAGCAGCATCCATGCCGGAGAAGAAGAAGCGGCAGAGCAGCAGGCTGGAGAAGGAGAAGCGGCAGAGCAGATATTTCATATGTAGTCGTGGTGTGATCAGTCAGTTCATGAAGGAAGCGGAGGACTCATGTCGGCGAGCAAAGGAACGGAGGGAACACGCCTCCGTAGGGAAAAAGGGCCACTCCCGTCAAGGAGGAAGCCATTCCGCGACGGGAGGAGGCGGGATTCGGCTCGACGGGAGCCCGAGAATCCTGGAGAGGAAAAAATAAAATCACGGGTCGGGGGGCGGATTTAGGTCGGGACGGGAGCGGGGGAAACAGTAGCTGGGAAAAAAATTTTAGGTCTCAGAACCGTTGCTCTGATACCATGTAGAAATGAGAAGGGGAATATGAAGGTGCAAGTTTTATTCATCCACATAGGGGCAATATATAGGAACTACAACATGACACCCAACACCGATAGGCGGTGTGGGACTAAACTCAACATATAGAAAATACTAATAACAGAACTGACTGTTGAAATTTATATTAATGTTGATTGGGCAGGTTCAGTTGATAACAGGAGGTACAACTCTAGTTATAGTTCACTGGTTGGTGGTAATTTGGTAACGTGGAGAAGTAAAACGCAACATCTGGTTGTCAAGTCAAGTGCAAAGGCAGAATTCTGAGTCATGGCGCATTGGATTTGCGAAGGACTGTGGATTAAATCTCTTTTGAACGATCTTGCCATGAAAAACAAAGACCCCATGACACTTTACTATGAAATCAAAGTCGTTAGCATTGCTCGCAATCCTATCCAACATGACCGCACAAAGCATGTGGAGGTTATGGTCACTTTATCAAAGAGAATATAGAAAAAGGAGTTGTAAGCACGTCATTTCTTGCTTTAGATCAACAACTAGCGGATGCTCTCACCAAGGGGTTAAGTCAGAACGTGTTTGAAAAAATTATATGCAAGTTGGGCATGCAAGATATCATATGCCCAACTTAAGTGGGAGTGTTGGAATTAAGTTATTTTTGTGTTTTTTGTTCCTTTATTGCACTTGTTGTATCTCTCTCCTATATATAGGAGGGAGCCTCTTTTCATTTAAGCGATCCAAATTTCCTCTCTCCAACAGTGCATATTTTTGACACCTTTTCCAGGACATTTCAGGCGAAATGTAGAATGTTCATCACTTGCTAATTATTTGAACTATCTTTATGCTTATTTGATTGGTGTTTTCAACTTCACTTTAAGCTTATTTGCTTGGTGTTTTCAACTTTACTTTATGCTTATTTGTTTGGCAGCTGAATTGTTAGCATAGAAGATTTATGGAAAAAATCATGCAAAGGACCTCTCTTCTCATATATAGATAGTTGACGTTATGTTACACTATATTACCAAGTCATGTAAAATTACGTGTTTTTAGTGACGTATAAGAACAATACCTAACAAGGATAATTTGGTCATGTGGGTACATTTTATCCATTCATGTATATGTACGAGTTGGAGCCCTTGTTATTGTAATGAAAATAAAAATTGTCTTCGTCCCTTCTGACTTGTTATCAGAGCGAGCATGTCATAACCAGCTCCGTTGCTTCCCCATTTCACACATCTGGCAGCAGCTTTTGCTCATTTCTCCATCGATTGAAGCAGGCATCTTCTCCTCCCTCTCACACAAGTCGTCTTTGGAGTTTTGCGGATTCGGGAATGACGTCGAACCAATGAATGTCATAGATGAGTCACTCCCGCCAATCTCTGGAGGATGGATCGCTCGAATGCTCGATCAAGTAGTGAACGAAGGCCTTTGATTCAATGATTCATCATCGACGCCCATATGCCCTCGTCCGCTAGGCTCCGATCAGTTGGTCATATGACATCTTCTGGTGGCTGCTATGATCGACTTGATCGGTGCATGCTCCTCTATGATTCCCTCAAACAAGATCGTGCCTGTTTTTCCTTCCAGCAAGGCTTCTCCTTCCAGGAAGACCGTGCCTGATCTTATATGATTCCTTCCAGCAAGACCGTGTCTGCTCTTCTCTGACTCTTTCCATCAAGACCCTGACTGCTTCTCCTTCCAGCAACCTCTTTGGGATGTCCACCATTGATCCAACTGGGACCATTTCCGCAAGTCACCGGCTAATCATGATTCCGGGATTATCCTTGTCGGTTTGTTTTTGTCATTTTGGGTAACCGTTCTTGTTTCCATCAAGTTGTGTCAATATGAGTGACTCGCCCGCCTCTCCGTCAAGTGTCCTGGTGTCACAGATGAGTGACCCTCAGTAGACTCATGGACATATTGGCTTGTTGAAGATCACCATCGTGCCACTTGATGTGACAAATTATCTTGAATGGTCCCGTGCAACTCAACATATGATTCTTAGCCACCAGTTGTTTAGTTATATAAATGGGGCTATTGTAGATCCACCAAAAACTGACCCATTCTGGAAGCGTTGGAACTCCGAAAAATTTCTAGTTGTCACATGAGTCCTTTGTTCCATGCCCCCTAAGGTGTATCGAAACTATAGGTTTATGAACTTGGCCTTTGAAATCTGGACTTGGGCACGTGAAACATATGTGCAAATGGGCAACTCCGCCCAGGTATACAAGCTTACTCATCGAATTTTTGAACTGCGGCAGGGAAGCAAGTGTATCCAACTATCCATGTATTTTTTTTATTATGAGAGACTATCAGGAATGGGATTTTTTTGAGCACTTCACTCAAGCATGTACTACTGATGTGGTTCTGTTGCAAAAAAAGGAAGAATGCTACCACCATTATGTCTTCCTGATGTGTTTGAACATGGAGTCAAATACGGTTCGGACTCACATCCAACATCGCTCGTCTCTCCCTTCTTTTCACGAGGGATTTAGTATGGTTCAAGGGAATGAAGAGCGTTGAAAATATCTCAGCAGGAGTACACCAGCGGATCGGTCAAACTTGGCTAGTTTTGGTCGGGCAACATCAAAAATTATGTGCCTACATGTGATTATTGTGGACACGGAGGACATTTTAAGGAAGCGTGCTTCAAACTTTATGATCATCTTGCTCCTCCTGGTGGTCGTCGTGGTCGGGGTCGTCGTTGTGCCCCAGGCTAAGGGGAGTCTTGTTGGGTTTTACAAGACGGCACAACGTTTGTGCGCGCAGCGGAAAAAAGAGAACAGGAAAATCCAAAAAGTTTGGATTTGTCAATATTCATGAATCAAGAAGCTTGTTATAAATAAAATTACCTTCGAGGGATTGAGTCTATGCTCAACCAAGATGCTCCAAAAAATCAGCTGGTCACATAGCGGCTCGAGTCCTGAGCGCAAAAACTATATCCGCGCCTCTACAGGAAATCCACACGATCGGGAGAACCCGCAGCCACTTGTCAAACACGTACTAGTTCGGGAGAGGACACTCAGCGTCTCCACGGACTGCTAGATCTGTTAGATGAGAGGCGAAGGCGACACTCGCCGCGATCGGGATCGGCGACAGTGACGGGATCGGCGACAGCTTCCGTCGGGATTCTAGGGCTTCCGTCTTTTTGCACAGTACGGCTCGTGTGCTAGACAGAAAATTTGTATCTTGTGGAAACCCTAAAACATCCTATTTATACCCAAGGAATAAACAGAACAGTTCTCGTCGCTATTGGCAGACACAGACATAGAATCCAGAAATTCGGCCAGACAACGCTTGTTTCGACGAATCGTCGAGTATCTATAGCATACACGACGAATCATCGAGTATCAACACATACTCGACGAATCGTCGAGTACCCATAGGATACACGACGAACTCAACGTCATCCTCGGCTAAATCAACGCTTGAATCTCGAAGGAGTTGAGTGGACTCAACGCTCTCAACGCTTTCTGCGTCATATTCGACCAAAAGCCAGATTCGTCGAATGGTGTTGAGTGCACTCAACGCACTCAACACCTAAGTGTCAGATTCGTCAAGTAACCCCTTACTCGACGAAGGCGTTGAGTAAGCTCAATGCACTCAACGCCTGAGACTCAGACTCGTCGAAACAACTCCTTGACTCGACGAATCGTCGAGTATAGTCAATGCACTCAACGCTTAAGTGTCATACTCGTTGAATCAACACTTGACTCGACGAATCGTTGAATATACTCAACACACTCAATGTCGTCATTCGTCGAGGCAACGCTTAACTCGACGAAGGTGTTGAGTGGTCTCAACGCACTCGACGCTTTTAGCCTGATTGAGCTAAGTCTTTTCAACTCATCATATGAGTCAAACCATATAAATCGAATCTCCCAATTTCTCCACGATCTTGTGTGACCCTAATAGGCTCATACTGAGTTGGCAGTAAGACCACATGTTTGATCACTTCCAGATCACAATGATAACACCAACAGTCTCCCACTTGATCTTGAAAGTATCAAACAAAAGCTTCACAAACAATGAGTGGCATCTAGCAATACATCATTACTCTCCAAACAGTAAGAGTTTATTAAACTCAAAAGCCATCGTGACTAATGTTACAGTGTTATCATATTCCATTCGTCCCTTACATCCGGATAGAACTAGAGGTATAGACCGTGTCACCCTCATAATTGTTCAATCTCAGTTTACTGATCTAGAATGGACTTCCAGAAATTGGTGAGCTTAATATCATATATTGACTCAACCAAGCATGGTCATGCATTTCTCAGTCTCATTCCATCAAGGGGCTCATGGATGCAACTCCTGTCATAAAGTAGGACAAATCTCATTTCTGCTCAAACACAAACACCCAAATGATTCGTAACGTACCCAATAACCATTTTATCATCCAACTTTCTCAATACTGGACTTTTGATAGCATCAAAGCGCATTCTTCCTCACTCGATGAATGTTGTGACTTCAGGTCAAAGGACCACAAACATTATTGCCACTTGAGTCATATTTGTGACACGTTTATATAATAATTCACAAAGTATTCACATGGTGGGTCTGTCCAGTACAACTTGTTCATAACAAGTACCCATGTGATGACTTGATATCACAATATCATAACTTGTGATGATGGGTCATCAGTCAACGCACATGCTAGTCTTAAAGGTATCATCATTGTCTTTAGCTTCTAAGATGATACAATGACCAGAGACCTTTAAGAATGAAGCTTCTGGGATCATAGGTCTCACATTCAAGTCACTACATGACCTATGTAAGCAAACACTCTAAGGGCATTTATTTAGTTAACTACTCTATCACAATAGAAATAATAACACAATAAAAGAACTTGACAAAATATATAAATAAAATGCATACAATATTTTATTTATCAAATGAAACAATACAGCCAACAAACATACAATCCACAAGACTCATACTAGAGTTGATCATTCGGGTATCGCATACCCATAGATCTAACATGACCATCATGTTTTCTCTGTGCGAGAGGCTTTGTCAGTGGATCCGCAATGTTCTCCTCAGTCGGCACTCTGCTAATGCTCACATCTCATCGATCGACAATTTCTCGAATAAGATGGAACCGCTGAAGTATGTGCTTGGAGCGCGCATGAGATCTAGGTTCTGAAGCAAGTGCAATTGCATCGTTGTTGTCACAGTAGAGATCTACGGGACAAACAATGCTAGAAACTACATCTAACTCGCGGATGAATTTCCTAATCTATACAGCCTCCTTCGCTGCATTTGCAGGGGGGATATACTCGGCCTCAGTTGTAGAATCGGCAACTGTCTCCTGCTTGGAACTTTTCCAACTTACAGCACCTCCATTAAGGCAAAATATGAAACCTGACTGAGACTTTGAGTCGTCCCTATCAGTTTGGAAGCTAGCATTCGTGCAACCCCTTACAACGAGCTCTTCCCCTCCACCAAATACCAAGAACGTATCATTAGTCATTTGCAAGTACTTCAGGATATTCTTAACGACAATCCAGAGACTTTCACCGAGATCAAACTGATACCTGATAGTCATGCTCAAGGCATAAGAGAGATCAGGTCTAATACATATCATTGCATACATGATTGACCCAATTGTCGAAACATATGGAATCAACTTCATGCGGTCCTTATCTTCACAAGACTTAAGACACTGGTCCTTAGAGAGACTCACACCATGAGACATGGGTAAGAATCCTTTCTTGAATTCAAGCATGTTGAACCGCTTTAACACATTGTCAATGTACGTACTTTGCGTCAAACCTAGCAACTTTTTTGATCTATCTTTATAGATCTTAATACCAAGTATATAAATCGATTCATTCAAGTCCTTCATTGAAAAGCAGTCCCCTAGGTTGTTCTTAACAACTTGCAGGGTCGGTTTGTCATTCCCGATCAGCAGTATGTCATCCACATACAATATGAGAAAGACAATAATGCTCCCACCAATCCTCTTGTAAACACACAGTTCATTCTCGTTTTTGATAAAATCAAACTCTTTGATCTTTTTATCAAAACGAAGATTCCAACTTCGAGAAGCCATGTTTTAATCCATAAATGGATCTTTGCAGTTTGCATATTTTAGTGGCTTCACTTGTAGATACAAAACCCTCGAGTTGTGTCATGTACACTTCCTCAAGTAGGTTTCCATTTAGGAAAGCCGTTTTGACATCCATCTGTCAGATCTCGTAGTCATAATACGCAACAATAGCAAGCAGAATTCTAATGGACTTAACTACGGCAACAGGGGAAAAAGTCTCATCATAGTCAATACCATGAACTTGCTTGAAACCCTTAGTCACTAGTCGCCCTCTGAATGTTTGTACATTGTTATCAATGTTGGTCTTTTTATTGAAGACTCACTTGCACCCTATGGGTCGAACCCCTTCAGGTGGTTCCACCAAGGTCCAAACTTGGTTTTCATACATGGAGTCCATTTCAGATTTCATGACCTCAAGCCACTTCTCGGATTCCGGTCCACTTATAGCCTCTTAGTAGGTTGCAGGTTCATCACTATGATCCATAAGCAACACATTACTTATTTGAGACGCGAGAAATTGATATCGCTTAGGCTCAAACATTGTTCTACCAGATCTACATGGAACTTGTGTTTCCTAAGCAGGTTCTCTAGCTACAACAACTTGTAGTCCTGGCACAGGTTCCAATTCCGGCTCATTCACATTTTGTGGTTCTTGAACTTCTTCAAGTTCTACCATGTCAGTCTTTCTACTTAAGAACTTTTTCTCAAAACGACGTCAGTACTCGCGACAAACACTTTGCCCTCGGACGGTAGGTAGAAATGGCACCCTTTAGTTTCATTAGGATACCCCACAAGATAACACTTATCTGATTTGGGTTCCAGCTTGTCAGGCATTTGACGTCGCATGTATGTCTCACAGCCCCAAACCTTAATGAACGACATACCAGGACGCTTCACAGTCCATATCTCATATGGTGTTTTTAGAACCGTTTTCGTTGGAGCACGATTTAGTGTAAAAGCAGCACTTTCTCGAGCAAAATTCCAAAAGAAAACAGGCAGATCTGCATGACTCATCATCGACCGTACCATGTCTAACAGAGTACGATTCCTCCGCTCAAACACATTATTATGTTGCGGTGTTCTAGGTGCAGAAAGCTGTGATACAATACCACTCTTTCAGAAGATCACAAAACTCATGACTTGGGTATTCGCCACCTCGATCAGATCGGAGTGCTTTAACCTTCTTACCCAATTGGTTCTCTACTTCATTCTTAAACTCTTTAAACTTTTCAAAGGTCTTGGATTTGTACTTCATAAGATACAAGTATCTGTATCTACCGAAATCATCAGTAAATGTAACAAAGTAGAAGTACCCACCTCTGGCTATAGAACTCATGGGTCCACATACATCACTATGTATTATACTCAAAATATTATCAACCCTCTCATTGTTTCCAGTGAAAGGGACCTTAGTCATCCTGCCTAACAAACAATACTCGCATCTCTCAAATGATTCATAATCAAATGAGTCCAAATTTCATCTCTATGGAGCTTGGATATACGTTTCTCATTTATATGGCTCAGACGACAAATGTCAAAGATACGTAGGGTTCGAGTCATTCGTTCTTAGTCTTTTAGTATTTTCTATAGTATAGACCTGATGGTCTAAGTTCAAAACATATAAATCATTAAACATTTGGGCTACATCATAACAAACATCATTCTTAAATATAGAACAACAATTGTTCTTAATAATAAAAGAATATTCAATCATGTCCAAACACGAAAGAAACATAATGTTTTTATTTATGGAAGAAACAAAATAACAGGTATCTAGTTCTATTACAAGCCCACTGGGCAAAGCAAGACGGTAAACAACCACGACGACAACAGCAACTCTTGCTCCATTGCCAACAAGCAGGTCCACCTTTCCTTTACTCAGCATTTTTCTCTTTCCCAGTTCCTGCACATTTATACAAATGTGAGAACCGCATCTGGTATCCAATACCCAGGATGAAGGAGCAGAAAGGTTTATATCTATAACATAAATACCTGAAGTGAAAGTCATGTCTCCCCTTATCTTTTGCAGACCCTCAATGTATGAAGGACAGTTCCTTCTTCAATGATCAGTCTTGCTACAGTGGTGGTAATTTCCCTCTTTCCCTGAACCATCTTTTTCAGTGCAGAAGACTTTGGGCTCCAAAGCAGACTTAGGTCTTTCTTTTATCTTCATAAATCCCTTGGCCTTGCCCTTGCCTTTATACACCATCAGTATAGGGCTAGCAGGCTTGGTCTTCTTCATGTTGGTCGGCAGTTCGCAACATGCCTAGGAGCTTGGGCAGTGTCTTGTTTATTTCATTCATGTTATAGTTCAAAACGAACTGCTCATAACTGTCCGACAACGATTGCAGGATCAGGTCTGTGGCCAATTCTTGGCCCAGAGGAAACCCTAGTCTTTCAAGGTTCTCGATATTCTTAATCATCTTGAGTACATGAGTCCCCACGAGATCCCGAGCTATCATCTTTCACTGGAACAACGCCTTAGTGACATTGAATCTCTCTTGACGAGCTTGCCCTTGAAACATTTTCTTGAGATGCTCGTCAATATCTTTGCAACCCAAGTTCTTATGTTGTTTTTGGAGCTCAGAGTTCATGGACGCTAGCATAAGACATTCGACGTCCAAGGAGTCGTCAAGATACTTCTTATAAGCATCCTTATCAGCACGGGGTGCATTCCCGGCAGGCTCATCAGGGGCTACCTCTTCCAAAGCATAGAGTTTGCGCTCTTGCCTGAGAACAATTCTCAAGCTCCTGTACAGTCCAAATAATTCGTCTCACTCAGTTTTTCCTTCTCAAGGATCGCTCGGAGGGACGGGGTGGAATGTGAAGCACTTGTCATAGAAATTCTACAAGGATCAAGCAAAGCAAATTAGTACTGTATTTCAAAATATAATTTATCTTTCAATTAGCTCTTTAATCAAAATAACTCTCACTATTTTTATCAAATTGATAACCCTCGATATCAATTCGAAGAGTTTAGCGAGTAACCCTCTTAGTGGACAAGATCCATATTCCACTAACACTATGAATCAGCTTTGGATTTTCCCTCACAATGCAGCTATTTAGGTAGATAACGCTTGTCAATTGCATCACAATGCAACTTGTGTATGGTTGGTGAATAACTCTTTATTCGCATCCATCATATGGTGTATGCGAACCCTATGCCTTTGGGCACTCAACCTTTGAGGTCACCCAGTTAAGTTTGACCCGATGTCGACAGTGGGATATCACAATTATCCGCTCGCACCCTTACCAAAATAAATTAATGCACCTTACTTTGGCAAGCACACACTTCATCGATCGAGGCAGGAATAGTGTCATCCATCGGAAGGCATCCGAATACTTAATATTGTTTAAGGGATTTTAAATTGTTGATTAACATTTAATCACGGTTAACACTTAACCAATGTGCACATCCACAAACAACCAAAAAACAGCAATCACAATTCAAATGCATCCCAGATGTATACAATAAAATCATCATCAACACTTGATAAACTAGGCTAAATCTAAATATCTAAAACACTTCTAAATCTTCAGATCTACAGGCACTGGACATGAGCAATACAAACTCCACTTACACAGTAGACAAGTTCGTCACTTTTTGTGTGAGATTCAAAATCTACCACATACTTGGTTTCACAAACCAACAAGAGTGACGGTTACTGTTAAGGAGTAGCAACAAAGAAATCACGTGCATTCTTGGTGGAGTTCCAAGAATAAATTTAGACATTTTAGAACACTTCTAAAATTTCCAAATCTACATGTCATGCATTTAGCAACTTCTGAAACGATGAATATTGTCGGCATCCTGGCTCTGATACCATTGTTGGGTTTTACTAGACGGCACAACGTTTGCGCGCGCAGCGGAAAAAGAGAACAAGAAAACCCAAAAAGTTTGGATCTGACAATATTCATGAATCAAGAAGTAAAGTTTGTTGTAAATAAAATTACCTTTGAGGGATTGAGTCTATACTCAACCAAGATGCTCCAGAAAAATCAGTCGGCCGCTTAGCGGCTCGAGTCCTGAGCGCAGAAACTATATTCGCGCCACTACAGGAAATCCACACGATCGGGAGAACCCGCAGCCACTTGTCGAACAAGCACTAGGTCCGGAGAGGACACTCAGCGTCACCACAGACTGTTGGGTCTGTTAGAGGACACTCGCCGGGATCGGGATCGGCGACAGCGACGGGATCGGTGAAACGCTTCCGTCGGGATTCTAAGGCTTCCGTCTTTTTGCACAGTATAGCTCGTGTGCTAGACAGAAAAATCGCATCTTGTGGAAACCCTAAAACATCATATTTATACCCAAGAAATAAACAGAACAGTTATCGTCGCTATTGGCAGACTCAGGCTTAGAATCCAGAAATTCAGTCAGACAACATTTGTCTCGACGAATCGACGAGTATCTATAGCATACACGACGAATCGTCGAATCGTCGAGTATCCATAGGATACACAACGAACTCAACGCCATCCTCAGCTGAATCAACGCTTGACTCGGTGAAGGCGTTGAGTGGACTCAACGCGCTCAACACTTTTTGCGCCATACTCGATGAATCATCGAATGGCGTTGAGTACACTCAACGCACTCAACGCCAAAAGCCAGATTCGTCGAATGGCGTAAGTGCCAGATTCGTCAAGTAACTCGTTACTCGACGAAGGCGTTGAGTGAGCTCAACGCACTCAATGTCTGACACTCAGACTCGTCGAAACAACTCCTTGACTCGACGAATCGTCGAGTATAGTCAATGCACTCAACGCTTAAGTGTCATACTCGTCGAATCAACACTTTGACTTGATGAATCGTTGAATATACTCAACACACTCAATGCCGTCATTCGTCGAGTCAACGCTTAACTCGACGAAGGCGTTGAGTGGTCTCAACGCACTCGACGCTTTTAGCCTGATTGAGATAAGTCTTTTCAACTCATCATATGAGTCAAACCATACAAATCTAATCTCTTAATTTCTCAACAATCTCATGTGCGACCCTGATAGGCTCATACTGAGTTGGCAGTGAGGTCACATGCTTGATCACTTCCAGATCACAATGGTAACACCAACAAATCTCGCCCGTTAGGTTCGAGGTCGCATGATTTTCTATATTCCACAAAGGTTTATGAAGAGCCACCAATCTATTCCCTTCCGTCGGGTCCTTTATACTCCTTCTTTTGATACCTTCACAACTGATGAACCTGATGCTCTCTAAAAGCTGCTCCGCTCACAGACTAGCATAGCTACTGGTGTCTCCACCTCCTTTGTCACAACAGTTATACCCAATGTGCATCTTGCGACCACCACTTCGACTGATTGGATCGACGAATCAGGGGTCACGGATCATATGACGGGGATCTACCTCAGGTTTTGCTTCCTTCACCTCATTGTCTGGTAAATACAAGGTCGTCTCTGACAATGGCATATTATCCACAGTTGTTGGCAAAGGTCATGCCTCATGCTCTTCGCTCATGTCCCTCTCCTCTGTTTTTCATGATCCTTATTTCCTGATAGTTTACTTTCAATTAGCAATATTACTCGATCTCTTAATTGCTTCGTAACATTCTTCCCTGATTATTTTGTTTTCTGGAACTGGGTACGAATTAGAACATTGACAGTGATAGGAAATTAGGAACTGTGGTAGCTTGTACTTCCTGGACCACCGGCTACCGTCTCGGTCTCTCTTGTCTACCGCGGTTCACACCATTACTATTGAGGATGTTAGAAGATGGCATCACCGTCTTGGACACCATTCCCGTCTTATCTTCAAAGACTCTTTCTTTTGTTTATGCATTTTATTAAAACATTACCTTGTGATGTATGTGAGATATCTAAATATGTTAGACATAACTTTTCTCATTTGTCTTCTTTGAGTTCTAGTCCTTTTCATGTAGTACATTCTGATGTTTAGGGGGTCATCTCATGTTTATTATTGACGGGTTATTGATGGTTTGTTACTTTTATCGGTTATTTTTCTCGCATGATTTGCGTTTATTTTAAGGAAAAAAGTGAAGTTTTTTCATGTTTTCAAGTCACTCATCGAATGATGATGACTTAGATTAAGGGCATTAATTGAGCCTATCGCAATGATAATGAAAGGAAATACGATGATCGTGGTTTATTGGGTTCTTATCTTGTTGATCATGGAAATATCCATCAATCCACATGTGTTGACACCTCCACTCAAAACAGGGTTGTTGAACAAAAACCGGTATCTCCTTGATGTTGCTCGTTGTCTTCTCACTATTATGCATCTCCCTAGATTTTATTAGGGCAATGTCATTTTTATCGCAACTCATCTTATCAATCGCCTACCATCTCCAGTCTGGGACTATACCACACTTATTGCATGCCTCTTCATCAAATGTGTTGTTCAAACCTCTCATATGTCTCCTTGTATCTTTGGGTGCGCTTGTTTTGTCCATGTTCATCACAATCATCAGGACAAACTTGATAATCGGGCTTAACATTGTGTATTCATTGGTTATTCCTCCACCATGAAGCGGTATCAGTATTACACACATTATCACGACGTAGCTTTTGCACCATGGATGTTACCTTTCACGAAGACATCCTACTTTCCGGATTTGACTAACTCCATTCGTCGGGGGGAGATCAATGACAATCCTAATGATATCCCTCTTCCTCTCATTCCTCCCTCTCATAGTCTATATTCCATCCAAGGCACCGTAGACCTAGATCACCCCTCATCAGTCTCTAATACCTTGATTCCAGATTGTCTACCATCGCAGACGAACAGGTACGCAAGCTACTACTGTTCCACCACTACAAGTGCCCGCCTCAGACTCAGATTCTGGAGATGATCTTCATATTCCCTTTGCTTTGCTGAAAGGTAAAGTGATGTGCACACAACATCCTATCTCTAATTATGTTTCTTATCATTACCTTACTCATGCGCATCGGGATTTTGTTACTTCGTTGTCCTTGGTTACCATTCTCAAGGTGGGGCAGGAAGTGCTGCAATGAATGGGCACATGAAATGGAGGAAATGTCTGACCTCGATAGGAATCACACATGGGGCATTTCTCCTCTTCCCGTAGGAAAGAAAGTTATTAGCTTGATGTGGGTATTCTCTGTTAAACAAAATCGAGATGGCAAGGTAGAACATTACAAGGCAAGGCTAGTGGCTCAAAGATATACCCAGACTCAAGGAATAGACTACCAGGAGACCTTTGCCCCGGTAGCAAAGATGTACTCTATACGGGTTCTCTTATCATGTGTAACTTGCCAAAGTTGAGATCTTCATCAACTTGACGTGAAGAATGTCTTCCCCCGCGGAGAGATGGATGAAGAGGTAAACATGAAATTCTCTCTTGGATTTATGAAAATGGGACGAACAGAGCTCGTATGTTGCTTGAAGAAACTCATTTTATGGCATGAAGCAGACACTCAGGGCATGATTTGCTAGGTTTCACAAGTCCATGCTCAAGCTTGGCTATAAGCAGGGACAATCTGATCATATTATGTTCATTAAAAGACAAGATCAAAAGATAGTAGCTCTCGTTGTATACGTGGAGGCAGTCATCACAGGCGATGATTATGAGGAAATTGACAACCTCAAGGCTAAGTTATCTGCGGGATTTGAGGCGAAGGATTTAGGAATACTGCGATACTTCCTTGGAATTTAAGTGGCTAGATCGAATCAAGGCATCTTCATATCTCAATATAAGTATGTTTTGGGCCAATTAAGGACACTAGAATGCTAGGTTGTGCCCCCAACAAACACTCACATGGAAAAGAATCACCAGATTGATGATAACAGTGACGGTGATCGGATAGAGATACCAAGCTATCAGAGGTCGGTCGAAAGACTCATATACCTATCACACACACAACCCAACATTACATATATGGTTGGTATTTTGAGTAGATATATGCATACTCCCAGAGTTAGAAATCAAGAGACTGCAAATCGAGTGCTAAGATATATGAAAAAGGCACCTGGTCGAGGACTTGTTTTCTCTAACAACAAAGCACTTAACAAATGAAGACTTCACGTATGCGGATTGGAATGGAATTCGTGGTGACAGGAAGTCAACTACGTAGTACTGCACATTTTTTGGGGGGAATTTGGAAACCTGGCGAAGCAAGAAAAATAATATAGTAGACAGATATAGTGCAAATGTTGAATATTGTCCCAAGGTCGCTATGAAGGAAAATGGTTGCAAACTATGTTACTGGATCTGGAATTCTGAGGTATATCCCTCTACTTATACTGTGATAATAAGGTTGTCCTTAATATCTCGCAACCCCGTACGACATGATATGACCAAGCATGTTAAATTCGGTCGACACTTCATCAAATACTACTTGGTCAAAAGGAACGTGGTCACTCTATTTGTCCATTCTAAAGACCAACTTGTTGATGTCTTCACCAAAGGCTAGAGTTCTGACATGTTCTCTAGTGATAGACACAAGCTAGGTATGAATGTATGATTGACACCTTTCGTCTGACTTGAGGGGGGAGAGTTGACGTTATGTTACGATATATTACCAAATCATATTAAGTTGTGTGTTTTTTAGTGTTGTATCTGTATAATACCTGATAGGGGTAATTTGATCATGTGGGTACATTTTCTTCACTCATGTATATATACAAGTTGAAGCCCTTGTTATTGTAATGAGAATAATATTTTTCCTCATTCCTTTTTACTTATATTAGTCTCACATCTTAGTTTAGAGTTGAGGTTTCCCTTTTCCATCATTTAAATGTGTACAAATACTTATCTTATAATAAGAATCTTCAGTCTGAAATGGGTCCATTTAAGTCATTATCGAGAAGAATCAACACATGTTAGGAGTCAAGAGCTTTAAGAAGATCGACTCAAGAGGGAAGGGGCTAGGGAGAGCAATGGCAAGGAGCAGCTGGAATGGGTCAGGCGAGCTTCAAGAAGATCGGCAAAAGCAGGCTTGAACCATGAGAGAAGGATCGACTTCAACTAGGCAAGAAAGATCTCTTTTAAGAAGGTTGGAAAGATCGCCGAGTTCGGGTCTGATTGATGCAGCACAGGCATGGGAGGACTTCAATCAATGACAGCAAGAGCAAAGCTGTCATCCACGACTGGATCGAAATGGGAACGAGGATCCTCCAGAGGTCGTCGGCAGATACACTCGCTTATGTCACTCCCTAGCTTTGCATCATTTCCGAGCCCATAGAACACCACAAGAGGCTTTGCGAGAGACCAGAGAGGCCGCCGGCTTTGATTATAGGAAAAAGGGAGTTGCGGTCGACGGTGTGAAGGGTGCGGTGAAATCGAGTGTGTGGGTTAAAGAAATGGCTTGCTCTCAGACCAAGTGAAAACAAATTATGTTTTCATTATTCAAAATATAAGGCATTACTCATACATACACATAAGAAGAAAGATCCAAATTACTCTTATCGGGCTATTACGCATATATGCCATAAAACTACGAGTAGATAATATAACATAACAACAACTTCACCACCTTCTGGTAACACCCAAGCCAATCTAGCGGCCATGGATGAGTCTGGTATTACCCTCGCTTAGTTGTGAGTCAATCCAAAAGATGTGTAACGCCTCGGCCCTCCCCCATAGGGGCCCCATAGGCATGTTACCGGGTTGTAGCCCAAGCACCCCAACCCATCTCCAGGTATACACTCAATGGCTGGTTGTTGGAGGCAGCAGTCTCCCTTCGATGAGGGAAACACGATAGTTAAGTGGGCAGCACGGGGATTTCCCAAGAGATCACCCATCCCTTTACTACTCTCGCGCAAGCACGCTTAACTATGGAGTTTTTCCGCTCATCATCACCAATTGAGTTGCAGCTCAATTGGTGATGATGAGCGGAGAAACTCCATATTTAAGCGTGCTTGGGCGAGAGTAGTAGCGGGATGGGTGATCTCCTGGGAAGTCCTCGTGCGGCCCGCTTAACTTGAGTTTCTCTCATCGAAGGGAGGTTGCGCCCTCCAACAACCCGTCAGTGGGCATGGAGACGGGTTGGGGTGCACGGTCTGCAGACTTGTTGAGGCCGATCTTTTTGAGCTGTGTGTTAGGGGTACCAACGGTCGTCCTTTCGAGTTGTGTTAGGGAGGTCATTACAATATAATTGCATAGATAAATAATTAAATATTAAAACTCAATATGTCCTCCAACATACTAAAACCAACATGAAAAACTTAAACCGGCGTGTCCCCAAAATCTGACACCTGCAGCCCTATGTATATATAAAGATCTATCACCTAGCTAAACAATAAGCAACGGGCAACATAGGTCTAACTATACATTATGACATCATCAAATCAATCCTACATGCGGGGCACTGCCGATCCTTACACCACTTGTCATGCTCCTCAATAACTTCTGAAATCCTCAACAACAATTAGCCAGTTTAATCAAACTAGACAGCTTAATTAAACATAAACCCAATTAAGACAGCCATATATAGTCCAACAATCATAAGCCCAAGCGCACAGCAGGCCTCAATTTATATACAATGCCAACACTTAGACAATTTATAATGCATTAATCACGTGAAGCCACATTTAATCAAATTCCAGTCACTTAAAACCATGCCAATTTAATATACTACAAATCATTGAATGCATGGATCGAAAAATCTTGCGACGATTAAAATGTTCAACATAAAATCCCGTAAAAATTGCGTAAACGATTAAAAATTTTGCGACGGCATAAACCGACATATTTCTCACCAGAGGGGATTTCAAATATCTAATTTAAATTGAACGAAAATGAATTGAATTTAGTGATGATGGTGGGATGTTACACACAAACCACATTACTCTGCATAAACCCTCTCGGTACACGGATATTGCTACTCCCAAATTTAATATTGTTGCAAATTGCGCCACACCCCTGTTTGTGAATCCAGAGATGTTCCTCTGACTCCTTCCATTTCTCTACATTTTGTACTCCATGTGCCTGACTCACAATTCAATCTTCCCTTTGTCAGTCGACTTACTCATGATCATGACTATTCCATCACTTTTATCACGTATTCTTAGATGGTGCAGGATCGACGAACACGGAGTATCATTGTTACCGGCCAACCGTCAAATGGGCTTTCATATTTTGGACCTTCCCTCAGTATTATCCTTTGTTACTTTTGTTGATTGGCATCAACACCTTAGCAATGCTCCTCTTCCAATACTTGGAACAGCTCTTCTTGATTTTTCGTTTTATGAAGTTACATGTGAATTGGGTATTTACATGAAACAACATCGTTCTACCTTCCCATAATTTTACTAGGAGCCCTGCAACATTTGATTTAGTTCACTCGGACATTTTGGGTCCATATAAAACTGTGAGTTTTTCTAGATATCGTTACTTTTTTACTTTTAATGATAATCATTCTAGTGTGACGTGGGTATATTTACTATATTATCGCTCTAAATTAATACGTTGTTTTCGCTCCTTCAAAACTTGCTTTCGGTTTTTGAGCATAATTAAAATTCTTTGAACTGATAATGTTCGTGAATATACAAGACTTTCAAGACACCTGCAATACCATGGGTCTTATCCACCAAATGTCATATGCATATACCCCGCAAAAACATGGTGTGGACGAGCAAACAAACTGGCACCTCCTTGAGGTTTCCCACTCCTTAATGTTTCAAATGCAGCTTCCAAAAAATTATAGGCATTTCGCTATTACCACTGTGTGTTATTAAATTAATCATATGTTGTCGACTGTCCTCAACTTTGCAACTCCTATCTCCATCATATTCACCTCCACACCTCCCTTCCCCCTCCCTCCTCGTGCAGTCGCTTCATGCATGCTTCTCAGATGTCCCACCTCGAGGTTGTGAGTGAATCCTTCAATATCTAAAAAATGTATGGGAGCAAGGGCTTATGTATAAGCCCTCCTCTTCTTTACCATCAATTGTCAATTATGATGCAGATTACGTTGGCACCGTTGATGATCGTCAGTCTATAAGTGACTACCACATATTTTGGAGGACACCTTTTCAGATGGCAAAGTAAGAAGCAAATAGTGGTGGCACGCCCTTCTGTGTAAACTAAGTATCGTTCGATGTTGTCTACTCTTTTTGAACTCAAGTGTTTGGAAAGTCATCCTACTGATATTGGTGTAAAGCTCCCATCTTCGGTTGTTCTCTACTGTTATAGTCAAGTTGTCATCCATATCACCGAGAATCTCGTTTTTCATGAACGTGCAAAGCATATCGAAGTCGATTGTCATTTCATCAGAGAAAATATGAACAACGCAAACTTCATCTGCAACATGTACTTGCTGCCGAGCAATTTTTTGATGTCCACGCCAACGTTTTACAACGCCCACTATACTGACAGTTCGTTTCCAAGTTTAGCGCTTACAATCAGTATGCTTCGGCTTGCGGCAGGGGCATGTAGAAGATCTATGGAAAAAAGCCCGTGTAAAGGCCATCTTATCTCATGTATAAATTAATCTCACATCTTGGTTTGGAGTTGAGGTTTCCCTCCTCCATTCTATAAAAATGCGTACAAATACTTATATTGTAAGTTCTTATGAGGTATAATAAAATATTAGAATTTTAGATTCACTTTTTTCTATAATTGGGTACTAATGTATGAGTAAAAATAATATGCTAGCTTTATTCCGAGTCATTCTCAGCCAGCCAGTTTAGTTACTATTAATGCTCATTCACGCAATCCAACATTATGTGCTTCAGCAACCACATGACATGGATCATTGACTCCAATACCTTATGTAACACCTCAAAATAAGTCGGTGCACATAATTAAAAAACTAATCCCTGATGATGAAAAATGAATGTTAGTGTCGGATGCTATCGCGGAAATTGCGAATTTTTCAATTTATCGACGAATATTTATAATGCATTCACTATGGTGGTGGCTCATTTGATTTGGAGGCTGGTTTGCTCTATTTACGGTGGCTAGTTGGGTTATGTTAGCTTTATTAATTGACTCATGGTGGCTGGTTGGATTTTGCTTAGCTGGGACCTACTGTTTTAAGTTGGTTTTAAACTGACACTTATGCGATATAAGAGAGATCTTAAAGGAACTTTGTGGGTTATATGTCAGTTACATTTTTGTTGGAAGGAGAAGCAAAAAGATGGTGAGATTATATAATGTGGGGAAAGTTTGCCGTACAAGGATTCCGCCAAGTTTCGACAACAACAACTCGCTTCCCCTTTCTCATTTGTTTTGACGGGCTCGTATACGGTTATGGCCTACGTCGGTGCTTGATTTCTTGACAAAACTATACCCTAAGTTGCAAGAGCCGGTCAGGCTGCCGTGTAGGTTGTGAGCTCTTCTCTTATTTGTATTGTAATAATATTTCTTCTCTCTCCTCTTCTTGTCTTTCAAGATGCTGGCAGGTAGAAATAGTGAGGCTTTAGCATGTTTCTCCTCTCTCCCTCTCCCCTTTTCTTTGATGACTGAACACCCTACTTCTTCCGGAACACTCTTCTTCTTCTACTGCATATTTTATCTGATATAACTGGCTATTGCTTATCATGTTGCTTTCACTGATAGACATTGGGTGTTTTAGTTGCATATACTTGTTTATTGGTTGCCCTTCCCTGGTGTTAGGGCTTGATGATCGGAGGACCGATTGCGCGGATACAGTTGTGGGCTTCCCTCTTGGCCAGTTGTTAACTTGGGCTTTAGAATTTAAATCTATTTCACCTTTGGTCGAGTTGAGATATAGATTATGGGGGGTTTGGGTTCCCTACCACCTTACTGGAAATTGGGAATTCTCGATCCACTTATGACCATCTTCCTGCCTAAAAAGTTGTATTCATCCTAAGGAGTTGACGTCGTTCTCTATTTAAAGATGCAACCCAATTAAAAAGATGTCTATTGACAGATACTACGAAGAATGGCGTCCCGCGATAGACGCGACGATGAGCCAAATGACGAAACAGGGAAAGAAAACCTAGTTGTGAGTTTTTACCTCTTTAATTATGTGTATTTTTGAATTATTTTTAATTGGTACCTGTGTAACAATTTTCTTGCTGAGCATACATTTTGCATGTGCATTGCATTTGAAATTTATTATGATTTTAAATCACTGATAACAAAATCGCTAAAGTTGGCCAAAATGGTTAGCAAAGAAGCAATCAATATTTTCAAGGGAAATTAAACATAACACCAAATCTGTTCATGGCTAAATGAGGAATCTTCCAAACATACAGGCCCATGCATGGATTGTTTCAGGCATAAGAAGGTGAAGCCTCCGTAATTGCAACTTTCCTTTTGATCCGTAGGGCTGAGTCCCGGGGTGAGTTGCTGATGTGATCTCTAAAATCTCCAGGGTCGCCATGAAGTAGCATTTTCCATCCAATATGGCAAAATTGCGATCTTTCAAAATACTTGTGGATTCTGATCGGGAGGCATTCGCGGGCTATTTTTGCAACAGGAACTAAATCTCCGGTCAAGGCGTCTATGCTCGCGAGTACGTAGCCTCTTGACTACCGCAGTCGTGCTTGTAGAAACGCTACGAGTCACAATTCTACAAGCACGACATAGTATGGAGGCATTCACGTGTTGGACGGTGAATACTCATTTGCGATCCAAATGGTGGCAGTTGACCAGGTCTCATGTGCCGTTTTTTTCAGGCAAGCTCTAATTTCTTAATTAACTTTCCATTTAAATATTAAAACATCCTGCCAAAATAAAGACTGTGGAGGAGCAATGAGAAACAAATGCTCCATAGGGAGGTATACCAAGAGTAGGGTGTAGTAGTGGTTGTGCATCCAATTTCCAAGAAGGAATGGTTGTGGATCCCGCAAAGACGGGTCAGGTGGGTGCTGAATCCGATGTTGGCCCGGTGTCCCTGGAGTTCTTCTGGGAGTAAACCTCGGGAATGTTTAGTAACAGGGACCTTACGGTGCTGGAAGGAAGTAGGAGGTGTAGACTGGAGGGATGCACTGTCAGGCACGGAGGAATAGGAAGAGGGGCTTGTCAGAGTAAGGTAAGTACTCACTTCCGTTCTGGAACAGCCGGAAGTGAGGACCCATGTCGGCTGGATAAGATTCCCGGAGAGTAACGCCGACGGTAACGTAAAGACTGGGTCAAAAATTTAATCCCTTCTGAGTAGGCTGGCTGGACGACTGGCGGCCGGTGAAGAAGGGGTCGCCTTGGAGCCCAGGATAGGCTCAGGTTTCGGGCGGTCGACGGCGGATATGGAGAAACAAACAAACCCAAAAACACGTGGCTTCTGGAAGGGTCGCCGGTGACCTAAGAAGCACTTGGTGAGGGGGTTTTGAAACCGGAACAATGGAGGAACTGGTTTATAAGGTATCGGGCTTCCGTCGGGTACAGGAACCCCCAGGCGTGGAATTAGGGCTGGTGCTGGATGGAGGACCGATAGAAACCAAGAACGGTTCAAGGTGGCAGTTCAATTTACGCCAGCCCCATTTTAGGGTTAGGGGAGGGGTTTGTTTTTATATCCCCCGAGGGAGTTTAGAATTTGACTCGAAAGTGGCTATTGGCAGCCACCCAAATAACATGCGGAGCAATTTGATGGGGGTCTTTTAGGAATAACTGTGTGGACCTATGTTGTGAATCGCTGGAAAATTTGAAGGACCTCATTTTTTGTAAGGTAAACTCAGCGGCGTAGGAAAATTATAGTCGATAAACTAGTACAAATAAAAATTTGCTTGACCTAATAGATGCAACCGGCAAGGACCCCAAACTCCTATGTATCAAATGGAAAGGAGCCGGACCTATGCATGATTAAAAGGGTCACGTTGGCGGTCACATGCACCAACGAAATTTATCAACTAACCCAGACGGGAAATTGCACGAACATGGATATGTCCCAGCGACAGTGTCAGGACTCCAAAGTAGTTTCCGATCCACATGGAAAGCGCAGGAAGGCAACGGGGTGGAAGAATCGATACATAAGCCCTCTACGCTACAGTTCAATACGTTCCGTCTTCAAAAAATGCAAGAAGAAGGAAAAAAGTTACTGAGCAGTGCTACATGATAATAAAAGACATATGCGGGATAAAAATAAGAACAAGGAAACGACGTAGGGAGGAGCACGGGTTGCAGCCTCAATTCTCCCAATGGGGTTGAGGGAACCAAGCTCGACCCCGACGAGACTCGATGTAACCTACACATAGAAAGTCCTGAGGAGTGCCGATCGAAAAGCTCTGTTGGATCAACTGTCCTAGAGCGGATGTCGGGTCGCTGAGCAACCCAGAACCATATGAGGCGAAGAGGTAACCTGGCTCATGGGCCAAAAGCTCGCAATCAGGCATTAGTCAAATTTCATGCTAAATATTTAAATAAACAACAATTATTAGAGCTTTCAGAGGATGACATGGGGAGGTCGGAAGTGTGGGGAAAACAAGTGGAAGTAGGGGGAGCAGGCTGGGAAGTAAGTGGACCATACCGCGAGCCCGTGGAATAACGGGGTGTAGGGAATCATGACGCGAAAACATACTCTCGTCCGATAGTTCTTCCCACAATACCAACGAGGTGACGTCAGTTACTTCGGCCGAGAATAGAGCCGCCCGGCCCAACCGGGCCGTCAAGGCCGAATATCTGGAGGAGGTCAGGAGTCCAATTTGCCGCCAGATGAAATTCCACTCGAATCACACTGAAATTTTAAAGAGAGGGTAAGGGTGAGCGGCCAAGTATTTAGCGTGCAACTGATTTTGGTCATAAAAATCCCTATATTGAGGAACTCGGGTGCGATCTTCCCGATGCGCGGGGAGGCGTGTCAAAGTAATGGATCTAAGTATTGTACTCTTGACTAGCTGGGTGAACTCGAGACGAGTAGGGCGATCTCCTAGAAGGAAGATCTTTCGTCGTAGACCTCGAACGATAATGGGCCGGTGGTGGTATCGCCAACATGCTCGTCTACAACGTATCCAGAAAGAGAAGTGCGATGTGGATTCTAAAGACGTGCTCGTCAGGAATACGAGGGAGTTCTCGATGACCCAATCTGGTGGAATGCCTGAACGGGTAGGCTCATGACATATCAGCCTCCTGCTCTTCAAAGCAAGAGTAATAGCCCGAGACCAAACACGGGAATGTTTGTGAACTCGTGATTTGAGGGTTTGTGTCATGTCCCGGTAGTGAAGCCGCTAAGAACGTCAGGACGCAAGATTCGCACGAGTCCATGTGAGCACATACAAAGCAAGATGAGGGCCTCAAAGACTAACCAACTAGGTCGGCCTCTAGAAAGAGAAGAAAAAGCGATGATGTGTCATCTAGGAGGCATCGAGTGACGTATCACTAGTAAGTCCTCCCGGTGGAGTGGGGCCTCGGGAAAGCCCCAGGCGCTGGCGCGGGAGGCGACTGAAAGATATGAGTCAGTCGGGGAAGGTGGGCACACAATGTCAATCGGGAGGAAGGGATAGGGGCCACCGGAGCCAGGAAACTCGGGATCTTCGGCTGGAGCGGAGGGTTGTTCTCGGGGAAAGAAGAAAAACGTACATTTTAGCCCCTCGATACCGAAGTGGGTGCCAAAACGACATGGGTGGAGATACACGACTTGACAGTCACTGATGGTGGAAATAGGAACAAGCTCTTCTTCCTGGAGTATGGGCAATCAGGAAGATTAATGCAATATCAACAGTTCGACTGACACTTAGGGAGAGATCTGTAAAGTGGAGACTTTGTGGTTATAGTCGCGTTACATCAAAAAGTCGGGGTGAGATTATAAAGATAGTTTGGTACAAGGAAAGTTTTTTTCTTCCATTTGTTTTGACGGGCTCGTATACGGTTAGGCCTACTCGGTGCTTGGAAGAAACTATCCTCGACTGAAGTGCAAGAGTGTCACAGTGCCGGTAGGTGGGTGGAGCTATTGTAAGTCTCTCTCCTCTTCTTTTCTTTCGTGGCAGGTGAAATAGTGAGGCTTTAGATGTGATGACTAACGAAACCCACTTCTCCGGAACCTCGGGTTCTTCACTACGTGATATGAAGTGGGCTTATCAGGTATGCTTTCACTGATAGAGCAGTTGCATAATATTTTGTTGGTGTTATTGTGTGACCGATTTGTCACCTGGCCAGTTGTTGCTTTGATCTATTTCAGAGGTGGGTTTCACATGACTTTTCTTTCCACTTATGCAGTTGATCATCTGACGTCGGATGCAACCGTGACAGCAGTGACGCGCGATGAGCCTGAAACAACACCTCTTTCATTTTTAATTAGTACCTTTAACAATGCGCGCATCTAAATTTTCACTCATCATTTGAAATTTTTATGATTTTAACACTGAAAACAAAATCTAATCCTAGTCAAAATTCGAAAACGATCGGCGCTCGGCTATCTCACGATAGGAGTGAGATGTTTAACCCAGCAGGGGGTGCCACACCAAAGTTGCTGATGTGATCTAAAATCTAGGGTTGTAGTTTTCCAAATATAAAATTGCGACCTTTCAAAATACTTGTGGCGCGGGAGGCATTCGCGGGCTATTTTTAACGAACTAAACGGTCAAGGTGTCGCTCACGAACGTAGGACTACCGCACGTGCGTAGAAACGCTACGAGTCACAATTCCACAAGCACGACATAGTATGGAGGCATTCACGTGTTGGAGAATAACGATAATTAGGAAATGTGATTAATCAGGCAAGCTCTAATTAATTAACTTTCCATTTAAATATTAAAACACAAAATAAAGACTGTGGAGGAGCAATGAGGTAGGGAGGTATACCAAGAGTAGGGTGTAGTAGTGGCTGTGCATCCAATTTCCAAGAAGGAATGGCTGTGGAGCAAAGGGGAGGTGCTGAACGGCTGGCCCGGTGCTGGAGTTCTTCTGGGAGCTCGGGAATGGAGGAATACGGTGCTGGAAGGAAGTAGGAGGCCGACTGGAATGCACTGTCAGGCACGGAGGAGGAAGAGGCTTGCTGGAGCTTGTTGGAACAGCCGGAAGAGGTTGTCGGCTGGATGCTGGAGCAAAGAGAGAGGCCGACGGGAAGGGGAAAAACCCTGAAGGCTGGCTGGACGACTGGCGGCCGGTGAAGAAGGGGTCGCCGGAGCCTAGGATAGGCTCAGGCGGGCTCAACGGCGGCTGGAGAGGCTTCTGGAAGTGTCGTCGGTGACCTAAGAAGCACTTGGTGAGGTCGGCAATGGAGGAACTGGAGGTATCGGGCTTCCGTCGGGCAGGAACAGGCGTGGAATTAGGGCTGGCGCTGGATGGAGGACCGATAGAAACCAAGAACGGTTCAATCAGCTCAATTTCCAGCCCCTTTAGGGTTAGGGGAGGGGTTTGTTTTTATAGAGGGGGTTTAGAATTTGACTTGGTTATTGGCAGCCACCCAAATAACATAGCAATTTGATTTCTTTTAGGAATAATGGCTATGTGAATGGAAAATTCGAAGGCATTGTTGGCTGCGGCGTAGGAAAATTATAATAAACTAGTAAATTAAAATTTGCTTGCCCTAATTAACCTACCTCCTAAAATATTGGACCTATGCATTTAGGGTCACGTTGGCCGGTCACACCAACGAGCCAAAACAAAATTGTGCGAACAATATGCGCGATACAAAATTACACAAAAGCGCAAACAACGTACACAATACAACTCTACGCTACTCAATACTCCAAAAAAATGCGCAAAAAAAGTGCACTACAATAATAAAATACATATGCGATAAAAATTATAAAAACGACGCGACGCGGGTTGCATCCGTTGCCTACTGATATGTTGATTTATATTTCCAATTCAAGGGGTTAGAAGGCCTACCGTATAACACCCCGGACTATTGTGGGTGCGTTAACCCACCTCCACAGATCTGATTGGCCGCAACCGCTAATTCCAATGGCGGGTTGTTAAGGCTAGGACTTGAACCGCAGACCTCCTAGATAAGGGCGCTCTAAACTGGTCCTCATCACCAACTGAGCTCCCTAATATAAGAGGACTGAGGTTCAAGCCCCAGCTGAGCTCAATTGGTGATGAGGACCAGTTTATAACTCTCTAATCTAGGAGGTCTGGTGTTCAAGACCCGGCCTCAACAACATGTCATTGGAATTAGTGATTGTGGTCAATCAGATCGGTGGAAATGGGTTGGGGTCACTAGTCTGCAGACTGTAGCGCACCTACAATAGAACAAGGTGTTACATACTGCGTATAAGATCGCCCTAAATTGGAAAATATGTTTAAGTCAGGGGCAGATGGCCTATTGCGTGATCGATCGCCCTGACTTAGCAGATGATTACCCCATAAGGTCGGGCAAAACAATGGATAACTGATATGACAGCTACCCTTAACATTCCTGATGAAATGAATAACTAAGAACTTAATCGAATAAATGATGCAATAAATAAAAGAAAACATGGCCTGATAAAGGATGAAATGAATAACAAAAAGTGAGTTGATTAATAAAGAAATAACTTTATCATTGTTTTCTTCCACTTACCTGCACACTTCATTATACCATATCAGTCTCTCCCGCTCTTTACTTGTTTACACCCATCATATGGTTTAAAACATATTGATATTAATCCTTTGTGTTGCCTATATAGTGGTTTAAGAGGTAGACTCTCACTTAGTCATTTCTTAATGCATAACCCTTTATTTTCTAATTTTTATAGTTCAAGCAGTAAACAGGACACTCTGAAGAAACTTACAGAGGAAGAGGTCAAGAAGAAGAGAGAGGATCAGCACCGGCTATGATTAAAATATTTGTAGGCATTGGGGAGGTGGTGGAGGAGACTGTAAAGTGGTGTCGGGACCCGTAGTGTTCTGCGTGTCGGAAGCTTAATTAGGCGACCTTATAGTTTTTTTGTATATTGTATAGTTGGATCTTGTGTAGTAGTTTTTTGTTTACACATATGTACCTTGTATAGAAACATGATGTATCATTAAGCTGCTAACGAGTGAAAATTTTATTAGGTGCATATTTGGTACTCATCATGCTTTTTCTTGTGTTGCGCTATAATTTGAAAACTCGGCTAAAAATATGGACATTAAATTGTGGTGGCCTACGGATTGTCACAAATAAGAGATATCAAAGCTAGATTTTTGATGTTTTCATTGCAATGAGTGCCCAATAAAAGGACATAATAGTGACTTGAGCATATAACACCTTAGACCGCAGTGATGGTCTGCGGATCATCACACCTTAGACTATATGACAACCCACAGATTTCCTTTAAGATCTCTAATTAGATTTCTCTTCCACCAATTCATCTAGCAAATGCTTTCACTATAGCGGTATTCCTTCTTGATTTTTTTGTTTTTCAGGACATGACATGAGACTATTTTGAAACTAATCCCGAAATCAGCAGCACCCATAAGTCAGTCCAGCATGATCAATCAAAATGTGTTAAGATGGATAATTGATTGATCTGCACACTATGTGAATATTGGCTGTCAGCTCGTCGATGCTTATCAAAGGATCAAGTAGTGAAGGACTTCAAACAATTGTATTCAAGCTTGGAATGAAAAACATCTAAGCGCTACATTAACTGAAGATTATGTTAATATTATAAATCAGGGCTATTTTGGTAATTTGGTAATCTTCTCCTCAAAACCATATATATTCAGTTTATCATTCATGTGACCTAACAAGACGAAGAAGGGAAGAGGAGAAAAAAGGAAAAGTACATATTGATCTAGCAACTATAAATACAACTAATAGTATATAATAAATTTACATAAATATAATGATGATAATTTTTTGTGAAACTATTATGATTTATCATAATAACTTTTAAAAATTGGACAACTGAGATTACTTTGAAGGTCCCATTTGAGGACCCAAATTTTAACTTTTAATATAGTATGTATATATGCCGGGTGTGTAAATTTAAATCTTGGGTAGAGCAAAATTATATTTCAGCAAGTCGTGTCAAACTCAAAAACAATTTCTAATCCACGGCAGGGCACAAAATTAAGTCATGCCAATTTCAAAATGATTCAGTGTGTTTCCAGTGATTTTGATTTTCGAATTTTGATTAACTACCTTAACCCCACTGCACATAATTTTATTCATGTATCATGATACATTTTAACTTACACGCATAAAATAGGCAAGTTATTCCATTTGAGAACTAATAAATCTTAAAATCAGACAAAAGGATTTGTTTGTTTCTTTTAGTTCAATGTACTTTGAATGAATGACATTGGTTTCATGCATAATTGAAAGGGTTCTAAGCATTTACCTTTTTCCGTCAAATGCACACATCAAGGAAGTATATAGCTGCAATTATCAGTGACACAACAACAACACTCCAGCTTTTATCCCACTATAGTAGGGTAGGCTAATATTATCAGTGACACATCAAAGAAAAATTAACGTGCAATTTGAGCTAACCCTAAAAGGTGAACCAATTCTTGCAGTAGCACTTCCCTATAACAACTGCCTAGGTTCTTAAGCCGCATTATATGATTTGTCATTAAAACAACCATTTTATATGAGAAAATTAGAAGAGCTTGTTGATACCAACAAGTGATAGAGCAAAAAGAGATTTGGGTATACACGAATTAACAACGAAAAAATATAAACCAAATATACATCTCACCATATGAAGTTCATCGATCACAATAATTCCAACTTCAGAAAGGCGCCCTTCTTCTAACAGCCTATTAACCAAGGAATTGGCTTTCTCAATTGTACAAACGGCTACTGATGTATCCTTAGGTAGTATGCCTCCACCTTGGTTACCATAGAAGCTACAGACATGCTTCCCAAGAGGCTCGAGTAGCTGATTCAAATGTTCAGTCTAGGGAAAGAAAATGAAAGAAAATTAATAATATCAAAAAAACTAGTACTGACGACTAAACAATGAATAGAAATACCTTTTCAGCGCAAATTGATACATAGGGAAGAACAAGAAGCGCCATTTTTCCTGTTGCTATAACTCTCCTTAGCATCAAAATTTCGGCTACAAAACTTTTGCCAGCACTGTTATGTGGCAATATTAGTAAATGATAAACGATTTTCAATAATTTACAGATTTATGCTAAAAATGATTTAAAAGAAGAAATTCATAATAACAGGTGAAGCTTTGAGAAGCTACAGTAGTATCCCATCAAGAGTGAAGATCATGCCAGAACAACTAAAAATACCAAAAATGGAGATAAGATGATAATGAATGTAAACCAAAAGTAATTTGATAGCTAAAAGGAGGCATAATGACACAGATTGCTAGTTCGTGGCACAACCATGACCATTGACACGTACAAATGAAGCATTAGGCTGCATATTTGTGCGGCAAAGCTTTGAAGGTGTCGAAAACTGGGTGGGGGAACTTTTGGCGCAAGCACGGCTCCATAGTCGAGATGATCTTATACAAGCCAAGCAGGGTAGGGCCTAAACATAATGCAACGAGACTGCAGCAAAAGTGCCGAAGGAGAGCAAAATGCAGCAACACGTTCATAATTGACATGGATACTGCATAAACATTGCAGGATTTATAAAAGGATTCCTTGGTGTTCAAGGTATAATCAATATTCGTGATGCAAGTACTTACCAGGGCAATGACAATGGCGCGGCAAATGGAGAGCGCCAAGGACATAATTGTGGATGTGGGTACAATTGTGAAGGCTGAGTATGGCCATGCCGATAGGGCGCGGCATTTAAGGGGCAAGTGTGCCACATGAGCAATAAAAAAGGGAAATCATGGCGCTTCAGGAATAGTCGACATATGGAGTTGGACCTTAGTGCACCAACCTAGAAGTACGATGGAGGCTTGCGACAAAGTATGAAAACATTGGATGAGCCACAAGACAACAATGAATAGAGTATCCTGGTTTGCAGAATTGCAGGGAGGATTTGTGTTATGACCTGCCAATTGTAATCACGTAGGCGGCAGTGAGAGGGTTAAGACAAAGAGGAGACTTCTTTGAACCATCTTGGACCTAGGTTTACAATACTGGGGATAAAGGTGAGAACAGTGCTTGATCAAAGCAAAGATGAGGAAGAGGGGAGCATTGCTTAACCCTAACCCTAATTTAGGAAGGAGAAGAGGATAAAAAACTAAGAGATTAAGGAAGAAGAATATTTCTTGCTTCCATTCAATAGCCCCCTTGTTCACTTATAAAGTGAGAGAGGAAGGTTCCAAAATATTATAGTTATGCCCTCACACAAGCTGCATAATATGTGAGTAAGGCTTCATTTGTTTCGGCGGTGGCGGGTGGATCCGGCGGGTGGAAACGGAGTGTTCGAAACGGAGGGGGGAGGTGGCTGCTCCAAACGGAGCTTTTTGGGGCGTTTCTCAAGGCGGGCGGGTGGAAACGGAGCAAACGCCGCCGGAGGTCCATTTGTTTACCCGCCTTCCGGCGGTGTTTGCCCAAAACGGAGCACCGAAACGCTCAAACAAATAGAGCCTAAATATGATAGTATGAAAAATATATACAATATTGTGCAAGAATAAAATATGCAGGTGTTCATGGCCACGCGTTGTCACCCCCTTTGTGGGTCCATAACATCGCCGTCCACAAACAAATCAAGCTTATCCTCAAGCTTGAGTGAAAAAGGTTTGGGTCTCTAGCCGTTCTTGCATCCTCATAGGCATCATCCGGGGCATCGTCAACTTCTAGCCAAAAGAGATGCTTACACATGTGTCATGTTGTATATAGCCCGTCACAATTGAAACATAATCCTTGGGCACTCAATTCTACTAGATCCACTCGTAAGCCGTAACAAACATTAGAAGACTAGGGTGTCGTTGGAATCCTTGTCCTTGGTTGCGGTTTAGAAGCTAATTGGGGTGATTGAGAAAAGATGTTCTCCCAATAATTACCTCTATTTCAATTGGGGCGGCTGTCATATGTGTTGTCCATGAGGAGATGCTTCTCACATATACGTGTTAGGTCCATAAGCATGTTGAAGTTCTGCGGTGCTTCAAATTCTACGTTGAGACATAGTTGTTTATGCAAGCTTGCAGTGAATATACATACTGAATGTTCTAGCAGTACAAAAGGGATGCACAGGCCAATGTAACACTCCAAGTGCTCCACTACGACTACAGGCTTGAGGGAGATGAGGTCACTCAGATTGGTGGCCTGAAGCACAGAATATAGCAGTGTTTGAAAGTCATGCAATTAAGATTTGGTGTCTCGCGTGAAAGCTGGACATATCGCAAATGCGTCGATCCCATGAGGTGAAATTATGTCAACCCAATCCAATCCTCCAATGACGTCAATTGTTTAGCGAAGAAGTGCTCACAGTGTGTAGTCAGGCCAGGGGCCCGCTCCTCCTATCAAATATGGGATATTCAACATCATAGAGCACAGTACGCTACCTCTAGTGTTCCGAATTTTGTGATAATTATGGTGCACGGGGTCCTTTGGAACACCCCGATTGGAGCTTGTATTAGTTCGTTGGTGTCCCGGCTGGGGTGGGAGGTGCAAGCCATCAAAGTCAACGGCCAATGCTTCAAATGCAATAACATCGATGACTTGTTGTCGGGCCATACGGGATTCTTGGTCAACCATCATCTTGTAACGACCCAAGACCGGCCCATTCCATCTCAGGAAAGTTGTCAGTCGAAACTCGTCCTAGCTTATCCCTCATTGGCATCATTCGGGCTGCAGCCCAAGCACCCCAACCCATCTCCTGTCCCACCACAGGGCACAGCGGGTTGTTGTAGATGAGGAGTGGAGAAACTTTATAGTTAAGCGTTCATAGGCGAGAGTAGTAGCGAAATGAGTGGTTGTAAGACCCGAACGTGTGTGTGTATATATATATATATATATATATATATATATATATATATATATATTATATATATATATATATATATATATATTCACAATGTAGAAACTATGTAAATAATCATTGATGATGAAAACATGATTTCAGTGCTGATTCGAAGTCGCACGTTAGTTTTGATCTTCGAATTTTCCGATTGAATTTGTGACAATCGTTTCGTTTTCGTTTAATGTTGAATGGCTTGAGTTGGCCGGATTTTATATGAGCTTAATGGGAAATGGGGCTTGATTTGGTTTGGGGTTTATGTGTGAACTTTGGTTGGACCGGCTGAGTGCATGGCTTGGCTGTTTTAAATGATGTGGTTGTGATTGTGCACTGCTTATTGTGAGAAACCGATTGTACAAAAGGGGTGAACCGGTTGTGTTGACCGGCTGTCTGGGTTAGGCGGTGGAGTCTCCCGTGATATAACAGTATGCTGCATTTCTTTCCTCTTCATTTCGACGAAATGAACCCGACGGAAGCTCGTCTGCCGCGCCGATCCCTCTAGCCGCCTCAACTCTCCTCCGTTTCGCGCGATTTCTTCTTCTTTAGAAAGGTAATCTCTTTCTCGTCAGTCCTAAATCTTCTTGTATGAAGTTATGACATAGAATGGAGAGGGCTTGAAACCTAGGGTTAGGATTTTGAGTTTTGTGTTAATGAAAGGCATATGAACGTTCATATACAGCTTTCTTGTGCCCTAATCCTTGATTTTGAGTTAATTAGAGAACCAAATCACTGGGGTTCAGATTTGGAGTTTTATTTTGCTTTCCTTGTAAGCTTCTGGCCGGCTGTGTGTTGTTATGGGTTCTTGTGTCAGCCGATTTCTGTTTAATTTAGTTTTATCTAGACTGGTCGGCTGTCTTAGATGTAATTGACATGTTAATATGAGTTGCTATTCGCAGCCCTTGGCGTTGCCATTGTGGAAACTCTTGTGGCTGTCTGTAGGAGCAATTTGAATTATTTCTTGGGGACATATGAAACTTTTGTTGGTAGAATGATGCGCCTTCATTTTGAGACACCCACGCTAGTCCTTCCCTGGACAACTCCTAGAGGTTGTAGTTGTGACCGTCGTAAGAGTCCGCTCGTAACTATTTATAGCGCAGCCCTAAATTAAATGATTTATTGATACTGCAGAGGATAGCGTCCGGCGATAGACGCGACGAGAATCCTACGAGGGACAAGAGCAAAGGAAAAGTTAGGGTGAGTCCTTACCGCTTCTTTTTCTATGAACCCGATAAGCTAGTTCTTCTTTAAATATTTGATATCATTGAAAATATAAATCGGCAAACACGCTAATGTGGCTTAGCGGGCGATAGAACTCTGAGGGGAATCAAATATAAATAATTTTTATTTTTGAATTGAATTGAACTGAAATAAATTGAAATAACGAATTGAGATCGAGAATGCATCGACGCATCGAAATGCTAAGGGTCGGCCTAGTAGGAGGGGATGCTTCAGACTCCTATACCTCGTGAGAGGGGTAGAACTCTCACACCTCGTAGGGGGAGTCGAACTCCTACAGAATGTAATAAGAATTCAATTTAGAAGGCGTTGAAGTCTGTGCGTGTGTGAGCGCCCTAAAGCGGGTCTTGATATGAAGGGTCGTCGGACTCAGATGATTGAGAAATTGAATGACCCTCGACATTTTGAGAAATGAATTACGAATGAACCGATTTGATATAGATTTGTTGATTATACATGTTCCCTAAACATGTTCATAGTGATATAGGATTGAATGTTGTTGACTCTCTTGTCTTCTTGCAGTGCGAAGCTACAGGTAACGGTAAGGAATTCACTTAGTTTTCAAAACTAATTGGTTTCTGATTTCTCTTATAGGAACAGAGCACCAACGTACCAGACCCCGCTAGACGATCTCAGGCAGAGGCAGAGGCAGATCAAAGACCAGTCGAAGACGTGGCTCGTCTACGGGTTAGCACATGAGTTTACTACGTATAGATGTTTAGATATTTGTACTTTAAATAAATGTAGACGCTTCTGCACTCGTACTTTAGTTGGCCAGTGTGTATATTCTGTATAATATTGAGATATGGTTTTATGTTTTCACCCGGTACACCTTTTTATTATAACCGTTGCGCGTATACTTGTGAGAAACCTGCTCGAAACGAAATTTTAAATTGTGACAGATTTTGGCAGTTACAGTGGCCTCCTGGGAAGTCCCTATATTGCACACTAAACTGTAAAATTTCCCTCATCAAAGGGAGTCTGCAGCCTCCAACAACCCGATGTGCCCTGTGGTGGGACCAGAGACGGGTTGGGGTGCTTGGGTTGTAGCCCGAACAATGCCAATGAGGGTTAGGCCAGGACGAGTTTCGGCTGAGAGCCTCCCTGATATGGGATGGGCCGGTCCTGGGTCGTTACAAAAAAGTACACTTTATAACGACCCAACGGCAGGCAACAACCTCTTCCTGCTTCGCCCGAGTTGCAACCCATATGCAACCCCAACTGATCCGCGGATGGATTGGTGATGGGAGCTTGCAGGAAAGCTCTTTATCAAGGGAGTCGGGGGATCGAGCCCTGGCCTCAACAACCTATCGGCTCTGTTGTGGGGCCGGAATGGGTTGGGGTGTACGGCCCGCGGGCCTGATAAAGTCGTCATGATGTGACACCATGGTGGGCCCCCTGGTGGGACTCCAGGGTGGCAGTCCAGTGTGACGTCTGTCCTACATCAATAACTAATATAAAACAACAACAAAATATAATAAAGCGGGTTAAGAATAAAAATATAGTAAAAAAGATTATGAAAAAGTAATCCGATAAGCAAGCATGAAGTTTGGATGAGAAGATCAAGACACCTAGAGAAGCAGAGGTCTCGCACTTTATGATCCGAATCTAATTACGTATTGTTATGATAAAACATTGTGCGACGGAATATATTGGATGGAAAAGAAATGTCATAATTCATTTTAGGATTGCTTAAGCCTAAGATTGAATTACAAATAACATCTTAAACATCTTTGATAAAAGCAAATTTCCATGTTTATTCTTAACCTTCCTCAATGAAAATTTGATGATGCTTGCTGCGGAAACCAATCTTGAGCTTTTGATATTGTTTAATTACAACAGAATAACACATGTATTCCCTCCTTTACGGGCATTGTTCCCTCCATTACGAACTCAGCCAAGCTAGAAAAAAATGGTGATGTATGGCTGACATAGCTGGACAATAGCAGCAGTTTATGACAGATTACATAAGAGACAGGCGGTCAATAATTAAGCAGTTTTGTGCATAGCAGCAGCCAACAATTTTTTTGAGCCCTGAAAGAAGTCGATGAATCGGGGAGAAGAGAAAGAGAGGGCATCACTAATACAAGCTAACAAAATCATTTGATGTAGGGTATCAAATAATAAACTAATGCTAAGTTCAAAACTACACCAAGTTTCCTAATAAAGTGTATCATCCCAATTTTTGATGTTGCGTTAAAATAAATTTCAGGGTCTGATCGCGCGCATAATTAGACGAGCCCACGATGTGTGGAGGTAATTAATCAGTTTCAATTATTATTATTATTTATGGATGTCGAGTAGTTATTAGTGAGTCGGCATGTAATTGTTAATATTTTGAAGTAGTCGCGGCGATTCATTTGTGCTTGCGCGTTATACTTTGTTAGAAGATTCGTCCTCGTGAGCTTAAGTCAAATAGTAACAATATCATTGTTGATAAAAAGAAAATAGGAGCCTTCCTCCAATAGCCGGTTTACAGTTAATAAAAACCGTAGATGAAACCGCCCTCCCCCCCCCCCCCCCTTATTAGCTCGCTTAACGCCACAGTCAGGCGGCTTTTCTTATTTTCGTTGTTTTTCGCTTACCTGCACCCCGTTCCCGTAACCGCTAGAAGACGCACAGTTGGGGAAGCAGCGTCGGCCTGTTTCTTGCCGGAATCCGGTGCTAGAGGCCAGCATCCACTTCTCCTTCCTCCTCAGCAGCCCTAGTCGGCCTCCTCCTTCTCCCCTAGCACTGTAAGGGGTGAATCTTCAACCCTAGCCGATGGGAAGATTTTCTAAAAACGTTGTTGCTCCTCTTTATTCTTCCATATCTTGTGTAAATCGTCATGTTTGATACCCAACTATGATTATCCTTCGTTTTTTTTGCCCCAAATTAGGAATCCAGAAACTAGAACTTTCCCGATCAGAAATCAACCCCTATTTTGGGGTTTAGTTGTTATTAGTTTGAGGTAACACTCTTGTTTGCGTTCTTTTCCTCCATAATTAGTTGTTTGTTTATATTATGTGGAATTTCTACCAAAACCCTAAGGGGCAAAGCGTTTAAGATAGGATTACTGTTTGGATACAGATTTTGGTGATTATTGGAGCAAAGAATTTTAGAAGTCCTGAGTGGCCAGATCTTTTAGTAAGGAGCACCATGTCACCTCGTCGCATGTACGAGCATCGAAACGTCGCGGTAAGAAATCGACTCATTTTATTTGAGCATTTCAAATCACTTAAATTCATGTTTAATTATATCAATGTACGCATATAGAAATCCCAAGTTCCTATAGTCAGAACCAAGTCAGCGGAGTAGGTAAACACTAGGTTAAATTAGACGATTCAGTGTCATGAAAATTGTAAACCCAACGTACTTAGCTAGAGCGCTACTCTGCATTCAATTCACTGAAATCTAGTATAAGTTTATTCAGAAAGAAAAAAAATAGCGAGGAAGGTTCACCCTCGTGTTTCAGGTAGATGCACACCACCGTGTTCTCAGGGCCAGTAGGCCACTACTAGAACTTCAAGCTCAGGGTTGATGACCCTTACTACAGATATGGAACTCCTCAGATATGAGTTTGTGTTCCACTTGAGGGACATCCAGTTCAGGGCACCATCAGGTTTGCCGCTCAGACTACAGTTACAAGTTTGTGCACAGTCGCCGTTAGCGACGAGATTTAATAAGATAATATTAAAACTTGTTGAAACTTACAAAGTCCTATTTCTAAAGCTTCAGAAATCAACGACCTAAACAGTTAAGAAAAGGGTGTGTCAAAACACACAGTAGGTCGATTCTACGCCTGATCATGAACTCAAGTACCAAGTCAATGTTAGAAAAATTATGCACGTTTTAAATTCAAGTAATATTCATTTATAATATATTTAAGTGTTGCTAGAGGGAGTAGTTTTTCTTACTCTTCAGTGCGCATGACCCATTTGAAATTTATTTTTACATGGGGCTCAGGTTAGGGGATCCGCTCAGGATAGGCGGCTAAGTCTTTAGTCGTTCGTTTGTTCAGTTGTACCATTGTTATTGTACTTGTCTTTATTTGCAGACATTATGTATTTATGCTACTTCACTTATGTATTGTTGTATCAGTTATTTCAGTTTGACGGTATTTCAGTCTCTTACTGTTATATTCAGTTTTAGTTGGCTCTGTGAATTCAGCTTGGCAAGTTACACTTTTAACCATAAATTTACTTCACTTTTCCGATGTAAGTTTCCTGTTTAGCACTTTCATTATTTTTACCTGTTTTATGCTAGTGTATATACCGTTGCTTAGTTTAGTTGTTATCGCGGACCCGGCAGGACTGATGATTCCTGCTAAACTTGGTTGTGGTGTTACATAAAGAAATAAGAACAGGCCCCTTTAATTTTCGCTTGGCTAACCCATCCAGATGCCATGAACTGCGTCAGCTAGATACCTAATACCTTATCCACATGGCCCAGTGATCCAATTGACGATCTACTTTGTTCATAAACTCCTGGTGATTTACCTTAATGTTGTGAACAGGTCATCACTAGTATTGGAAGCCTTCATCTCTTGATAGAGCCATTGGACATCGACAAACAATTTGATTTACATGTGGTTAAATCATTGGATCACTTGATCAAGCATCAAAATTAAAAATAGATAGAGAAGAGTCTTCAAATCTAGATAAGAATATTATTCATATTATATATGCCTTACATTTTTTTTATATATAGATGGGTTAAATAGCAAACTGCTTAAAACTACTTATAAAAGCTAGCAAAACAAAGAAAGATCAACCAGAGCACTAGCCCTCCAGAACTCAACTTGGTAAAAAAATGTATCCCTAAAATTTCTTCAACCTAGCAACCCAGCTAATTTAAAATGGAATGATATGTTTACATTAATCCAAAAGAAAGATCAACCAGAGCACTAGCCATCCAGAACTCAGCTTGGTTAAATTTAGCAAAACTGGAGTTCAAATGTGAATTACAAAACCTTGTAGATGCACAATACACAAGGTTCCTTCTCTCCAAGACACCATCCACAAGTAAACAATCAACCTACAATATTTAACAAACATCATTTTTAATGTCAACCCCACGAGATTTGCATAAAGAGTTTGAGAAATATTGAAAAACGTAAATCCCAAACAATTAAACCCATTAAAAAGAAACTCCAAAATGAAGACAAGTGAGATCAGTATTTGTTTCATACGGATGAACAAAAGATTTTATTATGTCAAGTGCTAAATGACATGTAGGAGACTATACCAAACACCAAGTACATAACAAATGAACAAAGCTATAACTCAAAGCAATGGTTGAGTAAATAAACAAAATACAAAAAGAAAATTAAGCCATAAGAGAAGTAAATAAATTTTCAGGATGGTCTAAAATCCCCACTGTTGAAATTCCTTTTCATTTTGCAGTTCCAAGTCTATCAGCCAATGAGTGTGAACAATATCAATTTCATCAATATAAAAACAACAAGGTCCTGCCCTCAGAAACACCTGCGTAAAACATATTTCTCTTAATTTTTAAAAAGAAATCATCAGTAAGACCTTTGAAACCATATATAAAAATGAATTCCAACTACATAAACCTCCATTTGATGCAAATAGTCACTTTGATACCATTTAAGCAATCATAACTAAAGTGAGAACCAAATTATTTAAAGTTGGCAAGAAATGCAGAGTAATAAGGCTTTGCCTGGTCAGGTTGTGTTATTCTTTTCATGTATGAAATAAAATAATCTCTCATAGAGTTGGACCCAACAAATTTCTATCACATGTAGCTTATTAACTTATTTGAGTTCTCTAACTGATCATGCCTTCTTTTGCAATGACATAAAGATCTTCAAAAGTTTGAGAGAAATCTTGATAAAGAAAATAATAATAAACCTGCCAAGGGTAGAGTTCTGTAATGCCTTTCTTAGAATATACAGTGATAAGTTCAGAAGGAAGCCAGTGGCTAAGCTGCAAACGATCCATCAAAGGGATCGAACAAGCTGGTGTGTTGTTTTCCTTAGGGTGCACTTGAACATTTGAACCATGAGCGGTAAAACCTTCATTTGATGGCTTGGCTCCATTGACCTGACCTGAATTGTCACTTTTCCCCAAATTTCTAGAAACATTGGAAACATGGAGAACAGATTGATGCAATTTCCCATTCGACAAATTCATCTTTCTTAGGTTTTTCTTAAAATCAATAACCTTTATGTTTGCTTCAGTCCCATTGCTCTTATCAAACAGGTTTTGTTCATTTACAGAATTACCATCTATGGGTCCAGCTTCCGGATTAACAGCAACATTAGCTCTGTCCAAAAATCCCTGATAAAAACTTTTATTGGTGGTATTATTCTCCTCGTTGACAAAATCAAAATGCTTTATTGGCAGAGGTGACACATCATTCTGTTGAATTAGAGCAGGTGGCACTTTCATCTGTTCATTGGCCCCCTCTTTAGGCTTCATAAAACTACTTTCTACAACATTTTGGGCTTCTGACTTGCTAATTACTAACTTGCAAAGGTATTCAGAACCCTGAGTAGAACCTGAAGATGAAGAGTCTTTAAAAGTTGTCTTGCAATGGCACTGCTTACCAATTGGCATTTGTGAATTTTCATGCAGCTTTTCACCTGGAACAACTAAACCATCAGCAACTTCCATTGCTTCATTCCAAAATTCTTCCCCTGGTGAGAACCTCGAACTTCCGGACGCAGATTTAGAGGTTTCAACGGATGAAGCGAGTGAACTGATCCCGCTCTTTATTAACTTTAAATCAGGTGTTTTGCCACATTTTTTTAAACTAACACAATAAGTACCAGACTCCTCATTCTTTTTGCTATCTTGGCATGCTGACTCCTGCAAAAATTTACCATGTTTTAGGGCTGCATAAAAAAATAAAAAATATATAATAGTAACCCTATAGCACTTACAACATGCTTCACTATATTAGAACTAATTTTGTTATGGACTTCAGCCTCATAACAGCTTTCACTAGAAGTATTCTTCTCTTTATCTGGTTCTTCATCACCTTTATCTGCGACGCAGCGCTTTTTACTACAGGCCGATAACAAAAATGGACCTCCATCTCTCTTTTTCCCTTTTGCATCTTGTGTTGCCAATGGAAGATCGCTTACAAATCAAAATTATTCATGTTTAGCATTAATTCAGGAAGAGCCAGAAGTTATATCAACCAATTTTATGAATCTAAAACCCAATTGATCTCATAATCCACAAGAAACTGGAATAGTGGCCTCATCAATACCAAAACAATTATTGTAGATGCATACAAATATAACAGTTACCTGCAATACAAAGAGAGGAAATCATTGGCAAACTTTTTGAGCTCCAAATTACCTCCAACTGATTCTGAACCACCTTCAACTTTTGTTGTGATATATTCTCCGGGACTTTCATCATTTTTTGAGTCCCCTGTGAACTTCGGAGAGTGTGAAGAGGATTTCTTTGCAATGTCAGAGCCCAGACCAACATCCAATGTCAAATTCCTTTTGACCGGGCCAGGACGGTGAGGAGAGGATTTGGGAGAAGAACGAGTGGTCGCATCAGGAGATTTAACCAAATATCCAGCGAGGCTTCCTTTGGGCGATTCAGAAAGCAAGTTTTTTGGATCTTTTTCGGATCTTTTTTTCCTAGACGCGAAAAACTGTTTTATTGGGAGCAGAAACACGGTTGTTAACACTAACAAAAAATGACAATGCGCAAAAAAAAATGATGGATTAGTAACTTAATCGTGCTTTTTTGTGTAAGGGAATTAAATCTTATGAACGGCAGTAGGAAGAGAATAGGGTTTCGTAGAGAAAGACCTGGTTGATTCGTGCTCGAGGAGAGCCGGAGGACATTGTTGGGGACGGAAGAGGCAGCCTGCAACTTGGATGAGAGAATAATATGGCTAGGTTTCTCTGCGAAGAAGGGCGCCCTTAAATGAACGAGAACTGGAGCGGTGAAATGGTGGCGCAGAGACTGCCATTCTTTGAAAGAAAGAAACCGCGCAATGGCAAGTTGGCAACCCAATAGTTTGTTAAAAAAAAAAACTTCACTTCACCCAAAATCTCCTAATTTTCCGAAATTGCATGTATAAGAATAAGACGTATTTCTGAAATGCACAAAATTTAGACATATTTGTAAAATATGTCTTTTACATGTATTTTTTAGGAAAAGTGCTCAACACGAAAGTTGTGGATCTCGACGAGATCGGCAACTTTCGTGTTGAGCACTTTTCCTAAAATTACATCTACAAGGTGTATTTTGAAAAGACGCGAAAAGTTGTGAGATTTTGGGATGTGACTAGCCAATAACAGGTTGCGCTTACCAATCGCCTAATAATAAAGGAGTGACAGCCACGGGGCTCCGCCCGCCCCTATAACTAACCCGACAGTACCTTAACAACTATAGTGCATAGGGTCCCCATGCCCCCCACACGATATTATATATTGTACCGGCGCGATGGCGCTCCTGCTGCTCGCAAATTCATAAGTGTTGTATTTTGCTCGTCGCTCATTTTTGCGGTGTGCACGGGATTGCGAGCAGTGGGGAGAACACATATTTTTATTATGGGAAAAAGACTATCTATAAAAGAGCACATTTCTAAAACCTAGAATCTTTTAAGAAGAAGAGGTAAAATCTGAAAATGAATTTTTAACTAAAAAATGTTTTTTCTCTTTTAATATAGTATAGATAATAGTAATAGGTGATAACTATATGCAGACCGTACTGTGGCTATGTGCAGGCCGTGTATTTGAAAATGATTATATGCAGACCAATTTCTGAACGGGTTCATCACATCCTATGATTTTTCAGATTGGTCTGCATTTATTCTTGGACTGCAGATAACCAAAAATGACATGCATATAACATGACCTCCTGTGTTTGTGTGCTCCATGTGGTCTAGACTTGCAATTTACCTCTTATCGCATGGCTAGTGTGCGGAATTTAGCTGAGAAGAGAGAAGTTGAAAGGGGAATAATCTGAATCAATTATGCATCTCAATGGAAGCTCGCGAAAACTATTTGTAAGAATTCTAAGAAAGGCTCGAAGATGTATGTTCCACGTGTCATAATAAAAATTGTGAAGAAAGCTGAACTTTTATTGATGTCAGTTTGTTGTAACAGACATTGGTGTGTATCAGTCGGAAATGGCGAAAAACACATTGGGAGTTGTACGATTCCCTCCCAAAATCATCACAGGCGAGAAATGGCAAATAACTTGATTCGGGTCCACCATGATGTCGGCCGAGATAAATGCAAGTGGACAATTGCACTTGTAAAGGGAATTCCAATCCAAGTTAACTCAGTTGAATGTGGTATTATGTAATAAAATATATGGAAGAGTTGAGCAAGACGGGTCATGAAGGATGGACAAATAATAGTGAATGGGCATCCTAAATGTCATTATTTAGGGGTGAGATTGCATATTGGATATTTAAAAACTTCTAATATGAAGTGTGAAATTACATATATATTTGTTATACATGTTTGTATAGCTCGTAATCCGTCAAAATCATAAATTTCTGAAGACATCTCAGAAAACCTCGTCCCAGGAGGGGGCGAGTTGAGAAGGCCTCGCCCCAGCCAGGGGCGAAGCTGAGAAGACCCCGCCCCAGCTAGGGGCGAGTTGAGAACGCCTCGCCCCAGCAGGGGGTGAGTTGAGAAGGCCTCGCCCCAGCAGGGGGCGAGTTGAGGAGACCTCGCCCTAACAGGGGGCGAGTTAAGAATGTATCGCCCCAATAGGGGGCGAGGCGAGTTGAGGGGGCCTTGCCCCAGCGAGGGACGAGTTGAGCAGAGCTCGCCCCAACAGGGGTCGAGTTGAGAAGACCTCGCCCCAGCAGTGGGAGAGTTGAGGAGACCTCGCCCAGTTAGGGCGAGTGCGTCAGGAGCAGATGTTCACGGGCCATACCCCCCCCCCCCCCCCTTGGATTTGTTTATAAATAGGACCCTGGGGCATAAGTAGAGGGGACCTTCACCCCCACCCTCCACCCCCTATAAGGGGGGAGTTCAGAGTTAGACTCACTTGTGCCGAGCTCAACAATGGCTTTAGGAGGGGAAGTTCTTATAGACTTCCAGGTGTGTGGCGGGACCTCCTCGCTGCAACACGCGGGACTTGTTTATCGGCAGTCTAGAGCTATTCTTTTGATTCGTCACCTTCTTCTCGTCGAGATTCCCGCGAGTCGACCACTAAATCAGTAAGCTTTGGTCACCCTCGAGTCCGAGCAACAGGGACCAATTTTCTTGGTTCCAACATTTTGGTGCGGTGAGCGTGCATTGTGATCGGAGAAAGAAATTTTATTGCTAGCCCTTACGACGAGCCATGACGAGAAGGATGCGAGGCGAGTTCTGTAAGACCCTCCCCCCCCCCCCCCCCGCACACACACCTTTTGTAACACCCAAAAATTTGAAAACAGAACTTAAAAGCGGCTATAGTCGGGCGATAGTGGGTATCGTTGGCGATAGCGATAGCACTCAACAAAGCGTTGAGTAGACTCAACGCACTCAACGCTCTCACCACACTCGACGCCCTCAACGCACTCGACGAAGCGTTGAGTGAGCTATCAGAGTGGCGATAGTGGGTATCATCGGGCGATACTGCCATGTATGGCGGGACACGTGTTGGATGGCCGGCCGGCGGCCGAAAAACGGTGGTTGATTGGGGTCAAAGCAGCTACCAACGATATCGCCCAGGCGATAGCAGATATCGTTGGGCAATAGTGTTAACTTTGACCTGTCAGCTAAAATCGTGGTCATTGCTTTCGTTTGATGAAATAATCCTGTGGCTGGGATTAATCCCGAGACCACTTAAGCAGAGGAGTGGAGAAAAGCAAAGTCACTTCTCTTTTTCTCACACTCTTTCCTCCTTTTCATCCAAGCTCTTGAGAGAAAAGAGCTAAGGAAGAAGAAGGATGAGGCTGAGCTTAGTAAGGCTTGGTGAAGGAGATCCAAGAGTCGGAATCGAGAACTAAGGCAAGATCCGTGAAGAGGAAAGTGAGCCGCTCATTTCCAGCCCGACAAAGCCTGCTAATGGCTCCGAAACGAATTACGAGGGTAACGATCTTCCTTCTTGGACAAGTGAAGTCCTCCTTTTGCATATGCATGGAATTCCCCACCAAAAGGTGGAGAATCAAGGGAATTCTGATGGCCTGATACATGATATCCACGGGTGGTTTTGTATATAGAATTTGGAAATCGAGTACGAAATAGGCATGTTGTGTGAAGCTCATCCGAACGGGTTGGTCTGGATTGATGATGTTTTATTTTGCATGCCGGAGAAGACTCCGAGTATAAACGAGTAGTTTACGGGGTCTATGAGTTGAATCTGCGGAATGAGAGTAGCAGGAAGTAATGGAGGTGTGCTTCAGGAAAATACCCAGAAAATATCACAGTTTGCATAATTGTTGGATATCGTCGGGCGACAGCGAGTATCGCTAGCGATAGCTCTTGGTGAGCTGTGATTGTTGCGAAAGACCAGTTTTTTGGCACTGCAAGATGCTGCAGGGTTTTGGCTGGAAAGATGTTCCAGTTGTGGCTGAGTCCGGAGACAAAAGAGAGTTTTGTCGCTAACGCTAGGCGATAGTGACTATCATTGGCGATAGCTTCAAGATAGTTTTTTGTTGTTGTGAAGCCTGTGTCCGTGAGACAAGGTGTATAGCATGAGAAGTTGTAAGGCTGGAGAGCCCAGCTATTGGCCATGAGTGCCATGATTGAGCATTATCGGCTCAGGTCCTGGGGACATGTGAGCGGCAAGTGATGTTGAGAGCCTATTGTGCCTAGCAATAAGGCCAATGAGTCGAACGGGAAATGGGATGTTGACCAGTGTGCTCCATGTGGTCTAATAAAAATGACATGCATATAACAAGACCTCTTGTGTTTGTGTGCTCCATGTGGTCTAGACTTGCAATTTACCTCTTATCGCATGGCTAGTGTGCAGAATTTAGCTGAGAAGAGAGAAGTTGAAAGGGGAATAATCTGAATCAATTATGCATCTCAATGGAAGCTCGCGAAAACTATTTGTAAGAATTCTAAGAAAGGCTCAAAGATGTATGTTCCACGTGTCATAATAAAAAATGTGAAGAAAGCTGAACTTTTATTGATGTCAGTTTGCTGTAACAGACATTGGTGTGTATCAGTTGAAAATAGCGAGAAACACATTGGGAGTTGTACGATTCCCTCCCAAAATCATCACATGCGAGAAATGGCAAATAACTTGATTCGGGTCCACCATGATGTCGGTCGAGATAAATGCAAGTGGACAATTGCACTTGTAAAGGGAATTCCAATCCAAGTTAACTCAGTTGAATGTGGTATTATGTAATAAAATATATGGAAGAGTTGAGCAAGAAGGGTCATGAAGGATGGACAAATAATAGTGAATGGGCATCCTAAATGTCATTATTTAGGGGTGAGATTGCATATTGGATATTTAAAAACTTCTCATATGAAGTGTGGAATTACATATATATTTGTTATACATGTTTGTATAACTCGTAATCTGTCAAAATCATAAATTTCTGAAGACATATCAGAAAACCTCGTCCCAGGAGGGGGCGAGTTGAGAAGGCCTCGCCCCAGCCAGGGGCGAAGCTGAGAAGACCCCGCCCCAGCTAGGGGCGAGTTGAGAACGCCTCGCCCCAGCAGGGGGTGAGTTGAGAAGGCCTCGCCCCAGCAGGGGGGCGAGTTGAGGAGACCTCTCCCTAACAGGGGGCGAGTTAAGAATGTATCGCCCCAATAGGGGGCGAGGCGAGTTGAGGAGGCCTTGCCCCAGCGAGGGACGAGTTGAGCAGAGCTCGCCCCAACAGGGGTCGAGTTGAGAAGACCTCGCCCCAGCAGTGGGAGAGTTGAGGAGACCTCGCCCAGTTAGGGCGAGTGCGTCGGGAGCAGATGTTCACGGGCCATACCCCCCCTCACCTTGGATTTGTCTATAAATAGGACCCTGGGGCATAAGTAGAGGGGACCTTCACCCCCACCCCCCTATAAGGGGAGTGGTCAGAGTTAGACTCACTTGTGCCGAGCTCAACAATGGCTTTAGGAGGGGAAGTTCTTATAGACTTACGGGTGTGTGGCGGGACCTCCTCGCTGCAGCACACGGAACTTGTTTATAGGCAGTCTAGAGCTATTCTTTTGATTCGTCACCTTCTTCTTGTCGAGACTCCCGCGAGGCGACCACTAAATCAGTAAGCTTTGGTCACCCCCGGGTCCGAGCAACAGGGATCAATTTTCTTGGTTCCAACATTTTGGTGCGGTGAGCGTGGATTGTGATCGGAGAAAGAAATTTTATTGCGAGCCCTTACAACGAGCCATGATGAGAAGGATGTGAGGCGAGTTCTGTAAGACCCTCCCCCCCCCCACACACACACCTTTTGTAACACCCCAAAATTTGAAAATAGAACTTAAAAGCGGCTATAGTCGGGCGACAGTGGGTATCGTTGGCGATAGCGATAGCACTCAACAAAGCGTTGAGTAGACTCAACGCACTCGACGAAGCGTTGAGTGAGCTATCAGAGTGGCGATAGTGGGTATCATGGGGCGATACTGCCACGTATGGCTGGATACGTGTCGGATGGCCGGTCGGTGGCCGAAAAGCGGTGGTTGATTGGGGTCAAAGCAGCTACCGACGATATCGCCCAGGCGATAGCAGATAACGCTGGGCAATAGTGTTAACTTTGACCTGTCAGCTAAAATCGCGGTCATTCCTTTCTCTTGCTGAAATAATCCTGTGGCTGGGATTAATCCCGAGTCACTTCTTTTTTTCTCACACTCTTTCCTCCTTTTCATCCAAGCTCTTGAGAGAAAAGAGCTAAGGAAGAAGAAGGATGAGGCTGAGCTTAGTAAGGCTTAGTGAAGGAGATCCAAGAGTCGGAATTGAGAACTAAGGCAAGATCCGTGAAGAGGAAAGTGAGCCACTCATTTCCAGCCCGACAAAGCCTGCTAATGGCTCTGAAACGAATTACGAGGGTAACGATCTTCCTTCTTGGACAAGTGAAGTCCTCCTTTTGCATATGCATGGAATTCACCACCAAAAGGTGGAGAATCAAGAGAATTCCGATGGGTTGATACATGATATCCACGGGTGGTTTTGTATATAGAATTTGGAAATCGAGTACGAAATAGGCATGTTGTGTGAAGCTCATCCGAACGGGTTGGTCTGGATTGATGATGTTTTATTTTGCATGTTGGAGAAGACTCCGAGTATAAACGAGCAGTTTATAGGGTCTATGAGTTGTATCTACGGAATGAGAGTAGCAGGAAGTAATGGAGGTGTGATTTAGGAAAATACCCAGAAAATATCACAGTTTGCGTAATTGTTGGATATCGTCGGGCAACAGCGAGTATCGCTAGCGATAGCTCTTGGTGAGCTGTGATTGTTGTGAAAGACCAGTTTTTTGGCACTGCAAGATGCTGCAGGGTTTTGGCTGGAAAGATGTTCCAATTGTGGCTGAGTCCGGAGACAAAAGAGAGTTTTGTCGCTAACGCTAGGCGATAGTGACTATCACTGGCGATAGCTTCAGGATAGCTTTTTGTTGTTGTGAAGCCTGTTGTGAGAAGTTGTAAGGCTGGAGAGCCCAGCTATTGGCCATGAGTGCCATGATTGAGCATTATCGGCTCAGGTCCTAGGGACATGTGAGCGGCAAGTGATGCTGAGAGCCTGTTGTGCCTAGCAATAAGGCCAATGAATCGAATGGGAAATGGGATGTTGACTCGCGTCTTGTCATGGGGCCTGATTGCTCTGGCTTTCGTCAATGATATGCCGATTTGAGCAACAGGAAGAGTGCTGAACCGTACCCGCGTTACGTCAGCCCGGCCTGGATTGCCCAAAGTAATTGGCTTTCGTCGTTAACATAATGAGAGTCTGAGGCCCCGTGTCGGAAAGACTGAAATGTTCAAAGTTGACCGTCAAGTCTTAGACCTCTGAATGGTGGTAGGACACTAACAATCCGGTACACCAAGAATGTGTCATGAGTGCACGGAACGTTTGGCCGCTGAGGCACTCGTTTGTGATATGTTAAATGATGTTTGAGAGTGTCTTCTTGTGATATATCTGTTGTGTTAATGTTATGCCTGCAGGGAAAGAATACCGCTGCCCTAGGAATAGGGTAGGGTCGTTATAAGTTGGTCAGCTAAAAGCTGACTGTTGCCTTGTGTGCTGTCATTGTGGTGGATTGTCCCTGTGTAGGTGCTGGATAACCGAGCTGGGAATAGCGGGTTACAGCCCTTTGATGTTATGCCGGCCCTCGAAGGCCAAGCGAAGACTTTTTAATATTTTTCACGTGTGGTCGGCCTGCGCGTCGATGTCTGTAAACCACTCTTTTTGAGAAGAACTTTTGTAAGGCCTTAAAGTCGTGAATTTTGTGTATTTTTGTAAATATTCATGATATATATAGTGGACATTCGCATGTATTGAGTTCAATTTAACCTCTGAAGCTTCTGCTAGAATGCTCTGAGTTAGAGTTCGTTTAGTGTTTGATATTATCATGTAACTCTTTCGACTGTCTGTGGAATATGACGTGGGGCCCCGGCCGACCCTCTGTTATATTTCATGTGACGAATGGAGGTGTTGCGCCTTTACCCGAGTCGAGTCGCAGACGAACCTCACCTCCCAAGACAGCCACCCTATGATTCTCATGTGTCAACGACACTCTCTAAGCGTAGAATGATCGCCTTGTCAGGCTATGAAAATTTATCACATCAGATCACATTGGAAGAAATTCAGAAACCAAATATATTTATAACAAAGGTTGTCGCCATAAGTTTATGCATACAGTCCATTGGGCGAAAAAAACTATAACACTCTGATTTTACTAAGCTAATGACTCACATCTCTAAAAGACTAAAGGCAAGACCGGTCCGTCTGCTCGTGTTGACTCTAAGGCAGGTATGCTTTCGCACGGTATCCGGGTCTCGCGCTGCTCCATTTCTTGTGAATGGTTATTTAAATAATCGTCAGTCACAAGATTAAGTGGATTAACACTTCTTCACCGAGATCCCTAAACTTGGGAACGAGAGTGAGCCTCAACACTATCTATAATAGCTGAAGCAAAAGAGAGTTAGCAGTGACATTTATACATAATGCATTTGCATATTACAAGCTAGAAGCAGAAATTTGAAGTGCGCAACATATAAAAAACTGGAAAACAACAGTATAGACATTGGTTATTTAAAAATAGCTCAACTAGCAGCCACAATCAACATATATTCACAACCTGTAATCACACCGCAGGTGTTCAAAATCTGACAGCACGCCGCAAGTATTCAAGATCTGTCAACACACCGCAGGTGTTCAAAACTCGTGCACACACCATATGTCGACATAGTATGTACCTCTTCTCTTCAACCAGGGTAGCAAAACCCGTGGGCTGCACTGATGTGGTTGTCGGTGACAGTGGCTAGTCCTTCCACTTTTAGGTATGGACGTACTGATATGTACGATTTGCGGGTATGACCGACCCGCCACTTTTTACCGCAAGCAATTCATAAGCATTTTAATAAATAAGTAATTGGTACATATCGAATTTGCGGTGGCCTGCCCTACTAGACATGAAATGATTCGGGCAAGCGACCTTCTCAAATCAACATGTTGCTCAACTTTAGACAAGGAACGCAATGAGCATGGGAGAATATTATTTAGGGCTAACCCTGGAGGAATAACTCAACTATTGGTTATCCATAACTAATGCTCTATCAAAAAGTCAACCGCTCGTTATAGCAATTTAAAAATATGTATGTACTGCAGTAATGAAATGTTGGACTGTAAAGACACTGAAATAAAATACTGAAATGAATTGGACAAGTATGAGACAGGAGTAGCACTGAACAAAAAAAACTGTAAATAAAGTACTGAAAGGAACTTGACCAATACAAAACTAGAGTAATATTAAACATAGAGAATTGTAAATAAAATACCGAAAAGAACTGGTCCAGTGCAAGACTAGAGTAGTACTGAACAAAGAGAATTGTAAATAAAGTACTGAAATGGAACTGGACCAGTACAAAACTGGAGTAAAACTGGACTGAAAGTATTGAAAGAAACTAAAGTAGTACATGACTGGAATAAGAGCAAGTGTAATAAAAGTAAAGGGTTAGTAGTCAGTCACTCCTTTCTCAGGAGGCTTCAGTTTCATCTTCGTTCATATGAGCAATGTTCAGTTCCATCTTCGTTCATAGGAGAACTGTTCAGTTCCATCTCCGACATAGAAGATTTGTTCAGTTCCATCTCCATCATAGGAGGGATGTTTAGTTCTATCTTCATTCAAAGGAGGATTGTTTAGTTCCATCTCCGCATAAGAGGATTGTTTAGTTACATCTCCGTCATAGGAGTAATGTTCAGTTTCATCTTTGTTCATAGGAGGATTATTCAGTTTCATCTACGTTCACAGGAGGATTGTTCAGTTCCATATCCGTTTATAAGAGGATTATTCAGTTTCATCTTCGTTTATATGTGGCTTCTTATTGGTGAATCACTGGAAGACAACTTTTCGTTCGCTAGAGCTTCACCCTCATAGCCTCTAGATGATGGTATTGTCCTCTTAATCTAATAATGGAATGAAATAGTGCTTTTGAATTAAATACTCATTTAATGATTGTATATAATTTAGCTTAAGTTGGATTTATATGTTAGTGTATTAAATAACAGTTATACATTTCTGTGTAGCTATCAAATTGTTATCTTATGAAGAGTCAAATTTATATACACAAATTAATCGTGGCATTCACTGTATCGCGTCTAGTATATTTCCAAGAAAAAGTTGGTGGTTTATGCTAGAAATATTACAAAGCAATTGAGATTTATCATTACTGTTCAGAGTGCAGACAAACTTGTAATTAAACTCAAAACTAGAGTTATGCTTAGATGTGATAGAGTAGAGTATTATTGTGATAATCAATGTAACAAAGGACGAGTTAGAAAAATATGAGTAAGTCCACCTCAAAAAGTTGGGGTTGCAAATTCTCACTTATAGGGCAAAAAATGTATATTTAAATTAGTGTTATGCTTGGAAGTGTGAGATGATTTATTTAGAATCTTATTCATATGCCAGAAGATTGGATCCAAACGAGTAAACTATGTTGGGGAGAATCTGTGAAACTATGGCGGAGACGGATTCGCTCTAGTCGAAACATCGAGATGAAAACTTGAGCGGAAGCATACCTGAATCCATGAGAATGGATTATTGCGGTCACGAATCATTCAAGTCTACAAGGTCCAGATGAAGAAGATGACTCCTCCTCTTCCTCCTTAGGCTCTCTTCAGCGATGGGATGCTAGAACTGAATGAGAGTGATAACGATTTTATTTTTATGTCTCGTGACTTGGAAACCATAACATATTTATAGCAAAACATAATGCAATCATTTTACATTTAAGTCCATCATATAAATGTAAACTATGCATGATCTCCACACATTATTTGAACTACACATACAATATGAAACGTATTCGATCTGCTTAATTAGATCACCTAAATTTGGGTCGATATTAATGATAACTCAGTATTACGCATAATTAACATATTTGGCTGTCATGACTATTAGTTCTAACAATCTCCCACTTTGTTCAACATGTGTTAAATTCTTAATTATGCATTACACGATAACCTTATGAGCTCAAAAATTGCTGTTATTTCTGAAAATATTTCATCCAATCAGATCCATGACTATACACACAAAGAATCAAAGAGATCTTTGCTACAATAATCATAGCTAGACCCATCAATGGTCAAATATATGTGCACAACCAATGACATAGATTAAGTATGGATGTGTGGTGTTAAAATTACATGTAATGTGATCTTGACATGACTATTTTCTACTGGTCCTATTTAATTTTAGTGAGATCAAAACAATTAGGTTCAAAGTACAATAATAAATACTTTATTCTGCATAACAATAATCATGAAAATGTCTAAAATAAACAACCATACAAAAATACAAACTCTCATTGATACAACATATTGTCTAATGATATGACACTCATATGAGGAGTGTGTTCGTGGAAGACTTTTGGTGTCAATCTCTTAGTAAGTGAGTCTGCTGGCATAAAATTTGTCTCAATATGCTCTACATACATCTAACCACTCTAAATTTTTCTTTAACAACCAAGAACTTAATCTCCATATGCTTAGATTTAGAGGTACTTCTGTTGTTATTGGAATACATCATTGTAGACTTATTGTCACGTAATAACTTAAGCGGCCTTTCAATTCCACCCAACATACGCAGCCCAGTGTCAAAATTCCACAGCCACATCCCATAATTGGATGTATTATAGTATGTTATGAATTTTGTCGTCATGGTTGAAGAAGCTATGAGTGTCTGCTTGATACTTTTTGACGATATAGCTCATCTTGCCAAAACATATACATAGCCTGAAGTCGATCTTCTACTATCTTGACATACAGCAAAATCCAGATCAGAATACTCAATTATCTCTAGCTGATCTGATCTTCTATAAGTGAGCATGAAAGTCTTTGTCCTTTTGAGATATCGCATGACCCTTCTGGATGCTTTCCAATGATCCAATCCTGATTTACTCAGATATATATATGTCCAACATTCTAACTATGAACGCAATATCCGAACGCATACATACTTGAACATACATGAGACTTCCTACATCTGATGCATAAGAAAACTTTTGCATCTTTAATTCCCTTTTTAGTTTCGGTACATCAAGTGAGACAAAATTTGACTTCATTAGCTACAGAGGTATATCCTGGCTTACAGTCTTGAATGTCAAACCTTTTGAGTATTTTATCGATATAACTTTCCTACGATAACCCGAGTATACCACGAGTGCGATCTCGGTGTATCTGTATGCATGATATATAAGAGTTATTGTCAAGATCTTTCATTTCAAATCTTCTTGAAAGAAATTTTTTGATCTCGTGCAGTATATCTATATCATTGCTGACAAGTAAGATGTCGTCCGCATAAAGATCAGAAATATATATTTACTCCCACTGAATCTATGATATATACAATCATCAACACCATTCGTCTTAAACCCGAAAGAGAAAACAACTTGATGAAATTTGAAATACCACTCGCGAGACACTTCTTTAATTTGCAAATCATTTACTTTGGGTCTTCAGACTAAAAGTAATTTGGTTGTACCATATAGATCATCTCATCAATGTCACAATTGAGAAACATTGTCTTAACACCCATCTGATGTAGATCAAGGTCAAAATGTGTTACTAATGTCATAATAGTCCTGAAAGAGTTTTTTGATGAAATCGGAGAGAAAGTCTCTTTATAGTCAATGTCTTTCTTTTGAGTGAATCCTTTAGCGACAAGATGTGTCTTATATCTCTCAATATCACCATTTGAATCCCTCTTGATTTTAAATATTCTTTTACAACCAATGAGTTTCGCACATTCGGGTAATGTGACAATATCTCAAACGTCATGTTTCTTCATGATCTTCATCTCTTTCATCATAACATCAATCCATTGTTGAGAATTATAACTCTAAATTACAAGATTGAGATTGACTGTATCATTATTTAACATTCCTTGGTCATCCTCATGTTCTTGGAGAAAGATGATATAATCATCTATTATTGTCCTTCTACTTTCTCTAATGGATCTCCTTAATGATAAAGGTTCTTGAGATTGTTGAGTTTGTTCATTTGTAATTGTATGGGAGAACTCTTCAACAATGTTTTGATCCTGATTTTTTATCAGAGCAATATCAGGAATGACATCATGAGTATTGTTAGTAACAACTATAGAAGATAGATAAATTATTCTTCAAAGAACCGAGTATTTCCAGTCCCAAAGAAAATCTTAGCGGTAGGATCATAAAATTTATACCCCCTAGACTTTTTAGGGTACCCAACAAAATAACAACTTACCATTTTGGAGTTCAATTTCTTTTTGTTTGGCCTATAAGGCTAGGATCTGCTGGACAACCACAAATCTGAAGATGCTTTAGGTTGGGCTTTCGACCAGCCCAAAACTTATAACGGGTTTTTGGTACTGCTTTAGTTGGGACTCTATTAAGGATGTAGTCTTCAGTGCTTCACCTCATAGGGAGTGAGGTAAAGAAGAGTGAGCAATCATACTCTCACCATATCCTTCAACATCTTATTTCGTCTTTTAGCAACACCATTCATGGTAGGGGTGTCGGGCACGGTGTACTGAGGGACAATACCACACTCCTTTAGGAATTTAGCAAAAGGGCATAAACGTTATTCTCCATCGCGATCAGATCTGACAACTTTAATCTATTCATCAAGTTGATTTTATGTTGGATCCCCAGTTGGATTTGGGTCAGGTTCACTAATTAGGATAGGTTTGACCCATATTGTATAGCCAGGGTCAAGTGTTTGAGTCCTAGAGTTTAGGCTAGTCATTAGGTTCAACCTTCATGGATCAGCCAGCAGAAGACTTCAGTATACTCAAGACTTAGAGGAATTCAAGTTCCAAATTATCAGTTCAAAATTCTTCGAACTCAGCTCGACGATCGTCTATCGCAGATCGACGAACTCAGAGTTAATTCTCTGAGTTGTGCTCGATGATATTCGAGCTCGGGTCGACGAAATCTGGAGTTCAGCTTCAACATATTCTTTCCAGTTTATTTTCTCTGAACTCAGCTCGACGAAGACAAATTCTGTGCTCGACGAATTTGGACCGCAGATTTGACAAGCTATTTCTAGAATACAGTTCGCTGAGCTCAGGTCGACGAACAAGATTTCTCAACTCGACCAACTTAGATCTCCGGTCGACGAAATCTGTTCAGAGCTCGACGATTTCTGTCCAGTGCCAAACTTAGAGTTTTTCCTCATTTCTATCCTTATTCCATATATTATTTAGCAGTGATTTCCTAAGTAATTAATGCTTATATTCTCTTGAATAAAGTCATAATTGGCAGCATTAATTATGGTCTTCATCAGGGTTAATTACTTGCTTAGTTTATTGGGACAGTTGGGTAAACTCATTAAAGACAATATTCACAGGTCGTTTTTCATTCTCCAGACAATCAGTAATTAATGCTTGGAAATTCAAAATTCAAAGGAGAATTCGACAGAGAATATAAAAGAGATTTTTCTCTTTTCAGTAAATAGTACATAAGTGATACAGAGAACATACAAGAAGTGATATAGAGAAAAATTATAGAAACATACAGAAATATACCTGCTTCTTCTCTATGCAGAAAACAACCTGTTTTCTCCCTATGCTTACTGAAGAGTGGAGAAAAATAAAAAAAACAAATATCAAGAGTCTTCTTCAACTTCTTCTCCAAGAACATTCAAGGACAACAACTTTCAATAAGTCAGAAAGTTCCTGGACAATATTTAAAGTCAAGGTTGAAGACCTACACTCTGAGCAAGGCTCCAAGACATTCTAGAAGGAGCTTTGACAACAGCAATCCACTAGTCTTCTCTGTTGTATAGAGAAAAGAGAAGATGACATTACGTCTCTCACCTCATGTGCAAAGGGTTTACTAACTCCCTTCAAAATTTTATTCTTGGTTTTTGGGCACCTAATCAAAAGCTCAAAGGGTTGTGAGATCTCTCTGGAAATAGATTTTGTGATGACAGTCACCCGATCAAAAACCTGCTAGTGGATTCCTACCAGATGGTAGAAGAGTGGATGTACCCAGGTTGGGCTTCCCCGTTATAAAATTCTTGTGTCGTCTGGTTGCCTATTCTCTTCATGTTCTTGCTTTGCTGTGATAATTTAGTTTGTTGTGATAGTTTGTTGTGCTGTGATAGTTTAGCTTAGTTTATATTTTCTATTACTACTATAGTATCATCTATTTTATTACTATAATATAAATTAAAACTGGCAAAAGTTTTTTTTAATTACTCTATTCACCCCCCCTCTAGAGTAAATCATGTCTACCCCCTTTCTCTTATTTTCCACCTCTGTTTTATAGGATTTAAATACGTTCAGTGACTGTGACTTCTCATTAATAAGATAGATATATCCATAATGAGAGTAATCGTCTATGAACGTGATATAATATTGTTAACCATTCCAGGAGACCATAGGGAAGGGTCCATAAATATTAGTATGTATCTGTTCTAAGACTTTCGTAACTCTATTAGTACTTATCCTCCTTATGTTTATTTGTTTCCCTTTTTTACAATCTATGCAAATCTTAGAGTCTGTAAAATCAAGGGAATTAAGAATTTTGTTTGATATAAGTTTTTCAATTCTCTGTTTGGAGATGTGTCGTAAGCGCTTCTGTCATAAAGAGGCGGAATTATGATAAATAACCAGTATCAATAAAATTAGAATTCAAAAAGAGACTGAATTTATTATTTCCAAAAAAACAATGATAACCAAATTTGTCCAATATAGAAATAAAAATCAAATTCCATCCAAAAGACGGTACAATAAAAGTTTTCAGCTGATTTGTCATCGCCCACAAATATGTATCTTTCATCATCATTTGGCTTTGGCAACTCAAGCAATCTTGCATAGACACACTTATGTGAGTAGTAACACCATAATCTATCTACCATATGTGTTTAGGTATCAAAGTTAAATTATTTTAGAATAAACAAAAGTGAGAAGTGTACCTTTTTAGCACGCCAGGCGTGGTATTTAGCACAGTCTTTCTTCACATGTCCACCACCCCGACAAAAGAAACAGATGGAGTCTTTAGCTTGTTGCTTTTGTGACTTCCTTTATGGAGGTCCACTTGCAACTTGCTTTTCTTTCTTCTTTTTCTGGCCATTGTTAGAAGGACTCGCTGTCATATGAACACTTTCAGTCATTTATTGCGTTAATCTACCTTTTTCTTTCACACAATATGAAATGAGCTCATTAAGAGACTATTTCTCTTTTTGACAGTTATAACTGACCTTGAATTAATTTAATTATGTAGGAAGAGAAATTAAAACTAAATGCATGAGCAGGTCTTTCGACAACTCTAACTTTAGTGTTTTTAGTTTGGAAGTAAATAAGGATAATTCCACAATATACTCACGTATATTCCATTTACCCATGTACTTCATGGAAACAAGCTTCACAAGAAGCGTGCCTGTCTCTGCCTTATTGTTTTGTGCAAAATATTTTTCTAGGTTATAAAGGAATTCCAAGGTAGGGGTGCCCTCCTCAGTGCCCCTGAAGGCTTCCGGAATGCCCCACTTTATGATCATTAGACACATACGATCTGAATGCTCCCCCCTTTCAAAATTCTATTTTACCTCAGTAGAACTATAATCTGAAAGAAATGCGAGAGGTTTCAGTCATAAGCGCAAGATCTAGATCCATGCAACCGAGCATGATCATGATGTTTAATTTCCAGTCTTTAAAATTAGTCTCATTGAGCACTGAAATTGAGTTAATATTAGCAGAAATCCTAGTAACCGAGTTTTGAGCTGAAAAGAACTGAGATAAAAAAATTAATTTCATGCCCACAAAATTAAGTTACACATCATAATGCGCAAATTAAATTCATTATTAAATGGTGGAGCTCGTCACAAGACACATAACAGAACACCGACTTTTATTGTTTGGCCAAAAATGTCAATTTCAAGTGATCCTCTTTGTGTAGTAATCAAATAGTAACAATAAGTTCTGTCAAGCAATTGTCTTTCTTTGGACCGGCATACTGCTCACATGAAAAATAAAATAACTGTCACGTATTTATTGTTACATGTGTGTGCGCAATTTGACAAAATATTAATTTTTCTTTGGGCCGATCAATATTTGCATGAATTACACACTCATTGCAATCTGAATAATGCTAAATTAAATTAATCTACGCGAGAGAGCGCACTTTGGCGGGATGTCTTTTCAATTAATTTATTCAGCAAAATTAGATATTTAATCATTACTGAATTACCATTTAATGAATTTAATTTTAAAGTTCAAATTTAATTAATCAGTGCAGATACATAATTATAAAATTGATCCGATGATTAAATTTTAAAATTGGCTATTTCATAGTAAGCACGAGCATAAATGTGCGCGAGTGTGATTTCACAAAATTAGAGCCCCATTAATTTTAGTAAAAATATATATTCACATATATACTTACCAAAAAAACTCGGGCCTAAAAAATGTCAAAACGGGCATTCCAACCGCCTGCTCCATAACAAAAAATTGTCAGATCGGGCATGAACCTCCTAACTGCCGTCAAGCGCTGCTCCGGTGAAGAGACGTCGATGGTGCAACTGCCGTAAAAACATCCCTATATCCCACCACCGTTTGCGGCACCTTTGCAATGATTCCCCACTTGCGTAGTCGCTTGGTTACGATGTTTCATCCAATCTCATAGCCGAGCGATTACAAAAAATAAAAAAGGGGGAAAACACCAAAATCCTAAGAGAGAGAAGGAAGAAATCCGAGAACCACCAAAAAATCTCAGTGAAATGACATAGAGTGCCTCTGATATCACTTGTTGGGGAGAATCTGTGAAACCATGGCGGAGACAGAATCGCATTAGTCGAAACATCGAGATGAAAACTTGAGCAGAAGCATACCTGAATCCATGGGGATGGATTGTTGCGGTCACGGATCTTCCAAGTTTACAAGGTCCAGATGAAGAAGACGACTCATCCTCTTCCTCCTTAGGCTCTCTCTAGCGATGGGATGCTAGAACTAAATGAGAGATAATGATTTTATTTTCATGTCTTGTGACCCGAGGACTATAACCTATTTATAGTAAAATTTAATGTGATCGTTTTACATTTAAGCCGGTCGGCGAAAAGTCCACACGACGTTACCATCTTGTTGGACGCCCCCACCGGCGGGGGCACCCCCTCCCACGACAGCCTTTGCCGCCGTGGGAGGCTGGGGGTAGCGGTCGGTCGTGCCCGACCCTCTGACCGGGTGAGCTTAGCTGACAGCGCTTTGCGCGCCAGGCTTTGGTTGGCTGAACCTTGCGGTCGGTCGAGGTCGGGTTCTTAGTCGGCGCCGGCTGCTCATCCGTCGGCTAGCGTCGGCGGCGCCCGTCTTCCGCCGGCTCCGGTCGGCCCCTTCCCACGCCCGGCAGGCGCCGTGTCGGTGATTGTTGGTCGGCCGACACCCTGCTAGCGGGAGGTGACTAAAGCGTGAGCGCCCGTAAGGGGCGGCGCTTCCCAGCTGGCCGCTGCACCGCGCCCTTCCTCCACCGTCCAATCGATTCACCGAAATCACAATCGTTCGTCCCGGGTAAAAAATCGCTCGCGTAACTTCCACCGTTAGTGGGGGCATCTTGGTCATAATGACGGCTTACATTTAGCGAGAATTAGACACTACAACACTATGACAAAAAAATAATTTGGGTGGTTACGGTGTGCGGATAGCCACAAAACTACCGTAATCACCCCTAGAGACTATAAAAGTAGTCTTAGACCTCCTCATTTTTCACTTCTCTCCTTTGTGCTTTCTTCTTCCTCAGGCCAGAGCTCTGCCGGAATTCTCCAACGGAATTCTCCTGCGAACCACCGTTCCTCCACAAGAATTCTCCTACGAGCCACCGTTCCTCCACCACAATTCTCATACAAGTCACCGTTCCTCCACCAGAATTCTCTAGGGAGCCACTGTCCCTCCACCAGAATCCTCCTACGTGCCATTGCCGCTCTACCAGAAACTCGGCAAAGCCTGCAACACCACCGTGAAGGAGACGCTTTGCCCGTTGCAGGAAGAAAGCCTTGGTCGTGCTCAGCCTCCAAAAAGCTCATTCCAACCTTGCTCAGCGCATTTTGCGCTCGTCTACGCACAAAGATTGTGAAAGTTAAACCTCGCGCGGAGCAACCTGCTACCCGCCGAGTTTCTAAGAGTCTCTCTCACCTCCCAAATGTAACGGGGAGTGGTTTGTCGCCCTCGATTCTACAAACAAGTTATAACCTGAGCTGATAGTGGATTTTGACCAACACAGATCCGGTCACGTATTTTTTTACCCAGTTGATGAGTTTTTCCACGTAAATATTGCTTTGTGCAGTTACTTATTACTCTATAACTGATTGCGCGCTCAATTGCTCCATTTTTAAGATCAGTTTCCTAGATTGCTCTTCATTTTTCACAAATATTTCGCCTTTTCCTTTTGATATCGAGTAGGAATAGCAAATACCAACATTTTGTAGTGTAAAATAAATGTTTTCAACCATCTGTTTATTGACATTTTTGCACATCAAGTTTGCATGAACATTGAACGGTAACAAATGACAAAAACTCTCCCTTATCTTCTCCTTAATTGGAGCCCAGGGCAAGATGCAGTTTGCAAAAATTTTATTCTCTTAAGATAAAACAATCGTGCACAGAATTCCCTCATGCCCCGCAAGATTAGGGTTGTTCACAAATAGTATAGTTCGCAAATAATTCAGGATTCAATTTGTGAAAATTCAATTAAAATTCATATTTTTCTAATTCGAATCCAGATTCGAATATGACTTCCAGATTCAAATAGTTTTCGAATCCGAATCTGAATAATTTTCTTACTATTCGGAGGATTCGCGAATACTTGAATATATATTAAAAATTTAATATATGTAAATAAATATTAACTATAATTATATTTTAATATTATATTAGATTAAATATTATAAAATTCAAATTAGAATACATGTTCGAATCCAAATTTGAATCTGAATTCGAACCCAAACTCGAATCCAATATTTCATGACGAATCTGAATCCGACGTCGAATATTCCATTGAATCTGAATCTGAATCTCTCTATCTTATATTAAATTTGAATTCGATTGAAGAGTTATTTGGTTTGTAAACACCTCTACACCAGATATAATAGTGCACATGTCGTTTGTCGTCCCTATAAAAAATTATCATGTCAAATACAAAAATCTATAGAAATTAAAGGTATACGACATGCTTTCTAAAATAAAATTAAATAAACATACAAATGTAACACAATTCTAAAATATTGCAAAAAATATAATAAAGAACCAGTAAAATTGAAATAGATAAAACTCCCTGCTTGAGGCAGTTGAGGCTGTATAGAAAGTAATGGTTGAAAATCAGTGACAACATTAGCCAGCTGTTCAGAACCCCATAGCGCAGATTATTTGAGAAATGTCCATTTAACTATCAGTAATGGTTGCATTGCCGCCTTAGATTAGCAATCATTTATTGCACATCACACATGCATGCTTCCTAAACATAGCCAATCACAATACCAGCCCACATAATTCGGAACTGTAAACAAAAATAACATTGCACAACACCTGGTGATCAAGGCTTATTTTGCACATGCTAACTATATATAATACGAGTGCCCGACACGGGGCTCCGCACCTATGACCATGGGCGACAGTGCCCGATCGGGGACGTCGGGTTTTGCCCGCCCTATTAAGACGGGTTTCACTAGCAACATATTCATATGAGTACTCAAAATGACCTTAAAAAATATACATAAATATTACAATTTTTATTTTTCAAAATAATATATGTTTTGACCTAAAAATATTAATTTTGACTTTAATAAAGTTGATTGATTTAATGTCATCACCTCGAAAATACCCAAGGTTTTGAAAACCGGACCGGACATCGAACCGACAGAGGGAAGGCCCGGTTCAACCGGGGTCGAACCGTTACATATATATATATATATATATATATATATATATATATATATATATATATATATATATATATATATATATATATATATATATATTAGTAAAAAAAAATAATTAACATTATCTCAGAAATTTAGCTATAAATTTTAGGTTCAAGATCGAACATAAAAATGTATTAAATTTCTTATATAAGGTCGGGCGGGCAAGAACGACGGTTCATAACCACCACGTTGATGACCGCCACCGCCGTGCCAAACGGAACGTAAATTTTATTTGAATGATACATATATCATGTATGTATATATTAAAAAATATAAACTTTATTTTTTAAAAGATAATTTAATATGTTAATATAATAATATATCTAACAAAATATGCAATTAATATTTATATAGATATGTATATTAAATTGGATATAGTTATTTTATACATATGTTAATATTGATATGTATATAATATATTAAAGCATAAAATCAAACGAACCAAATTGCCAGGTGGTTCGCTGTTAAACTAATCTCGTAATGGTGGGGGGTTCGAAACCCCCCGCCTATTTTTTTTCTGATATTTGATAGCGGGCGGGCCAAAGGCCCGGTTGTGAGCGGTCCTTGGAGGGTGCGGTTTGCTTATCTGGGCTGGACCGGCTGGGTCCCCGGTCCGCGGTTCGACCGGTCGGTTGTGAGAAATCGCGCCCGGTTCCCGGTCCATCGGTCCGACCGCCCGGTTCCGCGGTTCTTGAGCGGTCCTTGGAGGGTGCAGTTTGCTTATCTGGACCGGACCGGCTGGGTCCCCGGTCCGCGGTTCGACCGGTCCGACCGGCCGGTCCAGTCCGATTTTTTAAAACTTGAAAATACCACTGATATGTCTAATGACAACTTTTCTTGAATAGACCACTGACATGCCTAATGACAACCTACCATATAGGTGTAGGAGCTCTACTAAAAAACTTTTCGAATTTAAATGAATTTTCATCATTACTTCTAATTTTTTAATAGTGTAAATATTTTAATGGACATTGCATTTTAATTTCTTTGAAATAGGTTATAATTGGTATAAAAATGAGACATAATTGGTATTTTTGAATGTTTCACCAAAAACAACTTTTCTCTTATAATAGTGAAAAATATATAAAGATATCCCGGCCCCTAACAGTGTAATCGTGTGAACTATTAAAACATTACAATATAAAGACGTATTTTCACTTTTTTTAGTAAGTATATCTATATAATATACACGAGTGACTATGTACGGGGGTCCATGCCCCCGCGCGACAGTACCCAAACCACAACGGTACCCCGGCTCGTCGGCGCTCATGTCGCTCGCATTCCCTCAAGCGCATGACAAAATGAGGCAACGAGCATAGTACCGTGCCCTCGAAGGATTTTGAGCGGCGTGAGAGCCATCAAGTTGGGGTGTCATCGTGCGGGACACATGGGGCCTTTGTGCACAATCACTCGTAATGTTAGGAAAATCGAGGAGCTTGATACCTCTAATACCAACGTAATCTAATTAATGCTAGATCTCAGAGCATTATATAACATCACACAACATGCCAGCCCAATTTTGAGAAAAAAGTAGCAATTGATATTTATTCAAAATTAATGTGGATTAAAGTTTGCATCATTGCTGACAAATAATAACATATTCTAAACTAAGGCTCTGTTTGGTTGAGCTGTTGCTGATGGTAAGCTGCTTATAAGAAAAGTGTTGATTCCGAAAAATGGAGTTTTGTTAAAAAACTGTTTGGGTGAAATGGAGTTTACAAAACAGAGTTTTCAAAAAGTTGTTTGGAAACAAAACGGAGTTTTGAGTGAAATTTTTCCCCTATTTTTTAATTACGAACAATTTAATTTTTGGAATAAACATTTTTTTAATAAAATAACATCAGCCCCCAAAAAATGTTCGATACATATATTTTATAGTACCAACACCTGTCTTTTTGTCCTATGTTCTAGCTTCATACAACTGTTCGGCTATGATATTACGTAGCGTGATCATCTCCTCTGCACCACCTATAGTGTCAGTGTATGTTTCCTGTCGCTCTTGTAAGGTCATCCCATAATCACGACTCCTGTGCTCACACTCACTAAAGTCAATATCGACACGCGAATGGTACCGACGAATGAAATTATGTAAAGTCATTGTGGCGAACACAATTTCTAATTGTTTGTCAAAGCGATAGCTTGACATGTCCCGCAGTATATCCCACTTTTTCTTCCAAACCATGAATGATCGTTCAATCACACTTCTAAGCGATTAGTGTGCCTGATTGAATATCTCTTAACATCCTTCTACTCGACGCCCTCCACGGGCAAAGTCTGGTAGATGGTACCGTGTATCTTGATATGGTTTCAAGTAGCCTCTTTGTAGCGGATAATCAGAATCCACCAAGTAATATTTTTCTATAAATTATTAAAAATTATTTAATCACAAATTTTTTTAATTAATTAATAAACAAACTTTTTTTTGCAGTTACCTGGAGGAGGATGTAGGAATTTGTAACGGGGATCACTTGTGGCAAAATTGAAAATGCGACTATCGTGCGTCGATCCCTCCCAACCCGCCATAACGAAAGTGAAGCACATATTGAAATCACAAGCAACCATGACATTTTGAGTCGGACTGTCGCGTCTCCCAATGTACGGTACTTGACTTCCAACTGGTATGCACACGACACATGAGTACCATCTATTGCTCCAATGCAGTCTTTAAAAAACGACATGTAACGTCTATCATACAGAACCTCTAGTGGAGTGCTACTAAAAGACATATCTGATGGCTGAATTACTTCTTTCGCTAACTGTAACAAAGCGCGAAGGCCTCTAGAAAAAAAACCTGCTAGCTGTCTCCGTCAAATGCTGAAATCGCTCAATTGTTTTTCTCATTGATTCATTATGTGATAATATGTTATCGTCAATGTTAGAATTTCTCTGGACGCAGTCATTCTGGTTCCCTGAAATCCACACTTCTCCTCCAGAGAATGCAGTAAATCCATAAATATTTCCTGACTCATCATGAAATCTCACCCGTGGTCCGCGAAGAAGCTCTCCAACACACTTATCACCTGTTTGTTTTGAAGTCATGCGTAGTACTGGAATGTGTAACATAAAGGTATATTCAGATACCAAAGATATTGTTGTCACGACGTTCTGATGATGAGCAATCATATACTGTCTTCTTGTAATCTCCTCGTCTTCTATTGAATTATCAGAATCATCGGTAAGCATATTGTACTGCACACATGCATTGGTTACATTTATTACTACAAAAGGAACATAAGAACAACATAATTTTGCAGAATAATTCTAACAAATTTAGCATCATTTCGAATTTAGAAGCAGTGCAAATAGTACAAAAAAATACTTGTCAAACGGTACAACAAGCAAAACAAAATTAAAATAGCAGACACAAGATTACACAAAACTATCCCCCCCCCCCCCCCCCGCGACCCCCGACTGAAGCGGTTACGCAGCCACTTTATGTTCATGTTTTCCGGAAGGCACGAGAAAGTCTCCTTATAATTTTTTTTTCCATAAAATAAGTTATGGCAAAATCATAGAAATCTTCAGCAGAGAGCACATCCGGATACATGTCTAATTTATCTATTGCCCGACGGATGCTAAACTCAAAAGAAGACGATCTCGTGGGTGTCTCCTGGATGCATCGACTAATAGACTTTGAAGACTCAGCCAAATCTTCTAACACGGAGTTAATAACTTTGTTTTTCCTTTTATTTCTTTTCCTTCTGACTTCAGATGTGGCTGTTGTTGAAGCCAAATATGACCCCAACTGAAGTTCGAAGAAAAAGGGGGGCAACCAAAACCTACTTCTCTCAAGTCTCACCCCCTGACTGGATTCTAAGGACCTAAGACTGACCCAATAGCCTCAGCAGGGAGGTCCCACCTCACACCCGGAAGATCTCTGAGCTTCCCCTTCAAAGCCAAAGCTGGGCTAGGAGCTCCTCAGAAAGCACTGGAATTTGGGAGACAATGATAGCTTGCTTTATAAGGAGCCCTTATGGGTCTATTTATAGCATGTTGCTGTCCTGAATTTATTGAAAAGTCCCTAGTTGGTCTGCCAATAGCCAAAACCCACTGTTTTCCTGAGCGTACTGAAGTAATTTCTCCTGAGGGCAATTAGGACATTCTTTCTGAGGCCTCGGGCCCCACTCGGCGAGAACTGTGCCGAGACCCTTCTGCCCAAGGCAAGGTGTGAACGTTTTCGCCCGGCGTGGGCGAGAACTCTCTGAGATAGGAGCTTGGCTCGGGCGCAAGCGCTTCCGCGCAGGCCGCGCTCGACGCTCTCGGCCTACGGTTTCTCTTTCAACGATCAGGCGAGAACATTCCCGCCTTCTTTGGGCGAGATCCTCCTTAGGGCGGGAACACTTCGGCTAACCCACCTGTGACCATTGTGCCTCCTTGTCTGGCTCAGCGAATATGGGGTTGTACACAATCCCCGCTCTTTTTGAGCTAGCACCGCGCTCGAAAAGACATGTCCAACCCAAAATATTCGCTGAGCACGTGTCAACGTCAGGGAATCTTTCGGTGGGCCGTACGGCGCCTATAAATATGTGTGCCGATAGACGGCCACAATACTTCCCTCGAGTCGTCATTCTCCCCCTGAGCTCTCGCCTTCTCTCGCTATGCCTTCCAAGCGGGCGACAAACCGCTTCCGCAGGATCTGCAGGATCCTATTAACGCGGCACAGGCGCGAGCCAGGGCTAATAGCGCCCTGGTTGCCCCATGGCTAGCGAGACAATCATCGGTTGCTGAGCCTTCTCTGCCTAAGAAGAAGAAGAAGAAGGCGAAGGTGGTGCAGCGGGAACTGTCCCGCGAGAACAGGAGCCCGGCCACCCCGACCCCTAGTCGCGCGGATGGCCCCTCTCCGCGGAAGGTAAGCTCGATATACCAATTACTAAAAACCAGTTGTCCATTTGTTTGACGTGGTACCTCTCGCAGTAGACGGTTCCCGACGCTTCCGCGTCCCCGCGAGAACACTTGGACCCTCCCTCTAGCCATCACGATGATCAACCGCGGGTTCCAGAGGTGGCTCCTCCACCTGACCCGAACGTCGCAGGTAATGGTTCCCCTCTCGCACCTCCAGGTCTCGGCACCCGGGAGAAGCGGGGCGAGAGCTGCGAATCAGTCTGCCCACGCGGTTGATTCCTCCCTACCGGCGGGAGGAAATACTGCCGAGATCTCCGTGCCTTTGCTGGACGCTAGCCTTCCTGCGGGAGAGGAGACCCGCCTCCCGGCTCCTGACCATGCCGGGATCACCATTCGCAAAGTTTACCCCCCCGGAAAAGGAAAGCCAATCCACCTCCTTTTTGGAGCTAGGGGGGGGGGGGGGGGGGGGGGGGGGGGGGGCTGGGCCTTCTCGCCTGCCGTCGACCGGGGGGCCTCGTCACTCTGAAGGTACACGGGAATTTTATCGCAACTATCCTTTAGCTCCCGCTAAAATGGGGATTCCTTTGACAGGGGACATGGGCTCGCGGCCTGGCGCTGAGGTAGAGGAAGAAGAGGAAGAAGAAGAAGAAAGAGAGGGAGAAGATGGCGAGAGCTCTCCCTTCCCCTCTTCTGACGAGATGGAGGAGATCCTGACCGGTGCCGGGAGCGCGAAAAGACGGGGGAAGAAGGTCGCCGCCATTCTGTCGAAGCTCATCCGGCGAGAATGGGTCCGCGACCTTGCGGCAAGAGAGTTTCGCCAGTCGGTGGAGAAGAGGCTAGAGTCCCTTGAGCGAGATTACCTTATAGGCGAGATGGACCGGCCGGGGGGAGCTACCGCCGGATCCTCACCTGAGAGGTGCATCGAACGAATCCGGGATTTGTCTCGCCGGGTTGACCTGGGATGCAGCGTTCTGTCATCCTACTTCAACCCGCAGGCGCCCCCCCGGACCAAGCTGCGGGACCGAGGCAAATGGCGGTGGGAGCAAGGGAAATGGCGCTGGGAGCCATACTGAAGCGCGAGACCTCCCCTCCTCCTCCCCAGGCCTTCCCTTCTCCAATGTACCCTTATTTACTCGCTCAGAGTTGTAACTAATGTTTCTGCATTTTATTCGCTTATTATTTTATCCCGTTCTCGCGGAGCGAGAGTCATAATTCTATTTTAATATTTGTTGTATGCGTCTGAGTTATTTTCCCGGGTCCTTGGATGGCGAGAGCCACCTCGTTTCCGCCTACCTTGCCCGTCGTATGACCTCTCGCAACGTTTGCGCTAGTCATTTAGTCAATCAGTCACTGTCAGACTCGGGCGGGAAAAACGAAGCGCCGCCGATGTAGGACGCGCCGGCTGTACCCCCGCCGCCTTTCTGAAAACGGCAATCATTACCACGACTTTCTATAAATAGGAGGCTCACCTACCACATTCATTTCTCCGATTCCAGTCTCTCTCCTCTCCTGTTGCTCTCGCGGTTTCTCCAAAGCTCTCGCCCGTCTCCGCCTGCTACTTCGGTTCTCGCGCCGTTCTCGCTCTCGCCCTCTTCTCGTAGATCTCGCCTTCAAACTTTTTCGCGATGCCGGGCGGAGGTGAAGGACGATCCAATTGCGCGGAAGCTTTCCAAAAGCATCTTTTCCCTTCCTGCACTCTCACCCTGGACGAGTTCAACCTGATCAAGACCCAGCACGTTCCCGCCGGCTTCACTGCGCGGAACCCGGGCAATCACGACAAAGTAAACACCGCAGGGGAGGGGGAGCTCGCCATCCCTATTGAACATTTCGAGGTGGGCTTCCGCCTCCCGCTGTGGCCTGAGATGCGGCAGGCCCTCCAGTATTACGGGGTGGTTCCCGCGCAGCTGAACCCTAAGTCAGTGGCGATCCTCATGGCATTCATATGCTATATGCGGTCTGAGAGGATCGAGTTTAGCTTGCCGATCTTCCGCAAGCTATTTACTTTCCGCGCGAAAGGAGGCGTGGTGTTCTTCTCCGGGCAACTGCTGAAGACGATCGGTTCTCGCCAACAAGCATCATCACTGGGGCGAGAGGTTCATCTACGTTTCCGGCGACTTCGGGAACGTACCCCTTGCCCCCATCCAATACGAGGATGCCGCCTATAAGCCTCCCTCCTTGGGCTCGCGCGAGAGCGCCCTCCTTGAGTTCTTCGGAACCAAGGATTTCGACGTCCTCTTCCTCCGGCGAGACGTCGATTCTCTTTCCCCTGTACTTCCGGGAGAAGGTAGGATCTCGCCTTTATTTGCCTTTTTCTTGCCTTTTCCAAGGTTGGAACTTATCGCTATTGTTTCGCAGGAGAGCGCGAGATCCCCCTTTGCCAGCCTTTCGACGAGGCTCGCGCCAGAGGGAGTCAACCTCCTAGGGACCCGCTGGCTCTTGCGAAAGCCGCCGCGCAAGCCTGCCGAAAAGAGCCGGGCCCTCCCTCTTCAAGCGGTGTCGTGAAGCGAAAGCCCGGTGCCTCCGCGCCTCAACCAATCAAGAGACCCAAGACAACGGATACCGAGAAGGGCAAGGCTGTTGTGGTGCCGCCCACCCAACCCCTCCCTGCCGGCCGCTCCTTTGAGGAGGTCTTGCAGGTCGTAAGCCAGATTGCGGCCACCGGGGGTGGCCATGAGACCCCTGCCGAGATCCCCCCGGCCCCTGGTGCCGCAGAAGACGTGGGTGCCGCCGCCGGGACCTCTGGCCACCACCCATCCGAAGAGGTGCCGCGGGGCCATCGCAATTTCGGTCTCGGCATGAGGTGCCTGGACGCGGAGAACAAGCCACTGCTGCAATGGGACCCTGACGCTAACAAGGTCTCGATCTCGTCCCTCTTGCCAAGCTGGGCAGAGCGAGACGAGGTCACCGGCGAAGCTTTCGCCTTAGGCTATTGCCTCTACAGCCGGGAGGACGCTAGCGTCTACGACAGGATGTCGACCCGGCTGCTGTCCTACGACTCCACTCGCGCTTTGATGCGTGGGCTGGAGCTTGCGCACATGTGCGCCCGACGGAGCATTACGATAGACCGCAACTTTCAAGACATGTTCAAGGCCAGGGACGATGCGGTGGCCCAGGCGGCCTCTCTGGCCAAGGAGCTGGCCGAGGCCCAGCAAATGTTATCCTCGCGCCAAGCGGAAGGGGTAAGCGAGACCTTTCACAATCACTTGTTCTCGCCTTCCTAACCCTTCCCTTATGCTAACCTTCCGTCGTTCAGGATTCCGCCCAAGCCGCACTTCGCGAGGAGCTGTCACAGGCCCGAAATGACAATGTTCTCCTGCGGCAGCAGATCGCGCGCCTCGAGGCGAGTGCAGCCCCTCCGTTGGACGAGAGATTGAAGAGCCAGTATTACTCGGCTTATGACATCGACAAGCTGCTCCAGGGGAACGCGCAAGCCACCGTAAAGTTGACGCTGAAGACGCTGCGCGACATCGACTGCTGGGACGGGAGGGGCAAAGACATCACCGCTCAACAGCTTGTCCCATGGCTCTTCGAGCCCATTCCAAAGCCCCTGGGCGCCCCTGATACCCCTCCCTCGGATGTCTCAAAGTCCCCCGCAGCGGGTGGCGAGACCTCCGGGGGGAGCTCCGGCGGAAGCTCAAGCGGGAGCTCTGAGGGGTACAGTTTATCTCCTTGAGGGCCCCCTTCTCGCTTCTGTTCTCCACCTCTATGTAAAGCGCGAGACGCTATCATTTTGTATCTGTACATAGTATTGTTAATGCAAATGTTTTTCTTGCGAACATCTTGTCTTGTTATTTGTGAATGCGTTTGATGTAATTGTCGTGGTTGAACGTTTTCGGCGTGTGCTTCTGCCAAGGCCCTGGCCCTCCTAGGAAATCCTTAGCGATGGATTAACAAGAACCCGTGGTGACCGACCAGCCGGAAGCGTGACTCTCGAATCCTTAGGACGGGACCTTCCCCTTTAGACTGCGCGAGTCCCCTCTGGCCCGTCGCATAACGATCTCACCTGTTTGTTCGAGAACACTGAGAGGAGCCTTTTTGGCGAAAGCCTCCCCACCTCGAGATCCCTTTGATGGGGACTTCCCTGCCGAGATTTATCCCTGCCGAGATCTATCCCCGCCGAGATCTATCCCTGCCGAGATCTATCCCTGCCGAGATCTATCCCTGCCGAGATCTATCTCATCTTCTTCATTTTTCATTTGGTATTCCCAACGCGCCTCCTGCCTTGTCCAAACCAAACCAACCAAAACAAACCTAACCCCCACAGGCGAGCCTTCGGACCTGCCAGCTAGATGAGAGCCTGCGCAGCGGGTCTACCTGGGGCCTGAGCCGAGCTCGGGGTGCCGATGAAGGTCTCAAACCAACCAAACCTATCCCCCACAGGCGAGCCTTCGGACCTGCCAGCTAGATGAGAGCCTGCGCAGCGGGTCTACCTGGGGCCGAGCCGAGCTCGGGGTGCCGATGAAGATCTCAAACCAACCAAACCTATCCCCCACAGGCGAGCCTTCGGACCTGCCAGCTAGATGAGAGCCTGCGCAGCGGGTCTACCTGGGGCCGAGCCGAGCTCGAGGTGCCGATGAAGATCTCAAACCAACCATACCTATCCCCCACAGGCGAGCCTTCGGACCTGCCAGCTAGATGAGAGCCTGCGCAGCGGGTCTACCTGGGGCCGAGCCGAGCTCGGGGTGCCGATGAAGATCTCAAACCAACCAAACTTATCCCCCACAGGCGAGCCTTCGGACCTGCCAGCTAGATGAGAGCCTGCGCAGCGGGTCTACCTGGGGCCGAGCCGAGCTCGGGGTGCCGATGAAGATCTGCCAGCTAGATGAGAGCCTGCGCAGCGGGTCTACCTGGGGCCAAGCTCGGGGTGCCGATGAAATCTCAAACCAACCAAACCTATCCCCCACAGGCGAGCCTTCGGACCTGCCAGCTAGATGAGAGCCTGCGCAGCGAGTCTACCTGGGGCCGAGCCGAGCTCGGGGTGCCGATGAAGATCTCAAACCAACCATACCTATCCCCCACAGGCGAGCCTTCGGACCTGCCAGCTAGATGAGAGCCTGCGCAGCGGGTCTACCTGGGGCCGAGCCGAGCTCGGGGTGCCGATGAAGATCTCAAACCAACCATACCTATCCCCCACAGGCGAGCCTTCGGACCTGCCAGCTAGATGAGAGCCTGCGCAGCGGGTCTACCTGGGGCCGAGCCGAGCTCGGGGTGCCGATGAAGATCTCAAACCAACCAACCTATCCCCCACAGGCGAGCCTTCGGACCTGCCAGCTAGATGAGAGCCTGCGCAGCGGGTCTACCTGGGGCCGAGCCGAGCTCGGGGTGCCGATGAAGATCTCAAACCAACCATACCTATCCCCCACATGCGAGCCTTCGGACCTGCCAGCTAGATGAGAGCCTGCGCAGCGGGTCTACCTGGGGCCGAGCCGAGCTCGGGGTGCCGATGAAGATCTCAAACCAACCATACCTATCCCCCACAGGCGAGCCTTCGGACCTGCCAGCTAGATGAGAGCCTGCGCAGCGGGTCTACCTGGGGCCGAGCCGAGCTCGGGGTGCCGATGAAGATCTCAAACCAACCAAACCTATCCCCCACAGGCGAGCCTTCGGACCTGCCAGCTAGATGAGAGCCTGCGCAGCGGGTCTACCTGGGGCCGAGCCGAGCTCGGGGTGCCGATGAAGATCTCAAACCAACCATACCTATCCCCCACAGCGAGCCTTCGGACCTGCCAGCTAGATGAGAGCCTGCGCAGCGAGTCTACCTGGGGCCGAGCCGAGCTCGGGGTGCCGATGAAGATCTCAAACCAACCATACCTATCCCCCACATGCGAGCCTTCGGACTTGCCAGCTAGATGAGAGCCTGCGCAGCGGGTCTACCTGGGGCCGAGCCGAGCTCGGGGTGCCGATGAAGATCTCAAACCAACCAAATCTATCCCCCACAGGCGAGCCTTCGGACCTGCCAGCTAGATGAGAGCCTGCGCAGCGGGTCTACCTGGGGCCGAGCCGAGCTCGGGGTGCCGATGAAGATCTCAAACCAACCAAACCTATCCCCCACAGGCGAGCCTTCGGACCTGCCAGCTAGATGAGAGCCTGCGCAGCGGGTCTACCTGGGGCCGAGCCGAGCTCGGGGTGCCACCGAACATACAACTATGCTAAGTTATGAAAAATTCGATACTAGTTAAGGGAGAATCAATCAATATATTATCACAAGTTTATTTTTGAGATACATGGTTACATCCTTCCCCCCTCAGGGGTAGAAGCGTTTTAGATCATCAAAACTTCAAGTGTGGCTCAGGGCCCTTCCCTCCACGTCCTGGAGATAGTATCCCCCGTTCCGAGGACTTCTTTCACAATGTATGGTCCTTCCCAGTTTGGGTGGAGTTTACCCACAGGGGCCGACCTTCCTGCCGCGTCAACCTTTCTCAGCACCAGATCCCCTTCAGCGAACTGCTTGACCCTGACATGCTTATCAAAATGCTTGGTCATCCGTCGCTTGATCTCTTCTTGCCTGATAGCCGCCACGTCTCGCAGTTCCTCCACCATATCTAACGAGAGGCGTTGCCCCTCTTCATTCTCCACCCTCCAAGCCTCGTCCCCTTCACCCGCGGCTATGACTCGTGGGGACCGGACCTCGAACTCCACGGGTAGGACGGCTTCACACCCATGAGAGAGCTTGAAGGGGGTCTCACCGGTGGGTGTGTTCGGAGTGGTTCGTAGTGCCCACAGGACCGACGGGAGCTGCTCCACCCAATTCCCCTTCAAGTTCTCCACCTTTTTTCTTAGTAGGTTTACAATGATTTTGTTTGCTGCCTCCACTTGGCCGTTGCTCCGAGGGTGATGGACGGAGGCGAACCAGAGGTCTATCCCCAGTTGAGCGCAGAAGCTGATGAACTCCTCGCTGGCAAACTGGGGGCCGTTATCGGTCACTATTGCTTGGGGCAACCCATGTCTGCAAATGATTTCCCCCCAGACGAAATTCCTTATGACCTGCGAGGTGACCTTGGCTAAGGCTTTAACCTCTAGCCACTTCGAGAAGTAATCGACCATGACCAAGAGGAACCTCCTCTGCCCACTAGCCAGAGGAAAGGGTCCAACTAAGTCCATTCCCCAGATAGCGAATGGCCACGGCGCCGTGATACTCCGGAGCCTCTGAGCTGCCCGGAGCTGAAGGGGGGCGTGGAGCTGACATTTTGGACATCTCCTTGCAAATTCCATGGCATCCTTCCTCAGGGTGGGCAAGAAGTACCCCTGTCTGACCACCCTTGCCTCCAGCGTCCTTCCCCCAGAGTGACTGCCACACTCACCCGAGTGCACCTCCATTAATATCTTCGGAATCTCTTCTTCGGTCACACATCTAGCTAGGAACCCTGACAACATCTTACGATGCAGACCCCCCTCCATCATCAAGTAGTGAGCCGCTTTGCGCTTGAAGCTTCTCCCGGTCTTGGTCTCCTTAGGCAGTTCACCGGTGGTTAGGAAGGTCACAAATGGATCCACCCACGAGGGTTGCCGATCCACCAACATCAACTCTCCCTCCTCGATAGCCGGTCGGAATAGCTCCGTCAAGGTTCCCCCCCCCCCCCCCCGCGAGGTCCGAACTTGGCTAATCGATCGGCGGCTACGCTCTCTTCCCTTGGAACATGTTGAATTGAGAATGACCGGAATCCTCCGATGATCGCCCTTACCTTGGAGAGGTATCTGATGAGGGTTGGCTCCCGAGCTTCAAATTCTCCCCGGATCTGCGATGCTACTACCTTTGAATCGGTGAAAACCTCAATATCCTGAATCTCCAGTTCCTTTGCCAGGCGGAGGTCAGCGATCACGACCTCATATTCCGCTTGATTGTTGGTCACGGGGAAGTGTAGAATGACCGCTTGCTCTATGATTACCCACTGGGGACTTGTCAACACCACCCCTGCTCCTAGGGAGTGCCTTCTTGAGGCCCCATCAACCATCAACTTCCATGTTTCTCGCGGTTGCTGCTCTCCCCCCTCGACCTCAACAACGTAGTCTGCTAGAAAGTCCGCCACTGCCTGTGCCTTGATGGAGAGCCTTGGTACAAAGGAGATGTCGAACTCGCTTAGCTCAATGGACCACTTAGCCAGCCTCCCCGAGTGCTCCACTCCTTCGAAGATCTTGCGAAGAGGGTGGTCGGTCACCACCCTAATCGAATGCGCTTGAAAGTACGGCCGGAGTTTTCTAGCCGAGATGACCAAGGCATAAGCGAGCTTTTCCAGGATGGGGTAGCGAAGCTCCGCTTTTCTCAATATCCGGCTGACGTAGTAGATGGGCAACTGCTTCTTTCCTTCTTCCTTCACTAAGACGGAGCTCACCGCCTCTGCTCCCACCCCGAGGTACAAGGTCAGGTCCTCTCCTTCCTTTGGGCTCTGAAGGAGAGGAGCCTGAGAGAGTTGTCTTTTCAGCCCTTGGAAGGCCTCTTCGCACTCGGCTGTCCATTCGAACCTTTGATTTCCCCGCAGCACTTTAAAGAATGAAGAACACTTGTCTCCTGCCCTGGAGAGGAACCTGCTTAGCCCAAGCCAGCTTGCCTGTCAAGCGCTGGACCTCCTTGACGTCGCGAGGTGACTCCAAATCCAGGATGGCCTTGACTTTGTCCGGGTTGGGCTCCACTCCTGCCGGAGTCAGAAGATGCCCGAGGAACTTCCCGCGGCTGGCCCCAAAGACACACTTCAAGGGGTTCAGCCTCATTTTGAACCTTCTCAGGGTGGCGAATGTTTCTTCCAGATCTTGCAGGTGCGAAACCATGCACTTGCTTTTGATCATTAGGTCGTCGACGTAGACCTCCAAGTTTCTTCCCCTCTGACCCCGGAAGACCCGATCCATCATGCGCTGATAGGTAGCCCCTGCGTTCTTTAATCCAAAGGGCATCATCTTGTAACTGAAGCATCCCTCCCTCGTGATGAAGGAAACATCCTTGGTGTCAGGAGGGTGCATCCGGATCTGGTGATAACCTGAAAAAGCATCTAAAAAGCTCATGACAGAAAAACCGACGGCTGAATCAACCAGCGCGTCGATCCGAGGCAGGGGGTAGCAATCCTTAGGGCATGATTTATTCAACAAAGAAAAGTCAATACACATTCTCCATTTATCACCTCCCTTCTTTACCATTACCACATTGGAGATCCAGCCTGGATATTGGATCTCTGAGATGAAACCTACCTCCAGGAGCTTCTTGACCTCCTCGCGAATGGGCTCCTCCAGCTTGGTGGCGATGACTCTCATCTTTTGACGAATGGGGTGAGTGCGGGGGTCCAGGTTCAGGCGGTGGCAGGCTACGTCGGCGTCGATGCCCGGCATGTCCGCCGCGCTCCAAGCGAAGATGTCGACGTTGCTTTGAATGCAAGCCCGCACCCGCTCCTGGTCCTCGAGACTCAAGCCCCCGCTGACCCGCACCCTTTGCACTTGTCCTGCATTGGTGAAGACCTCCATCTCCACTACTTCTTCGGCCGGCTCCAGCCGCGACTGCTTCCAGCCGGCCCTTGCCTCTTCCTTCAGCTCCAGCTCTCTCCCTTCTACCTCCTCCTCAACCTCCATTGCTTCCACCCGGCCCTCCTGCTGCTGCTCGACTCCTACGCCCCTCGGGACCTCTCCCTCGACTTCTTCTGCCGCTTCCCCCCTACTTCCATCGCCCCTTCCGGGCTCTCCTGCTCCTCGTCCACCCGGACCACCTGCACATCTCCTTGTAGCTTCTCAGTCTCTCCTTCTCCGACTTCCTTCCCTGCTATCCCCCTTGCCTCCTCTAGGGTCATCTCCTCTTCCTCAACAACCTCCTCTAGGGCCGCCATCTCTATCTCCAACTCTTCTGCCTCTGTCATCCACGAAATGGTGTTGACTGCTGTAACGTAACATTGTCTTGCCACCTTCGGGTCCCCTCTTACCCTGACCTGCACCCCCCCCATTGTTGAACTTGAGGCATTGATGGAATGAGGAGGGGACGCAGCGAAAGGCGCTGATGAGGGGGCGCCCAAAGATGACATTGTAGCTGCTTGGGGCGTCCACGATCACGAACCTACAGTTCCGCGACACGCCCCCCAACCTTACGTGTAACCCTACTCCTCCTTCTACCTTTTTCCTCTCTCCGGAGAACCCAAACAGAGGTCCATCCGACGCCAAGACTCTCTTCCCTTCAACCCTCATCTCATCAAAGGCCTTCTTGAAGATGACATTTACCGAGCTCCCGTTATCCACCAGTATCCTCGAGACCGTATAATTTTCCACCGCCGTCTGGATCACCAGGGCGTCACAGAAAGGATCCTCGTAGTCTGGCATGTCTGCTGATGAGAAAGTGATCTTCTCTTCTGGTGGGGAACCTGGGAGGTGGAGGCCACCCCCCTTCGGTACATGGTTTGCAGGCTCCCCTTGCGGGTTGCCTCAATCCCCACTCCTCCGTGAATCACCCCGATTCCCCCCCGGGTTCCTACATCCACCCGATCTTCACACCTATCTTCCGCCTCGCCTTGCTGCACCTCCACTATCCTCACCGGTGGATCGTTCCTCCCTACTCCTCTCGCTTCTCTTAACTCTAAGAATTCCGGACAGGTGGCCGTCGCGTGACCTTCCTCCCGGTGGAAGTCACAAAAGAGCAACGCCCCCCCGCCCCTTCTGCCGTCTCCCCTTCCTCTTACTCCTCCTCGAGCTCCTCTGGCTGCTCCTCTCCCCCTTCCTACTTCCATGGCCTCCTGCGGTGATGCGGGACGACCCCTCGGCTCCTGCCTCCATGCCGGTCGGTCGAACCTCCGGGGCTCCCGCAGGTTATCTCTCCCCTGATAGCCTTCTCCTGGGCCCTGGGGGCGACCCTCCTGGGGCCTCCAACCTAACCGGTTGTTCGACTCCCGGGCCCCCCATCCCTGCTGCTGCCCAAACCTTCGGGGCTCCTCCCTTCTCCTTTCTTTCCTTTGCTCCCTCTGTTCCCTCGGCTCCTTCTGTCTTCCCGCTGCTGGTTCCTTCCCGTCATCCTCTGCTAGCTTGGCTAACTTCCTGGCGAATGCTGGGTTTGCTCTCTCGAAGTCAATCTCCTTTGCCGCCCTCTCCATGAGCTCCTCAAAGGAGAGGGGTGGCACCCTCTTTAACTCCATGCTAAAAAATCCCGGTCTCAGCCACAGGGTGAAGGCCAGCATCAGTGCGTACCCTGGAACCTCCTGGACCAAAAGGATCTCCTCCTGAAACCGGTCGACATAGTGACCCAGCGTCTCGTCCGGCCTCTGCCTCACCACAAACAGGCACTCTGCTTCCTTCTTCCGCTTCTTTGAAGTCGAGAACCTTAACAGGAAGCTTCTCCGCAGATCCTCAAAACAGTAGATTGACCTTGCTGGCAACTGGTGGAACCAGTCCCGAGCCTTCTCTTTCAACGTGATGGCGAACAGCCGGCACTTGAAGGCATCTGTCATCTGCCTTATTGACACAACGTCATCAAACCACTGTACGTGCTGCACCGGGTCATCCTTCCCTGAGTAGTAGGACATGTCGGGCTCCCGGAACCCCTCCGGTACCGGAGCCGAGATGATGAGCTCGCTAAATGGGCTCTCGCCTCCTGCCTGGCGAGAAGGCACGTCTCGCGGCCTCGGCTGGCTTGCCCGATCCGCGAGACCGTGCCCTGGGAAGAGTTCCCGCACCGCCGCCTCCTTCTCGCCTGGCTCTGTCAGCGCCTCCTTGCCCGGGCGCTGGCTCTGGCCCGGGAATAGCTCCCGCGCCGCCACGTCCCTCTCGCCAGCCTCCCCCGGGACCTCCTTCCCCGGGCGCTGCCCCGGGGCGTTCTCGCCTAAGAGCGGGACCTCTTCAATTGGGACCTGAGGGGTGGCCCACTCGCCTCTTGTCGAGAAGGCCAAACTGATTGTTTGCAAGACCTCTCTCCTGAACTCATCCAGCATCCTCTTCGTTGCTTCCTCTCCCCAGGTGGGGGATCCTCCAGAACCTGACCCTTCACCTTCACCTCCAGCCATGGGACCAAACTTAAGGCTTTCTTGTATCGGCTGCCTTCCACGCTCACCGCACCAGAACTGTTGAAGCCAAATATGACCCCAACTGAAGTTCGAAGAAAAAGGGGGGCAGCCAAAACCTACTTCTCTCAAGTCTCACCCCCTGAGTGGATTCTAAGGACCTAAGACTGACCCAATAGCCTCAGTAGGGAGGTCCCACCTCACATCCGGAAGATCTCTGAGAGCTTCCCCTCCAAAGCCAAAGCTGGGCTAGGAGCTCCTCAGAAAGCACTGGAATTTGGGAGACAATGATAGCTTGCTTTCTAAGGAGCCCTTATGGGTCTATTTATAGCATGTTGCTGTCCTGAATTTACTGAAAAGTCCCTAGTTGGTCTGCCAATAGCCAAAACTCGCTGTTTTCCTGAGGGTACTGAAGTAATTTCTCCTGAGGGCAATTAGGACATTCTTTCTGAGGCCTCGGGCCCCACTCGGCGAGAACTGTGCCGAGACCCTTCTGCCCAGGGCAAGGCGCGAACGTTTTCGCCCGGCATGGGCGAGAACTCTCTGAGATAGGAGCTTGGCTCGGGCGCAAGCGCTTCCGCGCAGGCCGCGCTCGACGCTCTCGACCTACGGTTTCTCTTTCAACGATCAGGCGAGAACATTCCCGTCTTCTTTGGGCGAGATCCTGCTTAGGGCGGGAACACTTCGGCTAACCCACCTGTGACCATTGTGCGTCCTTGTCTGGCTCAGCGAATATGGGGTTGTACAGCTGTGGTCTCCTGTAGCATTGGTTCTTCGCAGACTGCAATGTCTTCAGGATCACCTTCTGATATTCCTCTCTCATCAACGGACTCTGTAATCTCATTGATGGTGTTGGGGGTGCAAGCATGACGTCCTGAAGCAACAACAGGACCGAACATCAGGTTCCGTTTCTCCTCCAAGTCTGGTTGGATTCCAGAGTAACGAAATTTTTTTTTCCGCCGGGACAACTTGAAAATGCATAAATTTAACGTCAAAAATTATTTATTTTCCAAAAAACAAAACAATTTATTTGCGTAAATTAATATCTTCAATCTTTCATCACACCACTCGTTTGAGACATCTATAGTCTTCCTTGAGGCATTCCAACCCAATTCGGTCTCTCCACGTTTCAACTCATTCATAATTTCCACTCCTCATTCAAATGATCCTATTTATTTTTTAGTTGCACTTTATCATACCGTTTCTACTCAGCTCCTCAAATTTTTTCATAACATTTGTCCATCCCTATTTATTGAATTGTGTGGTCGGTCGATTTCCCAACTCTGTCTCTTTAATGCATATATCACAAAAATGCATGATATCTGTATTGTCCCAAAAAACGGCCACTCCGCCATCTTTGGATTTGATCATCCTTAAAAAAAAATAAACAAACACGTCCAAAAATATGAACAACAACACTACACAACAACACATATAACACACACACACACACAACTCACACACATACATACAACTCTCACACACACAACATACACAACACATACAACTCTCTCTCACACACAACTCACACACATACATACAACTCACACACATACACAACATACACAAAGACACAACACACACATACACACGCAACTCACACACATACATACACACACATACATACAGCTCACACACACGCACAACATACACAAACACACAACACACACATACATACAACTCACACACACGCACAACATACACAAACACACAACACACACATACATACACACACACATACAACTCACACATACAAGCACACACATACAAGTCACACACACACATACACACACAATTCACACACATACATACAACTCACACACACACAACATACACAAAAACACAACACACACACAACTCACACACATACATATAACACACACACATACATAAAACTCTCACACACACAATATACACAACACATGGATCTCGAACTCTCGCAAATGATCTCAACTAACCCCTTTTCTGGGTTGTTGTTTGAGCTTTAGGATCCTGCTATCAAGGACTTGTGCAGTGAAACGATGATCATCCCCTTGGTCTCCATCATATGATAATTGCTAGTTAGTGTCCACCCTGTACCCTGCTCAATCATCTTTGATTGCATAGGTGATGCTTCTTATAAACATCCGGATACGTGGTGCGACCTCTCTGCCAAGCCGTCAAACTTGACTGCTGAGCCAGTAATCTTAGGTTGCATTGATTAGAATATTTTGGAGTAAGAAATTTTCTTGGCTTCAACACTTGCCACTCTTCTACTCGCACTTCGTGATGGTTAGGGATGATGCTGCTGCTCACCATTACTCGACGAGGCTTCTTTGTCAGGGGGAGCGACTAAACACGGTCTTGGAGGATGAACTCATCCTCCCCCTCAACCATTTTGAAGTAGGTCTGCAACTTCCACTATGACCAACGTACTGCTAGATACTTAGGTATCTTGTCATAGTCCCAGCTCAGATCAACCCAAACGGCGCGACGATGATCATGAGATTTATCTACTTCCTGCAATCTGACAAGATCTCCTTCGAACTCTCTGTCTTCTGGAAGATTTTCGCCTTTGCGGCGACTAGCATGGGCGTCGTCTTCCTGATATATACTATATATCATTTTCGTCCACTGGGAATCTTACTGGTTGTTGTTACTATCAGGTGGTCTGTGATGGCCTCCAAACTACCTGGAAGAACAGATAACGATGTGGAGTGTTAATTCCCCATGGACATTAGAGGAGGAAGGAAGGAGAGATGCGCCTTAGGCCGGTTTGCAGGTCATCAATGGCGTGGTCGCCACTGTTGGATAAGCGAACCATGAATGGAAGAAGAGTCCGCTAGAGACATTGACTTGGCCAGACCATGCAAGATTTCCAATGGCATTGGAGGAGCCGCAACAAACAATCTCTTCTTCCAGAGAAACAACAACTAGCAGAGGTGACGACGGGGTTCGCCGAGGAGTTAGTTCATACAAGGGTTTGGGTTTTTTGCGGAGGAGGGAATCGTAAATAGGGGGCACGGGTTGCAGAGGCGAAAGAGTTTCAAATTATAAGAAGGAAGGTATGACAGGGTATAACATGTTATCGATCAGACGATTGATTCTAGAGGTTAAATGATTTCAATGGCTCAATTTTGTTGTACGGCACTCAGAGTTACACGACATGATCACAAGTATTTTTTTATATACAGTATATAGTATTGATATAAGCTTGAGTGTCGTTGTATATAGTACAAATATGTACGATATACAAAGGAATTCTTTTGTCATACGCATAACTTTGGTGGACCATCAAAGCAATCCCTACACGTTCATCGCATTGGGTGTTGTAAAAAAAAACAAAGTTGAGACTTGAACCCATAACCCACAACATTAATACAACATCCTTAACTAATCAAACCAAATAGCTTTTATCTAATATATATATATATATATATATATATATATATATATATATATATATATATATATATATATATATATATATATATAATATTATAATGCAATATGCATGTTGTTGTTCGCGACTGCGCTCCTGATTAACCGGACTAACTAAATCGTCTTAGCCCTCGCCGAGGTCAGTTATGCAAACAATCACAGAAATAGATCACGGACGAGACAAGTCTTTTTACGCGGAAAACCCTCTAAATAAGGTGAAAAACCACAGTCGGGACTGTGCCGACAGGAACTCCACTAGATCGGTTGAGGTTACAATGCCTCTTTAGAAGAACCGAGTGTAACGACCTCCCTAGCCCACGGCTCGAAAGGACGACCGCTGGCACCCCCAGCACCACGCTCGAAAGTGTTCAGCCTCAACAGGTCTGCAGATCTTACACCCAAGTCCCTCTTCAGTCGCACCAGCAGGTTGTTGGAGGTCGCAACCTCCCTTCGATGAGAAGTGATCCAGTCGCATCAGCGGGTTGTTAAGGGCTTGTAGTTGGGAGTCCAGAATTCCAGGAATTTGGCTATTTGCAGTCCACCTTTTCACTCAATCCAATGTTTGATATCATCTCGGAATGCCTTAGATGTTACATCGTGCAATCACAACGGTTCTCGATACTTTTTTGCATATACAGTATATATATACTAAAATTTAAAATTGTAATTAATACAATTTCATAATATTAAGGGTGATGCTATACTGGGGAACATCATGCCGCTGTGACGGTACCCTAACCACGATGCTGTCGCAGTGGCACGAGGGTTCCTCCGCGTACTATCAGTCATATATATAAAAAAATTACAACGAGAGATAAATAAGGGAATGACATTTATTTTGAAAGCAAGGTTGCAAATATTATCATTCATCAGTAAAGTTCAAGAGAATCAAATCCAGAATACTCGCAGTCAAAGATGAGGGAAAGGAAAAAGAGAGGGACACAATTACACGTGCAATCTGGTTGGACAAACGCTTCAAAAAAGCAAACTCGACCCATGGAAGCGTTCAAGCCATGACTAAGGCTCCATTTGGTTCGGCGGTGGCGGGTCGATCCGACGGGTGGAAACGGAGTGTTCGAACCGGAGGGGGGAGGTGGCTGCTCCAAACGGAGTTTTTTTTGGACGTTTCTCAAGGCGGGCGGGTGGAAACGGAGCAAACGCCGCCGGAGGTTCATTTGTTTATCCTCCTTCCGACGGTGTTTGCCCAAAACGGAGCAGCGAAACGCCCAAACAAATAGAGCCTAAGATATCCAAATTTACGAGACGATCCAACCCTAAATGTGCCAAACCGGTCACCAAATGTCCAATTAGAGGCGCGCAATCCCTTTCCACAATTACAGAAGACCAACAAAACTCCGTGACCACATCAACCCGCCAAGCAAACCACAAGCGCCTCAGCCACTGCTGAAGAGGACACACGATCCAAAGTGAGAGCGCTAAGCCAAACACGAACCAGAAGAATTCCCCAGGGACAGCACAACCCCAACTAGAGGTGGATCAGCCCGGAGCTGCGTCCGGCCCTCCAAAGAGAAAGGGGATCCTTGAACCTTGATTTTATCTCGGAACCGGGCCCACAAGAAATCGCCGTCACGCCCCTCTTGTTCATCCCTGTCTGATCCAGGAAGTTTTGATTATCAAGCGGTGAAGCGAGGCTCGATCTGCATCCCAGCGCCCATGGCGAAACGTCAGACAGAGAGCGTCGCCCTCTCCAAGTTCGGTGTTCTCGTTGCGCAGCTGGAGTCCATCGTCGCTTCTGCCCTACAACAACCCCCGGATCCGCTCCTCTGTTTCGATCTTCTCTCCGCACTTTTAGCGTCCATCGAAGAAGAGTCCCAGGTTTTATTTCTGATCTCGCCCTAAAGCCCTCAAACCCACCTTCTCTATTGCTTACACAGACACGTGAAAGTCCGCTCAAACCACGGCCTCTCTTCCGTTCCTCTGTAGCCAAGTACTTTTATTACAGATTAAGAAGTTTTACATGCGCTGCTTTCGGTTGGTTGGACCAGAATGGTCTCCCAGTTCGAACTTTGGTCGGACCAGATTCGGGTTCTGCTTCTATCCACCGCCCATGAACTGAAAATCACGACACAATGAACTGACACATGCTAGGGAAATACCGAATGGAAGTTTGTTGATTGCCAAATACTTCATGGAAATCTTGGATTATTAGACTCAGGCATTTACTCAAGTCTTCAAATCACGCTAAGTTCACTGATTTTCGGTGAACTGGGCTTTCAGTTCACTTAAAATCAGTGAACTGGGTGCCCATTTCACCAAATTGTTATTTGGGTACTCATAAGATAATAAAAACAAATGAAATTGAGCCTGAACTTAAGAGCACACCCTATAAATGAATCATTAGGGTTCGAACTGTAGCTCCGGCTACCAAAGTTTGAATATTGATAGCCAAATACTTCATGGAAATCTTGGATTATTAGACTCAGGGATTTAATAAGAAAGCCGATGAATGGTTCATTGATGATCATGTTTGTAATATATGGTCGTTCTCAAATTGCAGGAAGCTATAGTGCAGTGGCAAAGGAAATGCGAAGACGCTGTCTATTCTTTGCTCGTTCTGGGAGCCAGGCGTCCCATAAGACGTCTTGCTTCTTCAGCAATGGTGAGGGTTATTGCAAAAGGTGATGTAATCTCCATATACTCAAGAGCTAGCACTCTTCAAGGATGGCTTGCTGATTGTAAAAGGAGTGAACCCCTTTCCTGTGCTGGTTTGCATTGCTACTTGACCATCTTTCATTAACTTTTCATTAGAAATGTCTAATTTTGTTTTTGATTAACAAATTCAGTTTATTAACCATGACCAAGATTGTCAGGATCGAGATCCTAGATGAGATCGTTTCGAGGTTGGATCGGATCGGATCGGATGGTAGGTGGATTGAGAACTACTTTACAAAATAGGGATCGATTTACAAAATCTGGATCGTAAGATCTATGATCTGGATCGAGATCCTGACAATTATATGCTGCAGAAAAATATACACTGACGTTTTTTTTCTTTCCAAAGAAATATCTTTTTTAGTATACGACACCTTCAAACAATTTTTCCTACTTAACTCTTGAATATCAAGCATTTTTAATCCAATTCTAGGGTAATTGGACAATGAAAAAAGAACAAAGAATCTAACCTATTCATGTAAAATGCTTCAAACCCGCATATTTAAGAAATAATTCTAAAGTGCTTTTATTTATTGGATGACATAAATCTAAAATATTCTCAGTTACTTAAATTTATAACAATTTAGTTATATCATCCAAAAATATATAAATGTTCCAGTTCATTTTAAATACTGGCCGATGGTTCTGTAAAAAGTAAGGAGACAATGATTTGTCCATAAATTTCCTAAAAAAATTATGTACAAGGGCTGCCATCAACTGTTTGTATAATTGTATCATTGACATTCCATAGTCATACATCTTCCTTTTCATCGCCATCCTTCTTGTCCCTCATCATCAATAGTGTTAATGCAACAATTTGAGGCTGGCTTTATGAACCCCTCTATTTTCATTCATTCACGTCGAGTGTTGTCTGAGATGTTAAACCTTAACTATTCCAGTTACCTTGAATGACCTTCATCCATGTTATATTGTGTCTAGTGTCTACCCATTATCTTACCTAATCCACTGACACTAATTTGTGCATTCATTTAATTGATGCAATTTATAACTGTTATAAAAGATTATGTAAAGGCTCACATAATGATCCATTTTGTTTCTTCTTCTCTCTTTGTATTAGTCTCACACCTTGTAAATGAGATTCTTCTCTCCTTCCTCTTCCCATATATATGTACTCATACATTGTATTTACATACTCAATAAGGATATACAAGGTTCAGTGTTTTTCCGATTGCTGTTCTTCTTTACATGGTATCAGAGCCCATGATCTCGAACGGTCTCTGATTTTTTACCCTTCTCTCCGCGGTTTACTATCCGCAACCTTCTCTGCGGTCTCCGCTTTTCTACCCGCACTTCTCTCTGCGGCTTCTCAGTCTCGCGGTCTCCTTTCCTCTAACCGCAAGTCTGCTCCGTGGAACCACCCCCCCTCTTCCTTCTCCTCTCACCTTTTATAATCTCTCAAGTCTGCTCCGTGGGACCCACCTTTTCAATCTTACCGCACGATCTCCTCCTCTTATCGCTGTGGTCCTCTCTTCTTCATGCCGCTCCGGTCTCTTTCTGTTATCGTGCGGATTTCTTGTCACGCAAACCGCTCTTGCCGCCCGGTGCATAAGGCATCCCCGCGGAGCGAGGGTCCCGAGAAGGGTCCCGCCACAAGGTTGAAATGTAGGCAAACCTTATACTAAATTAGATATTAATGACTTTTAACTACCCATCCCTCATACAACATTGCTGGCCCAATTACAATTTTATACAAATGTACCTTCAAGTTCCCAGTACTCCAGAGACACTTTATTTTAATTAAGAACCTTAAGTCTAGAAGTTATTTTCTTATCTATATCACCATTATTCTAAATATTAAATTCTAGCATCTTCTATAATGAAATTCAACCATGAATATGCTGCACAGGCTTTCTTATAGATCTTTGTGGAGGCCTCTTGTTCCTCAAAAACCACAGCTCCACTTTGGTGATTAATTTGATAACTTTCTTGATGCTAAAGAAATGTTGTAACTCTATCATTTCAACTATCTCCCTGTTTAGGCCTCCAAAAATTACCCCTGGCCTTCTTTCTGTGTTGTCTGGTTGCACTTCAACAATAGTGTTTTAAACTCTATTACATAATATTCCATACTTAATACGGATTGCCTCAATTCCTGCAATCTCAGATATAAATCCTGATTGCAATTATCTTGGACAAAACCCATCATAAGACATTTCAACTTGATCTAATACCAAATATTTCTTTCCTACGCATCTCCTTGTGGACATGTTCTCTGACCACAGACTGACATACTCTCTTCGTTTTAGAATGACACTTTACATCTATTCTCATTAGCGCAATCCTTGTATTCAGAGATTCAATAAAGGAATAGCACCAGTTCTATGAAATATTCAGGTGATGAACAACCTCAGAACTTACGTAGCTCGAATATCATCCCCTCTCTTAGGAGGACAATGTCCCTCTCTTAGGAGGACAATGACCTTTACAAGGTCGACACTGCCTACTAAATCATTCTCATCAGGAGACTCTTTTCTTGCTTTAATTTTATTAATGCCACGAGTCATATGTGTCCCTCTTTTTTTAGGCCTATTTTGAGTTTGTTGCCGATCATATAAGAATTGACCATTTTTATTGCAAGTTCTCAAAGCAATGTTGTGATATTTGGAGCTCTGCCTTTTCCAATATGAAATTTGGTGGAACTACCATTACTACGGAATGAATACCCGAATCCGTTTCAAAAATATCCAAAAACAACTTATCGACCTTCTCTTGCCTCTAAAATTGAGTTCTGTTAGAAAATGTATTGGGAGGAAAAATTACATCTATTCCATATAATATGGGGTATATAAAGCCCTCACATACAATAATAACATCACAAGATAATAAATATTCCAACACTCCCCCTCAAGTTGGGCGTGTGATGTCAGCCATGCCAAACTTGCCGATAAGATGAGTAAACATATTGACGCTCAAACCCTTCGTGAGGACGTCAGCCAACTGTTGATCGGACGACACAAATGGGGTAACTACCATCCCTCTATCTATATTCTCCTTGATGAAGTGTCTGTCTATCTCAATGTGCTTAGTGCGATCATGCTGTACTGGATTGTGAGCGATAGAGATAGCCGCTTTGTTATCGCAATACAACCTGACCGACTCACTTCTCTTTAGCCCAAGTTCCCCCAGGATGGTTGAGATCCATACACCTTCACAGATGCCATGAGCCATCGCCCTAAACTCAGCTTCAACACTCGATCTAGCAACAACATGTTGCTTCTTGCTTCTCCAGCTAACCAAATTTCCCCCGATCATGGAACAATATCCAGATGTGGACCGTCTATCTGATGGCGAGCCAGCCCAGTCCGGATCTGTATAGACTTCAACAGTCAATTCGTCATTTGGGGAAAATAGAATGCCTTTCCCTGGTGAGGATTTGAGGTATCGGAGGATACGATGTGCAGCGTCAACATGCCGGGTCTTTGGAGAGTGCATGAACTGACTGAGGACTCCCACAGCATAAGAAATATCAGGTCGGGTGTGCGATAAATAGATCAATTTCCCAACAAGCTTTTGGAAACCCGTGACATCGCCAACCGGTTCGCCATCATCCCTGCCTAGCTTATAATTTGCCTCAATTGGGGTGTCGGCTGGTCGACAACCACTCATCCCGGTAGTATCAAGGAGGTCGAGTGTATATTTCCTTTGAGATAAGAAAATGTCGTGCTTTGACCTCGCAACTTCAATACCAAGGAAGTATTTGAGATTCCCCAAATCTTTCACATCGAATTCTTTTGCTAATTTCTCTTTAAGGGGTTGAATCTCCACATTGTCATCTCCAGTGATTATAATGTCGTCCACATAAACTATTAGGACAGCCAACTTCCCTCCCCTGATTCTAAAGAACAGAGTGTGGTCGGCATTGCTCTGGGTGTACCCGAACCCACACATGGCTTTATGGAATCTTCCAAACCATGCTCTGGCTGATTGTTTCAGGCCATATAGTGGCCTCCTCAACTTACACACTGTCCCTGTGGATCCACGTGGGGTGAGCCCCGGAGGAAGGGCCATGTACACCTCTTCTTCTAGATCGCCATGAAGGTAGGCATTCTTCACATCTAATTGGCAAAGTTGCCACCCTTTGCAAGCAGCACAGGACATTAGGATCTTGATCGAGTTCATCTTGGCCACAGGAGCAAAGGTCTCCTGGTAATCAATGCCCTCCGTCTGAGAGTAGCCTCTCGCCACCAGTCGTGCCTTGTATCGTTCCACCACCCCCGAGGGGTTCTGTTTGACTGCAAACACCCATTTGCATCCGACCACCTTCTTTCCAGGAGGTAATGGAACCAGATCCCATGTGTTGTTCTTCTCTAGGGCATCCATTTCTTCGATCATGGCTAATTTCCACCGGTCGTCGGAAATAGCAGCCTGCCACAAAGTTGGGATAGAAACAGAAGACAGGGAAGCAACAAAAACTCCATGGGAGGCCGTTAGAGATGAGTAAGATACGAATTGAGATAGAGGATGCCGAGTAGAAGTACCTTCCGCAGGGATGATGGATCCTGACGACGGATCCGGTGGGAGGTCGGATATCCAGATGGCGGGCCGCGTGTTCGAACCTTTGGGGCGACGAGAGTACACCTGAAAAGGTTTAGGTACCTGAGTCTCTACAGGTGGGGCACACGGAGGAGTGGGATTAGCGGGAGCTGGCAGAGTGAGGTGATATGCCGGAGGTATAAAAAGAGGGACGGTGTCAAGCGACGATAGGGGACTCACTTCCGATGTAGCAGGAGACCCCTCCTGAAGTGGGGACCCGTAATAGCTCTCAGATTCACGGAAAGTGACATCCATGGTGATGAAGACCTTTTTCCCGATAGGGTCATAACATTTATACCCTTTCTGAGTAGGAGAATATCCTATGAACACACATTTGTGGGCACGAGCATCAAGTTTCGAGCGGTGGTAGATGTGGACAAAGCAAACACATCCAAAGACACGAGGGTGAAGCGTAGTAGGTGGGACGCCCAGCAGGGTGAGAGGAGTTTTGAAATCCAGGACACGGGAAGGCATGCGGTTGATAAGATACGCCGCGGTGAGCACAGCATCACCCCAATAGTACTTGGGGAGATGCATGTGAAGGAGGAGACACCGGACAACGTCCAAGAGGTGGCGGTTTTTTCGTTCGGCCACCCCATTTTGAGCAGAGGAAGAGACACATGATGTTTGATGGATAATCCCGTGTTCAGCCAAGTATTGCTCGAAAGCAGAATCCATGAATTCCCGACCATTATCGGTGCGGAGAATTTTGATAGGGGTTGCGAATTGGGTGGAGACCATTTTGTGAAAACGCCGGAATAAAGGGAACACTTCACTTTTGGCCCGCATCAGGTAAACCCACGTGGTACGCGAAAAACAGTCAATAAATGTCACAAACCAACAACAACCGGAAATAGACGCAACTTGGCAGGGACCCCAAACATCACTATGTATCAAATGAAAAGGCACAGTACTGGGAGAAGAAACGTGCTGAAATGAAGTGCGGTGATGTTTCCCACGATCACAAGCATCACAATGAAATTTATCAAGTACAACAGAGAAGAAAGCAGGAAATAAACGTTTCATATAAAGGGGAGAGGGATGTCCCAGCCGACAGTGCCAGGACTCCAAAGTAGCAGCCTGGTCCGCATGAAAGGCCTGTGGAGGAGGGAGCGGAGTGGAGGAATCGAACACGTAGAGCCCATCCACCAGTTTATCAGTTCCAATCACCGTGCCCGTCTTCAGGTCCTGAAAGATACAAGAAGAGGGAAAAAATGTTACCGAACAGTGCATAGAATTAGTTAAATGACTAATGGAAAGGAGATTGCGGGTAAAGTTAGGAACGTGAAGAACAGAGGAAAGAGTAAGGGAGGAGCACGGGATGGAACCCTTGCCGGCAATGGGAGATAGGGATCCATCGGCGATGCTCACCTTGTCCCGACCAGACAACGGGAGGTAGGACACAAAACCTGAGGAGGAGCCGGTCATATGATCCGTCGCTCCAGAGTCAATGATCCAATGAGTAAGTGGGCGAGTGGAAGCAGCATGAGCACCTGGAGGCCCTTGATGGGCATAGGAGGAAGAGGAGGCAGGAGGCTCGGGCGATTGTCCTTGCATCAGGCGACAGAATGCAAGAATCTCATCGGCTGATAGGGTCAATGTAGGAGCAGACACGACTGGTGGAGGCTGTAGCTCATCAAAACCCTCGGATAGATGCGCTGAGCGAGGCGGAGTAGAATGCCCGGAAGGGCGACCAAGACCACGACCGCCACGAGAGGAGGAGCCACCAGGGGGTGCCGGAAACCCATGAAGACGAAAACACGTCTCCCGTGTATGACGGGACTTCCCGCAGTAGTCACAGAGCAGATGATCCTTGTCACTGGGCTTCGGTCTGGAATCACGGAGGCCTCGAGGCCCAACTTGGGCAGCCAAGGCAGAGCTGTCAGGAGAAGGATCAGGAGTCCAAGCCTGTCGTCGATCAAATTCCTGCTGAACCAGACTGAACACTTCAGGAAGAGAGGGCAAAGGGGAGCGGCCAAGAATCTGCACACTGATTTGATCGAAGTCCCGATGCAGGCCGTGGAGGAACTCAAAAACTCTGTTCCGATCCTCCCGCGCGCGGAAAAGAATCTCATCCTCAGGTGACACCAAAGTGAGGGAGTCGAAGTGATCGTACTCCTGGTATAACTGAGTGAACTCGAGGTAGTAGGCCGACGGGGGACGATCTCCTTGACGTAGAAGGAAGATCTTTCGCCGGAGCTGAAAGATCTGGGCAGCATTGCCCCGGCAAGAAGTAGCCTCGGTCCGCCGCCAAATATCAGCAGCAGTATCCAGAAACAAGTAGTTGCGGGCGATGGAGTCAATCATGGAGTTCGTCAGCCATGACATGACGAGGGAGTTCTCCGACTCCCATTGCACCCAATCCGGAGAATCCGAAGGAGTAGGAGTGGTACCCATGACATACCCAAACAACCGCCGGCTCTTCAAAGCAAGGGTGATGGCCCGAGACCACGGGAGATAATTTGTGCCATCCAGGCGAATCGTCGTAATCTGAGGAATGTTGTGATCATGTCCCGGACGGGAGAAGCCACTGGGTGTCACAGGGGCCGGGGAAGCATCGGTAGTGGAAGAGACGGTAGGGGATCCAGCAGTCCCGGGCATATTGATCAAGAATAGAAATCGAGATCACCGGGAGACGGGAGAGGAACTGCCTAGATAGAAACTAGGGCTTCCTCATAGAAAGAGGAAGGAGATGAAGAAATGGAGAGACACCAGAAATGGCATCAAAGGGAGTATTGCATCTCCGGTGTCAAGAGACAAGGCAAAAAAAGGAAGGAGAAGTCCCCCTAGGCGGCCGACCGGGCAAGAAAGCCGGAAACGGGCGACCGACGAGCGGGAACTAGAAACCACACGGGAGAGGATCCTCGCAGTCGCCTGGGAGGAGGAGGAGGCCCGGCGGTAGGGAGAAGACGGAAGAAGGCGGAGCGGGAGCGGAGCGGGAACGGGAGATCGATCCGGCGGCAGATCGGGCGTGCGAGCACAGGCGGAGGCGAGTCGGCTGCGGGAGAGGATCGGGAAGCCCTAAGGCTCTGATACCATGTTAGAAAATGTATGAGGAGGAAAAATTACATCTATTCCATATAATATGGGGTATATAAAGCCCTCACATACAATAATAACATCACAAGATAATAAATATTCCAACAAGTTCTAATGCAAACTGTTATGCATTGGGCCTGTTAAAACAATAAATAATTGCGCACAACAACAAACCAACACTTGTCCACACAATTTTCCCGCCACTTTAAATCTGTCCCAATAATGTCAACACTTTTGGATGCACAACTTGCATTTGAATTTCCATAAACAAGCATCTTTGGTCATCATAGTTTTATAACCTAGTCAGTATTGTTATATCATTTACTGAAAATAATATAGCCTGATTCAAAATCTGAAATGACTCCTCGGAAATTGTGGGTTGCAAAAATAAACCTTAGAACATTGAAAGTCATACAATAGTTAAAATCACATAGCAGTCGCCCCAATGCCAGTCGCCCCAATGCCGTTCAACATCAATTTAAGTTAAGATAGGTTAATAGGTTAGCCGACTAAGGCTGAAAACAATTACTTCAATCTAGAACAAAACACATAAAATTCAGAAGAAATCCCAGGGTATGTAACAATCCCAATATTGTTTAACAACAAATCAGCAATTAGGCCGGACCTCGTAATTATAAGTAAATTAAGTAATAATATTTAAATTGGTACATAACAGGTAAATATGGAAGTACTAAAAGGAAACTTACAGCGAAAATAATAAATGAAGGTAAGAGTAAAAGTGTATCTCAATATTTTTGAATTCACAGAGCCAAGTAAAATAGAAATTGAACCAAACATCTGAATTTTTGAAATACTATATAAAGTTTGATACATAGAAATCTTAAACATTTGAGTTACACCAATTTCATGAAATAAAATAGTATAGTACTGAAATAAAAGACAACCAAACAAAGGCTAACTATAAACGGAGATCCGCAAAGGCACTTATCCTAGGCGCAACTCCCCTCCTATGACCCCTGAAATGAAATGTCTGAAAACGGGTTAGCCCAACTGGAGAGTAAGAAAAACCATTCCTCCGAGTGACAATAAAAATATATTGTAAGGACATGAGTGCATGTTTTTTGAAATGATTTTTTATACTATAAAGAATATATGTTGTTATGCTATGCATGTTTTTCTAAAATAATACCTGGAATACAAATGTTTGTTCTAGTTTAATCACTTTAAGTATATTTTTTTCAAGTTTCGAAAAATGCTTAACTATGAGGATTTCTAAATTTCGGCTTATATTTGAATTCTAGGTGTCTTATGTTGTCTTTTATATTCTAGGTTGTGTAATTTCTGATGTGCAGTTCTAACAACTGAGTCTTTACTAACGAACGAAGGTATTCTGGTGTCTCACAAACTCACATCTACGAATCTTTTTTGGGGGGGGGGGGTGGTCGTCTCCCCAAAACATGAGAAGGCCCTAATCACCTTCTGTTAAGTATTGACTTGCATATAGCTCATCTGAAGATCTTAGGTAGTGCCTCTTACTAGTTAACAACTTATGGACATATTCATACGATTTAGTATTTTCGCGCGTTCCGTAGAATTAGGTAAATTCATATTTATATATTTTCACGAAATTTGTTGGGGGCTAATTGGAAATAGAGTACTTTACTTATGCTTACATAGTTCTACTCATAATAATTAGATACTTTGATGGGTTATAGTTTCTTATATTCAACTACTATAACATCATGACACAATACATTTTCCCATAATTATGAGCATCCACTAATTATACGCAAATATTTTCATGCAATAAACTAAGTGATATGTCTAACCAAACAAAATTAAAATTTCTTACCGTGGCATTGCGGTGTTTGTGCACAAGACGCGACGACATAGCTGTCTAGGTTACTTTGAAGAACACACATAAATTGCTTTTGAGTTATCACGAACACCCTTACCGCAATTTCCTTCGCGGAATCTAAAGGGGAAAATGTTAAACATTCAATCAATACTCCCCAGAATTTCAAGGATATCATTTCATGTTGTTGGTAAAAGGGCTTACCACTCCTCTGACAGTGGAGGATAATGATTTTTGAAGCAGAGACGACTAAGCCTAAATCTGAAATTGTCGATTTTGTCGATCACCTAGAAGATCCATTAATTATGGTAGGACTTAAGCAGAACTTCTGATTGATGCCCATATCCGGGTAAAATTGAAAATTTCAGAGGGAAACTGCCGATGCCTGAAGAGGGTTTACTGGGGGAAGGCGATTGTGACCAGCAATCTCGACACCACTAGCGCTACCGAGGAAGGTGCAAATCCCTGACTTTTAGATACGAGGAATTGAGGTCTAGAGGAAATCTTCATCATCTTCATTAGGCCAAAGGAGAAAGGGAAAAAAGAATCGCGCAGGAAATATACATATGCACGACTGGAGGTTTACTTGGTTAAATCAAAAGAGACAAGCACTGAGAGGGAGCCAGTCCACCCAGGAATGTATCGATGGCCACTACCAGTGGCGAGGAGATGGCGCCGAGGGTTTCTGGAGGAGACGACGGGGCTTGCGCTTGGCGTCGGAGACGAAAACGAGAGAAGGCGGCTCCTCGAGTTTGCTGTGGTCGATGAGAGTGAGCGAAGGAGCGTAACACCGTCAGATAACTAAAACAAGGGGATTCTCTAGGTTTTTACTCAATTGAACCGTGCGGGAGGAACTGAGCGGGTGACTCCTTTTTATCGAGTGCTTATGGAAGGGGGAAAACGCTTATAGGTGCGGTTATGGAAATCACATGGAGAGAAAAAAAGGAAATCGTGCCTTGGTTTCTATTTGAGGGAATTAGACATTTCTCCTTTATTACAAGATTGACATTTCACGACATCACTTAAAAATCTGCACGCTACGCCCTCGCACTAATACTAAAACGCGTCAACGCCACGATTCTTAAATTAAATAAATTAAGATTAGAACGAGAATTTTATCGTAATGGTCATAAATACCTCGATCACCGATGACATTGATCGTATTCATTCAAAGCGGATCCTGAATAATGAGAGACAAAATGTAATTTAATTTGGGATGTTATAGGGTATGGAGGAGATATATGGTCAACGCTGAAGGAATATACGGTTGCTATTATGAGCCGACTCATTCACGAGCCTAATCCCGCCGGTCGAGCCCCACGACATCGACCACAACCCAACACACCCAACCCTTCTTCGCACGTATTCTCGGTGCGACGAGTTGTTGAGGCTGGGGATCGATCCCCCGTCCTCCTTGATGTAAGCTCTTAATGCTAGCTCACATCACCAATTGAGCCGCGTTAAGAGTTTACATCAAGGAGGTCGGGGGATCGAGCCCCCGCCTCAACAACCCGCCGTATCGAGAACACGATGCGGAGAAGGGTTGGGTGTGCTGGGCCGCATCCCATGTTGTGGGCTCGACCGACGGGATTGGGCCCGCACATTTTGCTGTTATGGACCGGCTCATTCACAGGCCCAATCCCGCCGGTCGAGCCCACAACATGGGATGCGGCCCAGCACACCCAACCCTTCTCCGCACGTGTTCTCGGTGCAACGAGTTGCATTTTGCTGTTATGAACCGACTCATTCACGGGCCTAATCTTGCCGGTCGAGCCCATAACATGGGCCGCAACCCAGCACACCCAACCATTCTCCGCACGTGTTCTCGGGGCGACGTGTTGTTGAGGCGGAGGCTCGATCCCCGACCTCCTTGATGTAAGCACTTAACGCATGCATTTTGATGTATGGACCGGCTCATTCACAGGCCTAATCCTGCCGGCCGAGCCCACAACATGGGCCATGACCCAGCACACCCCACCCTTCTCATCACGTCTTCTCGGTGCGACGAGTTGTTGATGCGGGGGCTCGATACCCCGACCTCTTTGATGTAAGTTCTTAACGCTAGCTCGCATCACCAACCGATCCGCTGCGAGGGTCTCCATCCTTGACGCGGGTTTTCGTGCGCTGCTTCTCATTCCGCTTCCTGCCTCTCTTCGTCGACCTCCCACCTCCGTCTCTTCCTGCGATTCCTGCCTTTCTTCTTCGTGGACCGCCCACCTCCATCTCTTCCCGTGGTCCCTGCTCCCGCACGCATTGTGTCTGCCCTGCCTTTAATTTTCTCGAGCGGCTACTTCCAAAAAAAACACAACAGGCGCTGTCTCTGCCTTCCGTCTCTTCGAGCCCCACACCATCTATACTTTAAATTTTATCATTATTATCATTTACAACAACTTTATTTGAGTTCTTTTTCCTTGCCTCAAGATCTCCTCCCGACAACAACAAATTTAATTTATTTTCCTGTCCCACGCACAACAACTTTACTTGTTTTATTTATTCTCGTGGACTGTCCTACCACGAGTCCTCCCCATCTTATGTAAAAAAACCCCATCAGCCCGTTATTTTTAACTCACCACCCTCTACTTTATTAATCATTGGGCGCCACCGCGGCTCCCGTGGCCACTCCTAATCATCCGATTCGGCGCAATCCGACCGCCCAGTCACCCGCTCCTCTTCTCGCTCCTCATCTCGCACTATCAGTGACTCGTCTGGCCAACTAAGATTATGTCCATGCTGTAGGCCGTAATAGCGCAACAAGCTGCACAAACTGCTCTTGCGGACCGTCACCAGGAGGCCATTATTGCGCTCTCCAGGCGTATCAATGATCTTTCTACCACCCCGCACACGATCATACAAGCAGCAATCAGGCATCGCCATTTCTCCACTATGTATCGCCGCCCCTGACTGTCCACAATCCACAACCGCCAGTCCTCGCGCACCCTGACACTGCTATTGTTCCACGCCACAAAATTGGAATTTCAAACCTATGATGGGAAAAGTGATCCCTTGTGCTGGCTCACCAAGTGTGAGCAATTTTTCGGCCACCAACAAACTCTGGTAGCCGACCAGATACATCTAGCATCTTTCTATATGCTCGACTCCGCTGTTTTGTGGGCTTCTCGACTTCTCACCGACTAACCGAATCTAATATGAGACGACTTCAAGCGACTATGCAACTTGTGTTTCAGACGTCCTATCCGCAACAACTCCCTTAGCGAACTTACATCTCTACGACAAACGGGGTCCTTGGACGAATACCTGAAACAATTTCAGCTTCTCTTTGCGCATGTCACTCTTGCCCCGGATATACAGGTCGACATTTTCACCGTTGGACTTTGCGATCGCCTGCGACTGGATGTTGAGTTTGAGGTCCCTCCAGACTTAGTGAGTTCTATGAGTCTGGCCCGACTCTGCGATCGTCACCTCCAACTAGCACAGGAGGCCTACCCGCATGCCACCAACATCGTTCTACAAGGCTGTATCGAGGGTCCTCTAGCCCCCAGTCCGCCGATTATCTCGGGCTGAGATGCTGCAACAGCGCGCTAAGGGATTATGTTTTAATTTCGACGAGCAGTACACTCGCGACCACAGGTGCCACCGGCTTTTCTACCTGCACGTCGAGCACTCTGACAACGTGGGCATCAAATAAAGCTTGAGGACAAGCTCTTTTTGGAGGAAGGGTGAGATGTTACAGGCTACGCACCCACTTTTCTTGTTATGATTATCTCTAGTAAGTTTATGTTATAATTATGTATGAAGACCTCAAGCACCGGGTTTAGTTATTAGGTGTTATTATTATCTTGTCTTTTTATATGTTGTAAGCCTATATAAAAGACATTTGAGCCGTTGTACCAGTTAAGCAATGACAGTTGCCAACCTCCAACGAGCAAGCCCTCCAACGAGCAAGCCCCGCTTAGGCAGCCACGGTCACGGCTTCGTGGTATCTCCACCATCTCCATCTCCACCTCCGGCCACCTCCGAATTAGGCACATAACAGTTGCCAACCATTTCTATAATAATACTATATTTTTATAATAAGACTATAAGAGTACTCATTAAGGGGAGGTGGATACTAGACAATAAGAGCAAGAGATGAAGATGCACCTCCTAGTGCATCACCTCCTGGTGCATCGATTGACCTATCCAATCTTTCGTAATCTTTGAATGTTTGGCCTTTAGAGGCTGTCTACCTCTCAACAGACAACAAATTCAAAATTTCAATGACCCTGCTACAAATATAAATATTACTTGATGAATCCTTAAGAGTTTTAAATCAAAACAAACAAATTTGAAAATGGCGCAAATGATGAAAATAGGTCTTGGACTGCTCGATCTAGGCAAGACATCACTTATAGAGCTATTCTCACCTATGCTTTTCTCGCTGTCAGGGATAAGTTTCGTTGCTCCACTTTCATCTTCATTGAAATTATTTGAGGACGTTCTGCATGATTTATCAGGATTGAGAGGTGCGAGATATGTGTGAGGTACTGGTAAAGTCGTTACAGTTCTATTGAAGAGGCATCAAGCAATTCATTGAGTCAAATTCAGCTGTCATGCTTTAACACTAAAGTTGGATCGTAATTAAGGGTTTAGCAGTGTAGGATTTCAGAAGTTAGGGGGTTGATGTTTGTGATTTAAGCACAAAGGAATTACGAAGACATGACAATAGAAGAGTTTTTAAGAAATTTAAAACTTAAAGCAAAAAATTGGGAGAAATTCTTTGATACCATATTGATGTAATAAATTGAGAAAAATGAAATTCTTTGGCCTGACCTCTGTGAAACAGATTCTCTCAGGCCAATCAAGTGATGTTCTGCGTCAAGGGGATGACAAAAAGACTATTCACAACCATAGGCGGTTCCAGTGAGATTTTTCAGTGGAGGTGTGCAATAAAATAATGATGAAAAATATTGATACGTATGATAAAAAATGACTACAAGTTTGCAAAAAAAATTTATCTAAATTAGGACATTTTTAGTTAACAAAATAAGATTACATACTTGTTTACAATACTCTTCTTTGATGCTTCATGTTCTGAAATTCATGGTTGTCAGGATCGCGATTCGGATCATAGGATCTTACGATCTTTCGATCCTGTTGAGAGAGCCCAAAGCTTGTATGTATTACTCAAGTATGTAATTACAAGGAGAGAATACAAATATATAGGAGAGAGGAGAGAAGAATAAATCCTATACAAGATGTGGGACTAAAAAAGGAGGAGAAAGAAAACAAAGAAAGAGGGCCTATAAATGAGCTTTTTACATGGGCTTTTCCAATACTCCCCCGCAAGCTGGAGCGTACAAGTCGTATGCGCCAAGCTTGGATAGGCACTGATAGAAGAGGGTACTAGGTAGAGCTTTGGTGAGGACGTCGGCAACCTGTTCAGTACCCGGAACATGCTTGAGCTCGATCTTCTTCATGTGGACTTTCTCTCGGATGAAATGACAATCTACCTCAATATGCTTCGTTTTTTCGTGAAAGACCGGGTTCTTAGCAATATGTATGGCAACTTGACTGTCACATAGGAGGAGAGCTGGTGAAGATAGTTTAACCCCAAGGTCGGTAAGGAGACTCTCAATCCATGTGAGTTCAGAGACCACAACAGCCATTGCCCGATATTCTGCTTCTGCTGAGGATCGAACAACCACTGCTTGTTTCTTGCTTCGCCAAGTAATCAGATGTCCTCCAAAATAGGTGTAAAACCCGCTAGTAGATCGTCGATCGTCGAGGGAGCCAGCGTAGTCGGCATCAGAGTATGCCACTAGTGTAGGAATGGAAGATGAGGTTTTGTATACAAGTCCTTGGCCAGGAGCTGTCTTAAGATATCTGAGAATGCGTTCCACAGCCTGGAGATGAGAGCTTCGAGGAGAGTGCATATAGCGACTAACGAGTCCCACAGCGAAGGATATATCAGGTCTTGTAACTGTTAGGTAGATAAGTTTCCCAACTTGACGACGGTAATATTCTGGATTTTGTAGAAGAGAATCAAAATCCGAGCCCTGAGCACATAGTTTGTGATTTGCATCCATGTGAGTGTTAATAGGTTTGCAGCCAGAGTAGCCTGCATCATGAAGAAGATCCAGACAATATTTTCGCTGAGAGAGAACCAGACCATCTGACCGTCTGGCCACTTCCAGACCGAGGAAGTACCGAAGAGGTCCCAGATCTTTAGTTTGGAAGACGAAGCTCAGATGTAGCTTAACGGCCTGTATGCTGTCCAAGTCATTTCCAGTAATAATGATGTCGTCGACATATACCAATAGGAGAACCGTACCCGTTGCCCGATGGCGAGTAAACAATGAGAAGTCAGCCGAGCTTCGAGTGAAGCCAATTTCCCGGAGAGCTTTGCTGAACTTATCGAACCATGCACGAGGGGATTGTTTGCGACCATATAGTGATTTGAGAAGGTGACAAACCCGTGACTCCCCCGTGGTCTCAAACCCGGGAGGTTGTTGCATGTAAACCGTTTCCTGAAGGTCGCCATTCAGGAAGGCGTTCTTGACGTCTAGTTGAAATAAGGGCCATTGGCGATGGACAACAACAGAAATGAGAATTCGGACCGTGTTGAGCTTAGCGACCGGAGAGAAAGTCTCGTCATAGTCGAGCCCCTGTTGCTGGGTGAAGCCACGAGCAACCAAACGAGCTTTGAGTCAATCAATGGTCCCATCAGGAGCATGTTTGATGACAAAGACCCATTTGCACCCAACATGTTTCTGGCCTGGAGGAAGGGGCACCAAGGTCCAAGTCTGGTTCGTCCAAAGAGCAGCCATCTCTTCTTCCATGTCAGCACGCCACCCAGGATGTTGAAGAGCGTCCTGTACAGAAGTAGGAATAGAGACCGAGGATAGTGAAGTAGCCAAGGTCTGAAGAGGTGGAGAGGCGATGTAGAGAAACATAGTTCGCCATCAGATGAGCTGTAGAGGCCGGCACCGGAGCAGCAGAACACGGAGAAGCCGAGGTCGAAGCCGACTGCATAGGAGCAACGGGAGGAAGAGGGCGACGAGTATAGACCCGAATAACGGGCGGTCTCGGAGGGTCAATGGTGGGAGGAGACGGAGGGATGGTTGGAGGGGAGTGGACGGGGTTCACCGGCAGTGGGATGGAGGGTGGTGGAGGAGGTGTTGGTAGAAGTCGTGGCAAAGGAGGAGGGAAGAAGGGTTGATCCTCCCGGAAAGTAACATCAGTAGATACAGAGACCTTCCGGGTGACCGGGGAGTAGCAAACATAGCCCTTTTGGGTGCGGGAGTAGCCGACGAAAATGTGTTTGGCCGCACGGGGATCCAGTTTGTCAAGAGTGGGGCCCAGGTTATGGACAAAGCATGTACAACCAAAAACCCTGGGTGTGAGAGGGAAGGCGGGTGCGAATGGAAAAAGAAGGCTGAAGGGGGTAGCGTTCTGGAGAACCGGAGATGAGAGACGGTTGATAAGAAAACACGTAGTGGAAACCGCAAAGTTCCAGAATACTTTGGGAACGTGCATGTGAAGCATGAGGGAGCGAACAACGTCAAGCAAGTGGCGGTTCTTTCGTTCGGCGACCCCGTTTTGTTGAGGGGTGTAGGGACAAGAGGTCTGATGAACAATACCGAAGTTTGCGCAGAGAGTGGCAAACTCGTGGCTAGTGTATTCCCGGGCATTATCAGAGCGGAAAGTTTTAATGGCGGTAGAGAATTGCGTACGAGTTTATAACACAAAAGTCTGAAAGACACGAGGAAGCTCAGTGCGATCATGTAGGAGATACAACCAGGTGGTGCGAGAGTAATCGTCAATAAAGGTTATAAAATAACGATAACCAGAGATGCTAGAAACTTTGTACGGTCCCCAAATATCAGAATGTATTAGATCAAAAGGAGCAGAGCTCCGAGTACAATGTGGATAAGAAGAACGAGGCTGTTTGCCAAGAATACAGGAATCACATTTAAAAACTGGAAGAGAGATGTCAGGAAGCGCCTTCTGGAGGATAGGAAGAGGGGCATGCCCAAGCCGACAATGCCAATCAGTAGAGGAAACAGAGGAAAGGGATGTGGGAGAGACATCGAGGAGGTAGAGCCCGTTCTGCAGTCGACCCCTACCAATGGTAATCTGCGTCTGCCGATCCTGTATCAAAAAACCAGAAGAGGTGAAGGTGATATAACAATTCATATCAGTAGTAATACGACCAACATATAGTAAATTAAATGGTGAGACCGTCACATAAAGAACGGAACAAAGAGAGAGAGAGAGGGATGAAGGAAGAGATCAGCACATCCGGAGACCGGAACAATCGCACCATTGGCCACAGTAATAGACTGGGGATGAGGAGCATCAGAGAACCGGGGCGGCTGCATGAAAGTGATGTGGTGGGTGGCCCCGAGTCCAGGATCCAGCGAGATCCGGAGGAAAGACAGGCAGTACTGGTAGTGGAGGTGGAGACAATACCTGCAGGGGAGGTGGAGGCAATGGAAGCAGATGGAGGGTTGAGGAGCCCCTGGAGTTGTTGCAGCTGAAGGCGAAGAGCCTCAAGGTCCGTACCAGTCGGAGGAGAGCTATCGATAACAACAGCGGTAGGCGGGCGAGGAGGGTAGCCATGTTTCTTGTGACAGACCGCTTCAGTATGGCCATCCCGGCCGCAGTAGGTGCCCTTGGGCCGTCCGCGGCCACCACGGCCCCGCCCGCGGGAGCCCGTACCTCCACCCCGAGTAAAAGATGGTGGGGGAAGTAAAGGAGGAAGGGCCTGTTGAAGGAGGGCCGGCGAGGGTGGTGCAGGCGCCTCCGGTGGAGGTGGTACTCGAAGTAACATAGAGCAGACATCTGAGAAGGAAGGGGTAGTGGGTGAAGCCAAAACCTGGGCCCGGATACTGTGAAGGTGCGGCGGGACTCGAGCCATAATCATAGCAATACAAACAGCCTCCTTCTGGGCGCGTTGAGCAGCGAGATCAGTAGTCGCGGGCTGGTGCTGAATCCAGGCCTCCGTTAGAGTTTTAGCACGGGCCACGAAGGAGGTCATGTTCAGAGCTTTGCCAGTATCCAAAGTTTGAAGATCAGTGATGATGTCAAAAAGGTGCTGAAGGCTGTGCTTGCCCGAGTACAAGGAATGAAGTTCATCCCACATGACTTTGGCGGTCTCATGATACATGATCATCTGGTACGACTCATCCTCCACCGAGTTCAGGATCCAGGTCTGGACGCGACCGTCATTTCGTAGCCAATCATTAGTAGGAGTCGGTGAGCCCTGGGTAAGGTGACTCGCAAGGCCCTTGACTTGTAAGACCCTTCGGACGGAGTGAACCCAGGGGATGAAGTTGGACTTGCCAGAGAGGGAAAGAGTAGTAATCCGAAGGTCATCGCGGAGTTCGTGAGGAGGAGCCACGTGGGCTGCCGGGGGTTGAGCGGTAGTGGAGTCGGTGGAGGACATGGCGACTTGGAGGAGAAGAGGCGGGCAGAACCAGCAGACTGATGCACAACAGACAGCAGGGCGCGGCTAGTACAAACCGCTCCGCAGGAAGCGGGCTAGAGGAGGCCGCGGGGAACTGGATGAGGTCGCGGCGGTTAGGAGCAGACCGCGGCAGAGGCGGGCAGAGAGAAGCCGCAGCGGGAAGAGGCAAGCCGCGTGGTCAGAGGCAGACCGCAGCGGACAGAAGCAGATCGCGCGGATAGAGAGGAAAAGAAGGCCGAAAGAGACCGCGACCAAGATGCGGGAGAGGGAGACAACCCGCACGGTCAGGCGGATCAGCGAACAAGGAGAAGAGAACCGCAAGGGGAGAGACCCAAGCGGATAAAGAAGGGACCGCAGCGACCAACAAACCGCAGAGGTGGCAGTCCGCGGGAGGCTGGGCGGGTAGCGGATAGTGGAGAGAAGGAACAAGCCGCCGGAAGAAGGGAGTTCGCTGCAAGAAAGGGCGAGAAAAGGGATCAAGCCGCAGCAAGAGCAAACAGACCGCGAGATAGAGGGCGGCCTGGAGGAGAGAGAGGGAAGGTGGACCCACGGAGAGGAAGGCTATAAATGCCGGAGGGGAGAGGTGAAACCACAGAGAGGAAGAGAGAGCGGAGGAAGAGGAGCTGAGCAGTCAGAACGTCAGGCCGCCGGAGGCCGAGCGGGTAGCGGACAAAAACAGTCCGCGCGGGTAAAGACAGCGGATACCATGTTGAGAGAGCCCAAAGCTTGTATGTATTACTCAAGTATGTAATTACAAGGAGAGAATACAAATATATAAGAGAGAGGAGAGAAGAATAAATCCTATACAAGATGTGAGACTAAAGAACGAGGAGAAAGAAAACAAAGAAAGAGGGCCAATAAATGTGCCTTTTACATGGGCTTTTCCAATAGATCCAAATTTTGTAAATCGATCCAAATTTTGTAAAGCGATCCTCGATTTATTCCTACCATCTTATCCGATCCAATCTCGAAATGATTTTATCTAGGATCTCGATTTTGACAACTGCTGAAAACATTTCATGATAACTTTTTGTCGTTGGTAGAGAAGACATCTTTTTCAATATATGTTACTAGACAAGCATTCATCCAATTATCTCCCATCCGATGCGTAATGATGTTTTGATAATCGTCATCGCAGAGAAAACTCTTTCTACACTTGCAACATGTAATAGTAGAGCCAACTTCACGAGCAAATACACCAATGGATATAGAACATCCTTCTTTAATTGTACTATCTTTTGAGCTAATCCCCCTAGTCCTTTCACATCTGAGAATTCACTGCTTGAGCGAACATCTAAAATGTAATTTTCTAGTTGATTATTAAGTTCCATTATATTAATTGGAGAAAAGTCCAACAGATAATGCTCAGCAAATCAAATTATTTTTTGCTTATCAAAAGCTGAAAAATCATTACTTGGATCTAAATGTACCAAACATAGAAGCAATTCCGTGTTCACTTCACCAAATTGACAATTTAGCTTGGTAAGTTGTAGATTCATTAATTGCATAAAATAACTCAACACGATAGAAGTGAATGTTTGCATTATTTTTTGATTTGTGTATTGATCTCTCTCGACAAAATTGTCTTCCATAACAATAATATCATTTTTTTGGTAAAAGATAGTTATTTTACGTAATATAGAATCCCATCCATTATCTCACATTGTTTGTAGTCGTATCTTGAAAAATTTGACAAGAGTCATAACATTTACAAGATCTTGATTGTTCTTTTGTAATACTTGCGACAACTCATTTGTAATCTCTAAGATGGTTTTCATTGAGTGAGTCAAAAACACAAATTCAAAACATTGTTAGCCTCTAACAAATCACTTGCTTCACATCTATGCTCCAAAAGGTTGCCTTCCTTTTCAATGACTTCAAGCACATCAATCTCCGAGGAGAACAGACAAATTAAATTCCGGAGAGGTCTATAATGTGAGTTCCACCTTGTGTCCCATGCCCTCGTTACTACTGTTTCTTGATTCAAGCCTCTTCATATTACCACTTTGCCACTGTAAATCTCTTCAGTAACTTTTGCATATTGCTTCTCTCGGAGAATATCTGCATGCTTGCATGATGTGTCAACAACATTTGCTATAACTGTTATCTGGCTAAAGAAAGAGCAAAACTTGTTGCATTTTTTGCGACCGCAACGAGTGTCAGTTGAAGTTGATGAACAAAGTAATGAACATAATATGCAGATGAATTTTCAGTCATAATGAATGTTTTAAGCCCGTTGAATTTATCTTGCATATTACTTGCCCCATCATACCCTTGACCCCGTAAGCTTGATGTACTTAATTCATTTCTTGCAAAAGAAGATTCAATGACTGCTTTTAATGATGAAGCTGCTGTATTTTCTACATGCACTATCCCTCGAATGCACTCTATTACACTTTCTTTTTCATCAATATAACGTAAAACAATTACCATTTACTATTTGACTGAGGAATTCCGAGCTTCATCTACTAAAATTGAAAATAATTTGGCTTGGGTAATAGTTTAAATGATAATATTGGTAGTCTCTTTTGCCGCAGCCTGCACAATATCCCTTTGAATACTCGGTAGCTTTTAGGAGCATTTGGTAATACAACTTTACTGATTTTTTCATTATGATTGGCAAGAAATTGAAGGAGTTCAAGAAAGTTTTCTCGGTTGCTTGAATTAGAAGATTCATCATACCCACGAGAAGCTAAACCTTGCATTAACATGAATCTAATGCAATCAACCGACGCTTCTAAACGTGTTTGATAATCCATTCGAGCTTGGTTAGACTGAGTACACAAAACAACTTCAATGTGTTATTTTTGGTCCATCCAGTCTATACAAGCCTTCAAACATTAGTTGTGAACGCTGTTATGATTCCCAACATGAACAACAAATCCGTCTTCATGTATTCAATTTGTGGACCCTCCACTAACAAAAGCGCCATCGCCGCCTTGGTCTCCATGCTCATGCTTAAATAGGTAACGTCATAAACAAAATGCAGCATCTTCTACTATGTTGTACTCAAGACAATAACTATACTCTTGAAACCAGACACAAATAAATCTGCGTGACTCCTTTCCAAAAATTCTTGCTGAAAAATTATGATCTTTAGGTTGGAATGCTTTCTTTTGCAAATACCAGCGTCTAACTTTTTCTCTATCATTTGGATCATAGTCATTAATATTCTTTTGCAATCCTGGGTCCGCAGGAACGTCATCTACATTGAGCAATCTTTGCGGACTTACATTCTGTTTTTGTGATTGATCTATGACTTTTCTCTTCAAATATCCATCCATAACGTTCAGAGTTATGTATTCATTAAGAATTGAACATGTGTTTAAGATCTAACGAAGTAGACAACATTATAAAATAAACAACTGCACCATCAAACATTATAAAATAAACAAGGGGTTCAATCCCCAAAATTTAGAGCTCTGACTAATGAAATTAAACATGCATGAGCTCTGATCCTATTGGAAGTTGAAACATATGTCAACAAGGGGTCCAATCCCCAAAATTTGGCTCAATTAGAGTTAAAAATTCACTTAGAAGAATTGCGGAAGTGCAGAACTGGGCGGAAGTGTAGAACAAGGGGTCCAATCTCTAAAATCAAAGCCCTAAAAAATCAAAATCAAAATCCTAAAAAATTAAATTCGAGACATCAGACAGCGCATGCTGTTGCGTGACGCCGACCATCAGCGGCTCCGCCCATGCCCTAAATCTCGGGAAGAAATGAAGAATGCTATATTCTGATTCCTGGATCTGGTTCTAAAATCAAAAGTATATTACCTAAAAGGCTGAAACTCTGGATCTTTATTTTGGAAGAACTCTGGAAGAATGCTCACTGCTCAGGCTTTGGAAAAATGCTGGAGTTTGACACTTCGACTGTTCGACGCCTTCGACTTCGACAGATGGAGGAGACGACACCGGTGGTGGTGAAATCCTTGAAGTGGAACTGCGGAAGTGCAGAACTGGTCGGAAGTCGGCCAGTCGGTGCGAAAACAAGCCATGCGGAAGACAGGAGTGCCGAGTGTGCGTGAACCTGTTTTAATTAGTACCACAAAATCGGGAGTATAGCCGAAAAATTAAGCCCTATTTTAATTAGTACCATAAAATAGACATTTAATAATTTTTTTTTAGCGTGGACGGCCGCCCCACACTGGGCCTTTAATTGGCCTGACCATGTCCACAACACAAGAAGGAAGGCAAAAATAGGATTACGATTTTAACCTAAATCACCCAGAACTTATTTACTATTCATTAGTGTATTAAGCAACTTGTATTATTTATCATACATGCAAGTTAAGTTATGGGTTACGATTAAGAGAATCATGAACAGAACCATTTGTCAACTTCTCAATATTTTAAGAACTAATCCCAATCCGAGATCCATTAGAACCATTCAAATAATCAATTGAATTTAGTTCTGATTGGTGTTTTGTTCTGCAGAAAATTTTGCACACCCAAGTGTATACCAATTAAGGACTACCATTGGTGCTGATACATATAAAGCTCATTTTCTATTTTCTTCCCGCATACATTTATACTCATTATGAAAGTCACATATAATTAGAATTAAGCCCTTTTGTTTTGGTTCACTGGAGTGACTGTTTTGAACACCGTGATTCTTCATGAGAATGTAAATCATTAGTACCTTCTTACCTGTCTTTTTTGGTATTATCATAGGTGTAGCACAATGCTTGGGGGAGCTATATCACTCTTTTGGTCGAAGGATTACTTCAGGTTTGACTGAAACTGCCAATATTGTCACCAAGCTTTTGAAGTTTCATGAGGTAATTCATCCTGGATATGAAATAGCACTCTCTCATTGAAGTTCCCAGCAAACATACAGACATAGAAGCACACACATATCTTTAAATGCACAAGCATGCATACTTGTGGCATACACTCTATGCAAATACGACATATGAGTACATTTACAAATACGACATATGAGTACATTTACAAATACGACATATGAGTACATTTACAAATATGACATATGAGTACATTTACAAATACGGCATATGCATGATACAATTTCGTTCTTATGCCCGTGAGAAGCAATTATTTAACTTTGTTTAGAACCAAGGTCCAGCGGGATTGGGTGTGTGTGAGACCGCATATTTGGGCTTCCCCATCACGTTCCAGGTCTGGGTGTTGACCCCGGTGGGCCCCCCGTGTGGCGGAATACCCCCGCCATCCCGTGGATGGATTAGTCCCACATTGCCTGCAATGAGTGGTCCTTGGTGTTTATGTACCCCCGTCCCCCCTTCCTATCACCTCGGGGTTTTGGGAAGATGTGTTGTGACGGGTGGTTTCCACATGGTATCAGAGCCATCCCGCTGCGGGGGTGTGTTGAGAACCAAGGTCCAACGGGATTGAGTGTGTGTGGGACCGCATATTTGGGCTTCCCCATCGCGTTCCAGGTCTGGGTGTTGACCCCGGTGGGCCCCCCGTGTGGCGGAATATCCCCGCCATCCCGTGGATGGATTAGTCCCACATTACCTGCAGCGGGTGGTCCTTGGTGTTTATGTACCCCCGTCCCCCCTTCCTATCACCTCAGGGTTTTGGGAAGATTTGTGGTGACAGGTGGTTTCCACATGTTATCAGAGCGAGGTTGGTATGTGCTAGTGGACGGGTGGTCCCGCGTGCGTGGTTTGAAAAGTTCAGTAAGGTGGTATGTGCTAGTGGTTTCACTCGGAGCTCGGCTGATTTTTCTCTCTTCACCCGACACCGGTCAACCGGGACTGTGATTATTCTGGTCTACGTCGATGATATCCTGATTACTGGCGACGCCCTGGCAGGAATACAACAGATCAAGGAACAATTGAATTCTGCCTTTCAGACCAAAGATCTGGGCAACCTTCGGTACTTTCTTGGGCTCGAGGTCGCCCGACGCCCTGATGGTCTTGTATTATCTCAAAGGAAGTACTGTATGGATCTCCTTCGTGATGCAGGTTATTCTGGGAGCAAACCTGCGGAGACTCCTATGGACGCAAATCACAAGCTCTCGGCCCATAACTCTGACTCTGACAAGCTGCTTACAAATCCGGAATATTACAGACGCTTGGTTGAGAAGCTGATCTACCTTACGGTGACTCGACCAGACATCTCATTTGCTGTGGGAGTTGTGAGCCGTTTCATGCACGCTCCTCGGACATCTCATCTTCAAGCTGTCGAGCGCATCCTTCGATATCTCAAGATCGCCCCCGGACAAGGACTCGTGTACAAGCCATCCACATCTCTATCTCTTGTCGCGTATTCTGACGCTGACTACGCAGGATCTATTGATGATAGATGCTCCACAACTGGATTCTGTACTTACTTTGGTGGACACCTCATAACTTGGCGTTGCAAGAAACAGAATGTGGTTGCGTGTTCCTCTGCCAAAGCCGAGTACCGGGCTATGGCTGCTGTTGTCTCTGAGCTAACCTGGCTTGAAGGCCTTCTGAGAGACTTAGGTGTTCGTCTCTCATCTCCGACCACCTTATTTTGCGACAGTCAGGCCCAATTCATATTGCCAAGAATCCGGTTTTTCACGAACGAACAAAGCATATCGAAGTTGACTGTCACTTTATCCGGGAAAAAGGTACAGTCAAAGAAGATAGATTTGGAGCATGTTCCTGCTAGCGACTAAGTTGCGGACATCCTGACGAAAGCTCTCTCCAGGCCGCTATATTATCAGTTCTTATCCAAGCTTGGTGCCTACGACTTGTACACTCCAACTTGCGGGGGAGTGTTAGAAAAGCCCATTTAAGGGCCCATGTTGTTTCTTCTTTCTCTCTCCTTATATTAGTCCCACATCATGTATTAGGATTTCTCCCTTCCTTCTTCTCCTATATAAGTGTGTGTATACTTGTAACTATTACTTGAATGAAGATATACAAGATTTTGAGCTTATTTCTACAAACTTCAAAGAGTAGTAATGCAATCAGAATACTATTTGACTTGAATTCTTAATGTCTCTTTGTACATCAGTTGTTGAAGAGCTATTTTTGTTTGTATTAAATTTTCAAGATATTACTGCGGGTGATGCATTTTTAAATAATATATTCAATTGTTAATTTAAAATCTGACAAACAGGGGTTCAAGTTGAGTTGAGCCGGTTCGGGAAAAAAGCTCAATTCGAGCTTGAGTTTGTGAAGCTCGAGCTCGATTATGAGCCGAGTTCGATCTCACATGTTTTTGTTCGTTAGCTTGCGAGCTTTTATTTGTTTTTTAAAAAATAAATTAAAAATATATAGAGGGTTCAGGAGCCCAAAAGCTCATGAGCAGCTCGATCTCGACTCAAGGTCGTGAGTTCGAAAGCTCGAGCTCGATAAATAGGTCTTGAACTTGAGCTCGAGCCCGAGCCAAGTAAAATGAGTTTGTCGAGCTTCAGCTCAAAATGGTTAGCTTGATCTCAAAATGGTTAGCTCAATCTCGATCTCAGAACAGTTAGTTCGAGCTCAAAATGGTTAGCTCGAGCTCAAAATGGTTAGCTCGAGCTCAAAATGGTTAGCTCGAGCTCGAGCTTGGAAATTTTGTCAAGCTCGGCTCGAGCTTGACTCGTTTGCACCCCTACCTACAAGTATGACAAACAAACTACCTGTTTTACAATGAGAAGGGGAGATAGGAGGAAAAATAAGCGAAGTTTATCTCTTTTGGGACAGGTATTATCATTTAAAGACATTTGGGCTAACTATTCTTCAAGGAATAAGAGGGGAACATTGTCAAAATTTCCGGACCAAATAGAATTTTGGTACCCAATATAAACAATCCAATTGTTAATTTAGAATATGAAAAGATTAGCAATAGTTGAATCTATTGTACCAAGAAAGAGGAAGTGTAATGCCGTCTGTCTTAGGTGAGCACTAAGCAAAGAGAGGATTTAGAAGGCAAAACTCTCAAAGGTCCATTCAGTCGCTAATCTAAACTGCCCACATCATCCTCCCCGGGTTGTTGAGACCCGTTCTCAAGTTAAAGACTTGATTTCTGTACAACTTATTCTTCATTACTCTCATAACATGCATGTAAGCCAAAATATTACATGTTAGCGGCCCATGGTATCCTCCTCACAAATTAAATTTGTATATATTGTACTTGTTCTGCTCGAGAACATTGTGAGATCATGGATATTTTAGTCACGACGACATTCAACTATTTGTCTGTCATAATACAATCAGAAAAGGGTCTATCAAGGAAAAACAACAACACCAAGCCTTTATCCCACTATATGGATTCTTTTGCCGCCATTGTGCCCTATCTTTTGTCATAATCTCACTAATGCCTAAGTACATCATGTCTTTCTTTATGGTTTCATTGCAAGTCTTTATTGGTCTACCCCTCCCTCGTCTAGCATGTCTAGTGACTAGAGTCTCACAACGCCTAACAGGTGCGTCTAATGGTCTCCTTTGTACGTGTCCAAACCATCTTAGACGAGCTTCTTGCATCTTCTCTGAAATTGGTGCTACTCCTGTCTTATCCCTGATGCTTTTATTCCTAATTTTATCCAATCTCGTGTGTCCACACATCCACCTAAGCATTCTCATCTTCACAACTCCCATTTTTTGCTCATGTCACACTTCACCGCCCAACACTCAGAACCATAGAGCATCGCGGGTCTAATTGCAGTACGGTAAAACTTGCCCTTAAGTTTTAGTGGTACTTTACAATGACATAAGATTCCTGACGCGCCTCTCCACTTCAACCAACCTGTTTGGATTCTATGAGTCACATCTTTATCAATACCTCCTTTTGAACTATCGATCCAAGATATTTAAAACACTCACTACGAGAAATATCTTGATCACCCAACTTAATAACGAAGTCATCTGTTCTTCTTGTACTGGTAAATTTAAGCTCCATATACTCCGTCTTTGCCCTGCTCAACCTAAAACCCTTCTTTTCTAAAGTATCTCGCCAAAATTCAAGTTTTGCGTTTACACCCTCACGAGTCTCATCAACCAAAACGATATCATCCGCAAACAATAAACACCAAGATATTACTTGTTGGATATCTGGTGAGTTCATCTAAGATAAGGGTAAATATATAAGAGCTTAAAGCTGAACCTTGATGTAATCCAAAAATGATAGGGAATTCCCGTGTTAATCCTCCAGATGTCTCACCCTTGTCACTGAATTTGTATACATATTTTTGATTATGTCAATATATGATACATTTGCACTTTTCTTTTCTAAGACTTTCCATAAGATCTCTCTTAGACTCTCCATAAGATCTGTCTTGGAACTCTATCATAAGCCTTCTCAAGATCAATAAACAACATATGCAAATCTTGTTTTCTTTCTCGATAGTTGTCAATAAGTTTCCTCAAGAGATGTATAGCTTCCATGGTCGACCTCCCTGACATAAATCCAAATTGATTCTCCGAGATGTTAGTCTCTCATCTTAATCTTCTTTCTATTACTCGTTCCCATAGTTTCATGGTATGACTCATCATTTTAATTCCTCTGTAATTAACACAATTTTGTAGATCTCTTTTATTCTTATACAAAAGTACCAAGATATTTTTTCTCCATTGCTCTAACATCCTTTTTGACTTCAGTATTTTATTGAAAAAATATGGAAGACACAAAATTTTTTCATTTCCTAGACATTTCCATACTTCAATGGGTATATTGTCTGGCCCAATCGTCTTTCCATTTTTCATCTTATTTAGATCATTTTTTACCTCTGATAGTTGAATTTTACGATAAAACATTATGTTTTTATACTTCTCTGATTTACTTAACTCTTTCAATTTCAATTCATTGTTATTTGTTTCATTATAGAGTTGATAAACGTTTCTTTTTCATTGCTCTTTAATATCCACATCATCCGTCAAAACGGTATCTGTCTCATCTTTTATGCATTTTACTTTACTTAAATCTCTTGTCTTACTTTCTGTACCTCAAGTAATTTTATATATGTCTCACTCTGCATTTTTTGTATCTAGTCGCTTATAAACTTCTTCATAAGCTTGACGTTTTGCTTTACTTATTGTCTGTTTAATTTCTTTTTTGGTGATTTTATACCTGACTACGTTTTCATTATTCTTAGAAGCGTAGAGTGATTTATAGCCGACCCTCTTTGCCCTCACTTTGTCTTGCACTTCCTCTTTCCACCACCAAGATTCTTTATTTGGGGCCGCACAAGCTTTTGATACTTCAAGTATGTTCTTTCCACTTATCCTTAAATGTGAAGACATAACTTCCCATGAGGTATTAAAATCAACATAAAAGTCATCAACTACTTGTTCCATAACTGCCTTCTTGAAAACAACATGCTTTTCCATCTTCAAATTCCACCACCGAATTTTTTGCAATATTTTTGTTCTTGTCTTAAATTTATTATATTTAATTTGTACATCTAACTTCACTAACGTATATTATGTTGTCAAACTTTCTCATGGTATGACTTTACAATCCTTACAAATCATTGTATCTATTTTATGAGTCATTAAATAATCAATTTGTGACTTATTTGGTATGCTTTTAAATGTAATTAAATGTTCTTTCCTTTTTATGAAAAGCGTATTTGATACAATTAGCTCATGTGTTACGACAAAGTCTAAAATAGTTTGTCATTCTTCATTTCTTTCTCCATAACCGTATCCTCCATGAACGGTTGTGTAATCTACAATGAAATTGTAAAAAAAATGTTAAGAGCATTAAATAAAATTTATTAGAAATATTCATGTGTAACTATGTAAGTGTGCAGATAGCGGATAAATAGAATGTATTATTTTTTAAAATATAATGGAAATAAAAAATTTTCATGAGGAGATAATTGAAAAATTAGTGAGCAGTTGAAGCAAGAACAATGTGAGTTGAGACTATGTTACACATGCACGTATTAGTAGTATGGTTGTAATTTCTATTTTAAATAATATGCATTATGGTTAATGTGAGCTCCCCTCCCTATATAAGGAAGTGGCATGAGAATGTTTGTTTTCATCTTTTGATCATTTAGGGTTTTGAGATCTCCATTTTGGAGAAGGAGTTATAAGAGGAGTCAACTTCTCGATGTTGGGCACAAGCATACCTCACGATTTTATCAAACTTATTTCTTCCATTACAAGTGTTATTTTTCGATTGGTAACATTTGGTCCGAGCTTGCCTCCCCGTCTGCATTGACTGCTGCGGGTTTGTTCCGTTTTAATATTGGCGTCGACATCTGCACGAGCTTGCATCACGTTCCCTCCAACGACGATTGAGCCCTCCAACTGGGCTATTTGTCTCCTACCTTTGCATCGACAACGCAACTCGTCTCTGTTGCTCGACGACATTGGTGCGCATCCCCCGCTCCGCTAGATCCAGCGCTTGCCAGATCGAGCTTCTCGTCGACCGCTCCGCCTGCTCCAGTCCCGGATCCGTTTGTTCCTTTAGCCAACATCGTTTCCGTTCGTTCCTTTGGCCACTCCGCTTGCTCTAGGCCAGATTTGTTCATTCCTCCGCCCGCTCCGCCTGCTCCAGGCCCGAATCCGTTCGTTCCTTCAGCCATCATCGATTTCGGCATGTCCCCTGCTTGCTCCCTTCTCAGCACCGCCGTCCAGCAGTCCTCTACTCCGTCAGCCGCATTCCGCTCCCTTCTCAGCAGCGCCGATCGAATCTTGTGCCAAAGGGCCGTATGGAATCCGACGTGGAAGCCCTCGAACATGCCCTCACCTCCATCAATGCTCGTCTCGAGATCCTCAGACGCAGCATGTCTCCACAACAATTTATCGGCATGGAAAGGTCCGCTGGCTCCGCCAGTCCTCTCCCGACCTCACCTGAACAACTCTCACGGAGGCCCTCATGTAGTGGTATGATCACCGCTACTCCGAATCCATGATTGAGCGCCTTTGTGGAGACCATTAGACCTGCTACACTGACTCTTATGTTGATTCATTTATCAAGTTGGTTATCCATGTTCCAGGTCTTCCAGTTAACCATTACTTGGCCTACTTCATGCACGGCTTACAACCCCACATCAAGCTGACTTCCTGGCGTCGTCGCTGGAACTGCGAGGGCTGACTGAACTTCGTTTATGTAGGGGGGTGACCAGCGACCGAAGATCGATCTAGACGGTTCGTCCCTGGAACGGGAGCAGCACCGTGTGCAGCACGACTAAAAACGACGGGATCAGATTTGACGCAAAAATGACGAGAGCGCGTATCTGTTACGAACAGCCGTAGAGCTGCAAGTAGGGGGTTAGCGCGTGCGTCAGTGGAAGAGGATGGCTGTCTCTGATACCAAGTTATTACCGGTCTACTTCCGTAACAATGACAACTCGCCGGAATAGTGGCAGGAGGCGGTGAGGATGGTGGGGGATGATACAACGGAGCTTTAATCGCGGCTGCCTAAGCGAGGTTGCTCGTTAGAGGAGATAGCCACCAAGATCTCACAACAAGGTGACAATAACTAGATTTCATTCATTCATACCATGCATACAATGCAATGACACTCATAATACTGACCTAAAGACATAATAATAAAGATAAAAGGGCTTGATGCTTGAGACCCATAACAACTCGTAACAACATGCAACTATTAACTTGGTCGCCACTGCTGATTTCAGTCTTTTCACCTTTTTCTTCTTATGTTAATGTCAGGATTTTGTACGACAAGATGCTTTGCGAATGCTTGAGAGTGCACTGGAAGGCTCTGGTCCTGGTGGTCCATCTGCTGCTTATTCAGAATTTTTCAGGATCATAATGCGATTAGGTGTGAGTGACAAGGCATTTATTGTCAGGTATGCTGCAGCAAGATGCTTGAAAACTTTTGCCAGCATAGGTTGTCCTGGTCTCGGAACGACTGAGCTTGAAAGTTCAATGTCACATTGTGTCAAGGTATAGATTCAATCTTATTTTGCATAAGTTATTTTTTATCGACCAAAACATAATTTTATCTCTTAGTTTCGTATATCATTTTATTTATATGAATCATTGCTTTGCATTTGGTAGTTTCTAACCATGTAAATGGACTGATATTTCCTTAGGCTCTGGAGGATCCTGTCTCTTCTGTTAGGGATGCATTTGCTGAAGCTCTAGGTGCATTACTTGCTCTTGCAAGGAGTCCAATTGCACAGGTATACAATACCATTTCTATTTGGTTCATTCATTCATTTTTATCGTGATCTTTCTTACAAAGACAAGATATTGTTACTTTGATGGAAAGGTGAATAAAAAAGGAAAAGATCTCCTCGTTCCTGCAAAGAAATTGGAGGATAGTTTACAGAAATATCTTGTGTCACCTTTCAGTAGAGGTAATTAAATTTATATTGATTGAAATTTCTCTTTTGCAGTACTCATCCGTATGATTAATGATTCTCTATCCATTGACAATTTCTCCTTTCTTGAAATCACAACCCGATTTTCTTTTTGGTTGCTCATCTATCATGTACCCATTTTGGTGCTTTGTTGGAGGTAGCGATAAAGACGGAGATACACGGGGCTAACCCCAGAATGAAGAAGGAGATGAGAAGAACCAAAGGGAGAGAAGAGGGGACTAGAGAAAAGGAGAAGAGTTAGAAAGATAAATTTTGATTTAATTCTTGCATCCCCAATACATGACCCAATGGTCCCCTTATTTAACATCCCCGATGACATGGGAGCAAATATCTAAAAAAAAAATTTGTGTGAATATTAAAACACTAGGATTCTAATAACCCATAACTATGACTCGACTCGACTCGTATACCTCGACTTGTTACGACTTGACTCGACTCATATACCTCGACTCGTTACGACTCGACTCATACATCTCGACTTGATACCCAAAGACTCATAGTAATATATCTGCTGGATAATTGACAGCGTGGGACCCATAACATTCCACCCGTCTTTTAAATTGAGTTTGCCCTCAAGCTTGAATGGTGCTTGGATGACTTGATCATAAGACTCTTTGATATCCCCCAGAACAACTCCTGGTAGCGTGTTGCTATAGCGGAGGCTGCATCAGGCGCCAGGTCGTCAACGTGCTCCTCGATGATATACAAGACTGCACAGAGCGGGTTCGACATCAGTATGTGCTGAGAAACTACCAGACATATCTGGAGGTGAGGCGAGTGTGCCTGCTGGACGGTCGAGGGTAGTGAAAAATCGGGTTGTATGTGAGCCGCGAAGATGAGAAGTTGCGATACTGACTGAGAAACGGTCGGTGGAAGTAGTGGATCTCGAGGGGTCGGCAGAGCAGGTGGCCGGAGTAGAGGCCGCAAAATGGAGACCGCGGGGAATGGCGATAGTGACACAAAATGTGATGGCACCCGCGCTAGACAGGGAGGTGACGATGCCGATGGTGTAAACTGTGCGGCGGGAACCACTGAAGCCGATGGTTGAGTGACATAAATTGTGGAGAGCGGCAGCGCTTCATCAGGTATCAGTGGAGGCAATGACTGCTTTTGTGGAATCAACGTTGTGGGAGGTAAAAGCTGTGACTAGAGGCATCTTGTAGGGATCGACAGTGACAGTAATTGCTTCGATGTCCTTGGTGGAGCAATCCTTCGCAGTGGCTGGATCGACCAAGCTGGGATGGAAGTGGCGACAACTTATGTTATTAAAGGGGCGCCTGAGGTGCCAGGCGAACCAGGTGCACAACCCCCCGCCTTTGCCAGGCAGAGGCTGGCGTTGTGCCTGAGGCGCGCCTTAGGTGCACCCAAGACACACCCAAGGCGCACCCATGTGCCTAATTCATTGAATTTCAGCGAGTTGGACGCCCAATTGACCGACAAGGTGTTCATTTTGCTGATTGAGCGCCCAATTCAGTGATTTTTTTTTTCATTTTTGCACCTTATGTGGCTCAGGCGCGCGCCGGTGCCTTGCGCCTAATCTGCAGGACCCCTTTGCAACTCGGTGCGCCTTGCGCCTTTAACATCGGCGGGAGCATGCTCTGTCTGGGATTATGACTGCATTGGTGGAAGCAGAACCTCAAAATGTACCGACAACACCAATCAATCGATGTGGTCGTTGAGTTGCGACATGAAGACCAACATCTCCCATAGCATCGGACCGAGGGCGGCCTCTTCCGTAACACTTATCTTCTTGTCCAACATGATAAGTAATTGAGTAATTCATCAAATTAAGAATTGATATAGTAAATGAATTAATTACATGGCATCTTGATAAAGTTGTTGTTTGGAGAGCCCAACTAGACCCAGAAAAGACTTGTAGCATGCAATATGCGGCGCGCGGCGCAAGGAACACGACATACACGAGAACGATAGAGTGTGAGACTCGATAAAGGTTCTATGGTGTTAGTGCATGCATGATACGATGGAGCGTCCGCGAACAAAAAGCGTAGGGTTCGATCTTGACTATGGAAGGAGGTCGATGATGCCGCATGCTGTCGAGGGTGTCAAAGCTGTCACGACCCGTCTAATAGCAAAAATTAGAGTCCGCTATGGGCGGGTCGTGATGCCACAAACATGGGGAAAAGAAACTCCATGTCTGTTAGGAGGGAGCTGATTTAGTAATATTAGATTTAAAATAAATAATTCAGTGAAAAATACATTATTTTTATGCGAAAGTTTTAGAGTATAACAATGAAAATTTCGATGCACATGCTTTTTTAATAGAACTCATGACAAACAGTTCTGTCACAATTTTTTATGCAATTGAAATCCCAAATAAATGTACATGCAATAATATCAAATTCTAGTATATAATTTTTTAGCATAATAGTTGTCCATGATATAAGTGAAAATGTCATATCATAATTATTACAGAAAAAACATTATTCCTACAGTACAAGAAATAAAACATAGAACCTGACACAACAATAAATAAGATAAACCTCTAGAAACACAGGAACTCGACAAAGATCGGACTCAAGTAGCAGACGACATAGTCACATACGTTAAAACAAATTTCAAAATAAGAGAGAAAAAGGCTCGGAACATTGATTAATGCAAGCAAAAAAAACATAACTAGTAAGCGAATAAAAAATATACATGTACTAGTTTTTCAAATTCAGATTTAAGCTTATTAAAGATTCAAGTTCAGATTCAAGAGTTATCAGAGTTTCAAGTTCAAGGTGTTGCATTAACTAGACACAATATTTCAATGTTCGCTTATGACATTAATGAATTAGATAATATACAGTGATTATGTTGAGTTCGGTGCCCAAAGTTTCCTGCAAGCCCTTCATAGTAGTTGACACAAATCTCGAGTCACGATCTGATACAATCCACAAAAGAATCCCATGGAGTCTAACAATCTCTGATGCATAGATCCGAGCCATCTTCTCAGTGGAATGACCTTCCTTATACCGGATGAAGTGAACCACTTTAGTTATACGATCAACGATGACCTAAATCACATCATGCCCCCTCAGAGTGCGGGACAAACTTGTGATGAAGTCCATGAAGATATCTTCCCCCTTCCATTCAGCGATATGCAGAGGTTACAAAAGACCACCAGGATGCTGATGCCAAGCTTTCACTTTCTGGCACGTCAGACAATGAGAGATAAAGCGAGCTATGTAATTCTTCATATCATGCTACCACACAATCTAATTTAAGTCATGATACATCTTATTATTGCCCGAGTGACCAGATGTGCATGAATCATGAGTTTCATGACATATATGATCAAACAATTCCGGAACATCAGGAATGCAGAGACGACCGAGATGGAGAAATCCGGAAGAGTCTCAAGTTTAACCTTTTGGCGAATGCGCTGGAGTACAGGATCAGATTACTGTAAATCTTTTATCTGTTCTACCCATAACGGACAAAAAACTTCTTGACCCTCCGGTGAGTTGAATATGTCCATCCGTTCAAGGTCATCAATCAAAGGTGCAAGAGTAATTGACATGGGTGCACAAGAGGAAACAAAATGCCGTCGACTCAACGCATCGACTACCGAATTGGCTTTACCTAGAACATACATGAGCTGCAAGTCATAATCTGCTATGAATTTGATCCATCGCCTCTTACAAAGGTGAGATTTTTCTGAACAAAACTATACTTCAAGCTCTGATGGTCAGTGTAGAAGTGACACTTCCATCCATAGAGATAATGTCACCAAAGTTTCAATGCAAACACTACTGCAACGAATTTCAGATCATAAATGAGGTAGTTGTGTTCATGAGTTTTCAATTTTCTCGACGCATAAGCGATAACACGATCATCCTGCAGCAAGACACATCTCAATCCAACTCTGGAAGCGTCAGTGTACACCAAAAAATCTGTTCCCTCTGAAGGAAGAACTAAAACTGGCACTGAGCACAAACGTTGTTTCAATTCCAAGAAGGCCTGCTCACATTGATCTGACTACTCGAATCTAACATGCTTTTGAGTTAGCTTTGTTAGTAGAGCATCAAGAGAGGATCAGTAGTAGCCTGCCAATCCAAGGAATTTGTGAATTTTTGTAGGATTGAAAATCGCTTCCTCTCCATAAATGTAGAAATCTTGGCAGAGTCAATAGAGAGTCCATCTCCTGAAATTATATGCCCCAAGAAGTCAACACGATCTAGCCGGAACTCACATTTCGCCAGCTTGTTATAGAGTTCACTGTTGGCGAAGTATAGAGAGAGTGAGCCTAAGATGTGCAGCATGATCCTCACGACTCTTGGAATTGACCAGGATATTATCAATAAATACGATGATGAACTTATCCAGATATTCACGAAAGACACAGTTCATCATATCCATACACAACAGAAGGTGCGTCAGTCAAATCAAAAAGACATCATTAAGAATTCAAAATGTCCATACCGAGTCTGAAAGAAGGTCCTGAGAATGTCAGATTCCTTGATATTCAGTTAATGGTAACTTGATCCAAGATCTATCTTGGAAAATGCGGTAAAACTCTTAAGCTGGTCAAAGAGATCATCAACACGCAGAGGGGGTTACTTATTCTTAACTGTTATCTTGTTTAGATCTCGGTAATCAATGCAAAGTCTCATGGAACCATCTTTTTTTTTCACGAAGGTAATGTGGGATCCCTAAGGTGAAGAGCTAGGACGAATGTAGTCACACTCAAGCAATTCATCCAATTGCGATCTAAGCTCTTCTAGTTCGCGCATGGCCATACAGTACGAAGATTTAGATATGGGGCGCGTTCCAGGCTCTACGTCAATGGAGAACTCCACATCTCGATCAAGAGGCATCCCAGACAATTCGACAGGAAAACATAAGGAAATTTAGAGATAATTGGAATGGATTCGAGTTGAGAAGAGACATAATCCAAAAGCAAAGCATATACAAAATACATAGAGCATACTTGACTAAGAAGGCGAGTGACGCGCACAACAAAAATTACTTTCATGTGGCCGCGGTTCTGAACATGAACGCTGTAGTCCTTGCTATCGATCTGAGATTGACTCTATTTGCCACACAGTCCAGTTTCGCGTTATACGTAACCAACCAATTCATGCCCAAGATTACATCAAACTCTGTCATATCCAGAATTATGAGATCGACTGAGACTCGCAATTCACCAAGCATGGTCAGAAAATTGAGAATGCCCATATTCGAAATGTGCAGATGACCAGGCACACAAATCTCATAAGAGACCTCAAGTGGAGAAGTAGGCCAACAATGAAGGTCCATAATATGACGTGAGATAAATGAATGAGATGCACCAGAAAAAAAATCCGTATCCACTTATTCTTGACCCTTAATCTCCATAGAAATGGAAATTATAGTCGCAATTCATGATTGTTCGATACTAAGACAACTAAAATAAGATGCAGAAAACTACTAACAATGTATTACATACTAGAGATGATGTCAATAGACGCAAGCGCCTCGCTTTGAGAGATGACGGTCAACACAACTTTACCCTTCTCCTGCACTCCCGAAACAGATTGCAAATGCTGAGAGGGAATTAGACTTCTTGTCATTAGGTAGTATTTCATATGATGCCTAACTTGTCCACATCTATAACTAGCATTCTGCTTACGGTGACAGTCCTTCAGCAGGTGAAGCTTCTTGCCTTATAGTAAGCACAAATAATGGAGGTAGCGTCAAGCGTCATCTGAGGTTGCTGTGTAGGAACAACCATCTTCTGCTTCTTCAAGAGGGTGCGACGGATTTGCGCGATATGACCCATCTTATGGCATAAGGCACATACCTTTTTGGACTTGTGGCCTTGCTCCTGAGATGGAGCACCCTTTTGCTTGTGAGCAGAGGTGGTGGCGTTGCTTGTACCATGTTGGACCTTCTTGGCAGTACAGTCTAACTCAATAGCCTCCACTTGCAAGGCAGCTCCCACAGTCTTGGCATAGGTGGTGACGTCATGAGCTACCACATACTGGAGGAAATCACGACGAAGACCTTGACAAAGCGACTGATCTTCTTGGTCTCATCTGTCAAGGAGGGATAGACAAGAGAATTCCTTTTTGTACTCGGCCAATGTCCCGCCGGGCTGCTAGAGGGACAATAACTTCTCAGCTAGCATTTCCCGCTCCATGGAAAAGAGAAACTTCTCCAGGATCGCTTCTTTGAATTGACCCCAGACCATGGTGACAGAATTGGGGAGATTGCGACGCTGCAGCCACCAAGTGTAAGCATCATTGGTCAGCTGGTAGGCCTCGGGAAGAACCTTCTGAGCTTCCGGAACTCAAACATTCTCAAAGTGCTTCTCCATCTGGGAGAGCCACTTAGAAATGACGAAGTGGTCACAATTGCCATTAAAAGATGATGACTTTAACATCTTGAATGCAAGATTATCTGCCATCGCTGCAGGAGGAGCAATCAGATCTGACGCAAGCGGGGTCTCCAGGGTTGCAACAAGTGGGCCGGTTCCGAGATCAGATGCAGGAGGGGTGGCTCCAGGAGGGGCCGAAGTGATAACTACTTGAGCTGTCCCTACGCGGCCAAAACCAGAGGCTGGATCAGGAGTTTGACAATCCTCTTCTAGGCGAGTGAGAGTCCAGAATCTGCTTCAGAAGCTGGGCAGTGACATCTTCAGAAGCTCCCCCTGCAGAAGAGATATTCTGCATGCGTTGCGACCGCGCAGGAGCAATCTAGAAAGAGATACACAAGAATTAGATAAGATTTGTGGTCAAGCAGCACAAAAAGGATTGAGACTAGAAATTCTAATACTTTGGTGCTGTCAGATGCGTAAATCATGTAATAATTACAATATTTTCACAGGACAACTGCTAGGTAAAGATTATGCAAATACAACAATAAAAATCACGTGCAATAACAAATAATTTGTAAATCCATGTGTGTACAATCATCATCTGTTGTTCTTAGCTTAACACTTGTACAGTGAATTATGCTATGCATGCAATGCAATTGTGGCTAAAATTCATTTCTAAGAATTTTCATGAATGAATTTAAGTGCCCATATCACTTAACATATCATGCATATTATGTTTCTAATGTCATCACACTTGAAAATATTAAATTACTCATAATCATTTAATATTCGCAAACGATGTATATCCTAGTGGAAATTCATATGCACATAAATGTTAAGTTTGCCCATAACCCCTTAACATTCGTATGCATATTACTCATGCTTATGAGTGTAGTGTGAGTGTTTCAGTCGAGAATAACGTATAACAAGAAGGTGAGTCAAGAAATGATGCGTGCATATATATATTTATATAATGAAATTCAAAATATGTGAAAATTTATAAGATATTTTATCATTAAAAACTCTCTGATACCAACTGTCACAATCCGTTTAATAACTAAAATCAGTGTGCGCTACGGGCGGGTCGTGATGTCACAGATATAGGGAAATGAAACTCAATTATTTTTAATGAAATAATTTAATGAAAAATACATTTTTTATACGAAAATTTTAGAGTATAACAATGTAAATTTAAATGTACATGTATTTTTAATAGAACTCACGACACACAGCTCTGACACAATTTTTTATGCAATGAAAATCCTAAAGAAATGAATACGCAATAATATTAAATTCTATTACATAATTTATTTAGCCTAGCAGTTGTCCATGATACAAGAAAAAATATCTGTTCATAATTATTACAGAAAAAAATATTATTCCGACATTACATGAAAAAAACATAGAACCTGACACAACAATAAATAAGATAAAGCTTCAGAAACACATTTACTTGCCACAGATTGGGCTCAGGTAGCAGGCGGCGTAGTCATGGTCACTAACTGATTTTTAGGCATCATAGATTTTGGACAGAAATTCCACGCTCTTGCAGTCATCCCATGACGTCGATTCCATGGATCCTTGGTGCTGAAACTAAGGTATCTATCATCCCACTACCCATAACTAACTTCCCACTCGTAACCTTCCAAAATTACTTACAACTGCTACTAACCGCTGCTATGTATTGCTGTAACAACCAAATATTCTCTCCCACCTCTACCACCTCTGGCCACTATCTTGGCCCGTCTCCCTTCCTCCACCACCTTCTCTACTCTTCAATAACCATATTGTTGATAGGAGAAAGATCTCAATTGTATATACATTAATAATAGTGTTGTACATATATACATATATTTTAGAGGGTGCTCACAATACCCATGGTGAGCCTAAGCTATCTCTATCACAGACAGTTTGGACAATAATGGGCATGCTGGGTCCGTGTCTGCAGTTTAATCATCAAATTTGCAATTTGCTGTTCGGAAGGAATAAAAGAAAGAACAAGAGTGTCACAACCATAATACTCACATAGGAAGAAAGCATCCACCCCGATATGCTTGGAGAGTGAATGTTTCATCGAGTTTAGAGTACTCTGAATGACATCCGTGTTTTCACAGTAGAGTGGAGTGACATCTGAAGAAGAGAAACCAAGGTTCTCACGAAGCCGACAGGGCCAAATAATATCCTCTTCGGTGGTAGCTATAACCCGAAGCTCAGCCTCAATACTAGAGCGAGAGACACCAGTCTGTTTCTCGAACTTCCATGCAATATGTGAAAAACCCAAGAACAAACTTAAACCAATGACAGAGCGGTGGTCAACAAAATCAATGTCCATGTAGCATCTAAGTAAGCACAAAGCTGTAGAGAACTACCGCTGGAGAAGAAGAGATCACGAGAAGTCGTCGCCCGGAGATAGTGCAAGAGCCACAACAGGTGACCATAATGCACATAGGTAGGTGCACTAACAAACTGACTCAACACATTAACATATACAATGTCGAGCCGAGTAATATTAAGGTAAACAAAATTCCATACGAGATGATGATAGTAAGTAGGATCAGAGAGTGGAACCCCATTATCTGGATGTAGCTGAAGGTGAAGTTCCATAGGGGTGTCTACAGTGCGAGAGTCAGATAGAACAGCCTAAGCTAAGAGATATGATGTGTAACGATGCTAAGAGAGCTGAAACCCGCTGTCTGTAGAACTGACCTCAAGGACGAAGAAGTAACTAAGCTGTCTAAGGCCAGTCTTCTAAAACTGTTGCTGAAGGTGGTGCTCGACGAAGACCACATGAGAATGATCATCGCCGGTAATAATCATATCATCCACATAAAGTAACAGAAGTGTGCTGCCACGAGCGGAGGAGTGCATAAACAGAGCTGGATCATGTGGATCCTGCTGAAAACCGATAGCTGTAATGGCCGAGCTGAAATGTGCAAACCACGAGCGAGGCGCTTGCTTGAGCTCATAAAGAGCTCACCTCAAGCGACAAACAAGGCCCGAGGGAGAGGAGAAACCAGGAGGAGGAAGCATGTACACCTCATGTTGAAGATCACCGTGAAGAAAGACGTTTTTCACGTCGAGCTGAGATAGAGTCCTACGACGAACATATGCGACTGCAATAAGAGTACAACTCGTAATCATGTGAGTGATTGGAGCAATGGTCTCGTCGTACTCGCGTCCCTGCTCTTGCTGAAAACCATGGGCCACAAGACGAGTCTTGTACCTCTCCACAAAACTATCAGAGCGAGTCTGGACCTTGAAGACCCACTTGCAAGTAATTGGAACAACACCGGGTGGAAGAGTGACAAAATACCAGGTACGAGTGTGCTGAAGTGCCTTTAACTTAACAAACATGACAACATGTCACTTAGGTATTTGAGCAGTCTGACGATAGGAAGTTGGCTCTGGAGTACTGCAGATAGTAGCAGGAAGGGCAGACATGTACAATAGTAAGGTAGCAAGACTAAAGCGGTCTAGAGGATTTCTCTCACGAAGTGGGTAGTGACGCGTTTTAGGATCATCCACAAGACACTCACTGGAGGAGATAAACACTGAGTTTGGGGGCACTGGTGGCAAATGAATAGAACGAGGACGACGAGTGTAGTGATATGGAAGAGGAGGGACACTGTTTCCAATGAATAACTCGTTAGAGGGAGAAATGGATGACGAAGGAGAGGGGTGAGGAAGTGACGGAGTAGACTACGACAAGGGAAGCAGAGGCGGACATGCCAGAGAGGAGAATACATGAGGAGTGGAAAACTGCACGTTAGAGGGAGTAACAGATGAATGTGAGGTCGAGGGGATAAAAGACACAAAGAAAGGGCGAGACTCGTCAAAGGTGACATCACGTGAGATGCGAAGACGACGTGCAACATGGTCATAACATCGATAACCCTTGTGCTCCGTGCTGCATCCAAGAAAAGCAGAGAGCTTTGTGCGCTCACGTGGAGGGAGTAGAACATAGCACTGACAACCAAAAATACAAAGATGAGTGTAGCTTGGGGGTCGAGAGTATATAACTCACTAGGACTCCGGCCCTTCAGGAAAGTGGAAGGTTACAGGTTAATATGATAAACAATAGTGGAAACTAGTATCAGAGGGGAGAATATTGCCATCTGCTACCACGATGCTAAGATCAGAATAGACATGCTGACAGGATAAGAAGTTGGTGTCATCATAGGTCATATGAAAAAACTACCGAGTCAAACAACCAGTTGGAAGGAGAGATACCTGTAGGGGTGGAGGCAATCGACTGAGAGGCAGAGACATCAAAAACATCCTGTGAGAGCAAGGAGGCAGAGGAGCGAGACAGAGAACCGCGGGGGAGTTGCTGGGCAATATGCTGGGCAAGCTCAAAAACAGAGTGACTGCACCAGAGCAAAAAAGTGAGCTGAAGGTGCACAAGGGGCACGCTGCTGAGTAGACTGCCGAGCCCTCCGAATCTTGCAACACTCGTACTTTAGATGACCAAGACACTAACAGTAGTGGTAGCAGACAGGCCGACGATGATTAGCACTGAATTGAGCAGTTGAGGGCGCCAGAGGACAAGGAACAGGACGCACCAGAGCACTATAACCAGGCGAGGGTAACAGTGGTGCACACACAAAAGAAGACCGTGTTAGAAGCTGGAGAGCAGCCAAAACAACATAAGATATCACACCTGAAGAAGCAACAATGTTCAAGGAGTGAAGACAAGTCTTCCCAACAATCACCAAGGCCAAGGTATCACTAAGAGATGACAGAGGATCCTGATGCAGAAGCTGTGCTCGATCAGCCTCGAACTCGGGGCCTAGACGCATAAAAAAACTCATACAACGCTGAAAGTCGCCATCCCAGGACGTAGCAACGCACGGAGTGCAGGTAATGCATGGGGAAGGTGCCATCCCATCACACTAACGCCAGTGGTCTAGGAGCTCAGCAAAGAAAGCCTGTACAGACTGATAACGCTGGTAGAAAACACCAATGGTCTGAAATAGAGAAATGCGCAGAGTCTGGTTAGATGACAAATAGTGCCAATTTAAGTGATCCCACATCGCCTTGGCCATAGGTAACTCGTAGACGGTCATGCGAATTGGAAGCTCATAGGACTGACAGATGACGACTATCACACGAGAGTCGTCAGAGCGCCTCCTCTGCCCAGTCGGAGCATTGGGAGGAAGTGGTCGTGCTGGCAGTGGAAGCGAGAGAGTTTGCATGGCGGGCAACCCGTGGAGTGTCCGTTGGATTGGCAGTCGGTGGGGGCGGAGCAGATTCAGTGGCGTCAATGTGGCCCTATAGATTGAGATCACGCAGGATCACACCAATGGTGGCGGACCATGCCTTGTAATTTTGCCCGTTGAGGATAACATCAACCTTCTGAAGAAAAGCAGAGGATCGAGATGATGTGTTACAGAACTGCACGACGCCGTGCCTCCGTGTCGAGTTTACACGCACCGAGCGCGTAAAACGGATTGCCCCACCGAGCCCACGAAGGAGATCACGACATAGCATTTATTTTAACATTTATGTTTTATTTCAGCAATTATGTTTTTATTTCATCATTTATATTTTGGCGGATTATTCACGCCGTTGTTCGCACCCCCGCTACTATAAGGGATAGCGCTTGTACTTGTTTTGGACATCTTGGATGAATGTGTGATTTTCCCTCCTCTTCCTTCTAACCCCAATCCTCTTCCTCTCTTCCTCCCCCTCTTCTCTTTCTCCCTCTCTTTCCCGTAGCTGACCAAACACCCTACCGCCCGGGTCTGTACCAACTGGTCCGACCTCCGTCCCGTCTGCCGCAGGCCGCCGATGCTTCCCTCTTCCGTGGTGCCAGGCCCCCGGCAGCCCGTCGCAGCCGCCCGCATGCCCACCGCGTCAGTTGCGGCCGCCCGACCGTATCCCGCCGCCCTTCCACGCCGCAAGGCCAGGCCCGCCCGCTCCAGCGCCGCACCACCGCTTCAGTTGCGGCCGCCAACCGCATCCCGCGTGGCCTTCCGCGACGCTCGTCCCAACACCGCCTCGCCGCTGCAACCAGGCCGCCTCGGCCGCACCACGCCACGACCTTTCTTTCCCCCTCTGTTATGGGCCTTATGGCACTGACTACCCAATCCGCTGCAGAAACCCTGCCGGCAGACTCCAACGAGGCCCTCCTCCGTTGTATCGACGCCCAAGAGTCCCTCGTGGCCTCCATGCATCATGCATGCCTCCCTTGTCGCCCTCCATGCCAAGTTTGATGCCCTTCAACCGCCCGCCGCCACTTTCGGCAACGGATCCGCGGGCCCGTCCACCGGCGTGTCCATCCTCGACGTGGCACCCTCCCCACACAACAGAGACTCCGCGATCCCTTTCCCTCTGGGCCGTCCAACCCTTGCTCCGGACCTTCCCACCTTCGCCGGTGTGGACCTGAATGAGTGGATTGCCAAGGCAGAGCAATTTCGACATCCACCATACTCTTAAGGACAAGGTCTATACCGTTGTCAGGGGACTCGACGGCTCCGCCCTTCATTGGGCTCGGTGGCTCCGACTATTTCTTGGTTGGAGATCAAATAGGAGATGATCCGCCTCTATGACAGCCGCTATTTCGGATCTGCCATCGAACGATTGTGTGGGGTACGCCAAGTCGGTGCATTGGATGATTGCATCGATGAGTTCATGACCCTCGTCACCCTTGTTCCGGGCCAACTACCAGATCATTATCTCGGCTTCTTCATGCAGGACCTTCTGCCCAACATCCGGTCCCGGCTCTGCACCCATCATCCCCGGACGGTTTTTGAGACCCTTGACATGACCAACCTCGTAAAGACGGATTTGTCTCCTCGATCGCCGTCGACTCCAGGCGGGCCTCTGTCGGGAGGCCGACCATGGCGGACCGCTACTCCAAATCCACAAGCCACTTGGCCCCCTCCAGCCGCCCGACCAGGCCGTCCAACCCCTCATTGATTCTCCAACCGCGAGTTCGACGACCTCCGCTGCAAAGGGCTATGTTTCCACTGTCGTCAACTCTATTCCTCTACCGACGTCTGCGCCGTCAAGGTGTTCCACGCCATCATCGTCGACTTCGAACCGGAAATTACTTTGGCTGATTTTGAGAACCTCGAGATCTCTGCGGAGGACACCATCGCAGCCGCCGTTGACGCCGACCTTCACCGTTTGGAGCTTTCATGTTTTTCCGTGTGCGACATTTCAGGGCCCCAAACCATGAAGTTGGCGGGCAAGTTGGGCCACCGCCACATTTTAATCATGATGGACAGCGAGACGAGCCACAATTTTTTCTCCTACCAACTGGCCCCGCAGCTCCACCTTATGATGGAGCCTTCTCCGGACTTCACTGTTAGTTTGAGCGATGGCCGCCGCCGCTCGATCCAGGGCCGTTCTCCGGCCGTCTCGCTTTCAGTGAGCCCTTACTCGGCGGCGACAGACTTATGTCTTTGGCCTTGGCGGGATCGACGCCATCCGGGGAGTTGCGTGGCTCTGCACACTTGACGACGTGCAGTCAACTTGGGGACTATGACGATGCGTTTCCTCTAAATCGGTCCAGAGTGCTGCCTTGTAGGGGATGCCGCACTACTTCGCTCCCCCGTCTCCTTCCGCACGATTCAGAGGACTTCAGATGTCGATTTCTCGGCATGGATCTGGTCCATCTCAGCTGCCATGCCGCCGACCCCATCACCACCTCCGACCTTTCAGACCCTCCTATCCGAGTTTACAGACCTCTTTACTGCACCATCCGGGTTGCCACTGGCTTGGCCGCACGATCGTGCCATTGCTTTTCAGCCCGACGTGTCGGCAGTCTCGGTCGGACCGTACCGCTATGGGCACGTGCAAAAGGACGAGATCGAGAGCCTTGTATGCGACATGCTGATGGGGGGGGGGTCTCATCCGCCCCAGTGCTAGCCCCTTCTCCAACCCGGTACTCTTGGTCAGGAAGAAGGACGGCAGCTGACGCTTCTGCATGAACTATCAGGAGCTCAACAGAGCCACCGTCCTAGACAAGTACCCGATCCCAGCGATTCAGGAGCTTTTAGACGTGCTCCACCGCGCGACCGTTTTCCCCAAGCTGGACCTCTGTGCGGGCTACCACCAGATTCGCGTTGGACCGGCCGATGTCGCCAAGACGGCCTTTCGAACCCATGACGACCACTACGAGTTCCTGATTATGCCAATCAGCCTGACCAATGCGCCAGCCACTTTTCAGGCCACGATGAACGACATATTTCGCCCGGTACTTCGTCAGCACGTACTTGGTTTTTTGATGACAGTTTGGTCTACAGTTCTTTTTTGCAGGAGCATCTCTAGCACGCCCGCCAGACGTTGGCCACACTACGTCGTCACCACCTTAAGCTCCACCCAATAAAGTGTTCCTTTGGGGTTCCAGAGGTGTGTTACCTGGGATACACCATCTTCGCTGCAGGGGTCGTGATTGACAACGATAAGATCGAGGCAATCCTCCAATGGCCAACATTATCATCTCTCTGCGATGTCCGCGGGTTCCTGGGACTGACAGGGTACTACCGTCAGTTCAATCAGGGGTACGGTACGTTTGACCTGACACCTCACCAAGCTTCTGAAGAAGTCTACCGAGGGCCCCTTCGAGTGGTCGGCGGCGGCCTCTGCCACTTTTGTCACTCTTCAGCAGGCCTTGGTTCGTGCGCCTGTGTTAGCCATGCCGGGTTCCTCCCAGCCCTTCCTCGTGGAGTGCGACGCGTCGGGCGTCGGCGTGGGAGCTGTACTTATGCAGGCCGGCCGTTCTGTGGCCTACTTTGGTCGCGCCTTTTTTGACACCATCCGCAGCCGCTCCGCTTACGAGAACGAGCTTATGGGCCTCTTTCTCGCAGTTCAGCACTTGCAACCCTACCTCCTGGCCGACGGTTCGTGGTCCGCACCGACCACCACAGCCTCCGCTACCTCCTACAACAGAAGATTGCTATGCCCGCTCAATAGGTGTGGGTGACCAAGCTACTGGGCTACGACTTCAGCATTGAGTTCCGGCCAGGGAAGGCGAATCACGCATCCGACGCCCTCTCCCGCAGTCCCATACTTTCAGCCGTCTCCCGCCCTTTCTGGGAGGATGCGGATACCCTCCAACGAGAGTAGAAGCCGACCCGACGCTCAACGGGATTAGGAAAACACTCCTCGCGGACGTCACAACCCGCCCACCTTACTCCTTGGTTGACGACCGCCTCATCTTCAAGGACCGTCTAGTACTCGCCCCCGTCTCCCCGAGCATTCCTCTGTTGTTGGCCGAATTCCATGCTTCCCCGACGGGGTGACACGCCAGTGCTTACTGGACGTACCGACAGTTGGCAACCTCACTCTATTGGCCCCATATGTTCCGACAGGTCAAGGCCTTCGTGTCCGCCCGCCTCATCTGCCAGAAGGCCAAGCACTAAGCCGTTTTTCCGGGTGGTCTACTTCAGCCCATCCCGATTCCTAACCGCGTTTGGGACGGCGTTGCGATGGATTTCATCACACGACTGCCTCGATCACAGGGACACGAATGCATCTTGGTCGTGTTGGACCGGCTCTTGAAGTATGCTCATTTCATTCCCCTCAGCCATCCATACACTGCAGCCAAAGTCGCCGATAGCTTTATCTAGGAGGTCGTGCGCCTCCACGGGTTTCCCCGGTCGATCGTGAGCGACCGTGACCCGCTCTTCTTGAGTACCTTTTACGCTACACTGTTCCGCTTACAGGACACCCGTCTTCACGTGAGCACGACGTACCACCCACAGACCGATTTCCAATCACAGGTCCTAAACCGGTTTCTGGAGACGTACCTCCGCTGCTTCGTGGGGGGAGCAGCCTCGTAGTTGGGCCAAGTGGCTCGGGTGGGCCGAGTACTCTTACCGCATCGCCTACCACTAGGCGGCCGACACTACCCCATTTGAGGCCGTTTATGGCCGTTCTCCTCCGTCTATTGTCCGCCACCTTCCAGGGGAATGCAAGATGGAGAGCCTGACCACTGCTCTCTGCGACAGGGACACCATTTTGGATCATTTGAAGCACCACCTACGACGAGCTCAGCAGAAGATGATTTCCTTCGCCAACAAGAAACATCGGGACCTCTACTTCGAGGTGAGAAAGAAGGTTTTCATTAAACTCCATCCCTACCACCAGCTTTTGGTGGCCCGCCGACCATGCCCGAAATTGGCACCTCGATTTTTTGGGCCTTTCGAGATCCTCGCCCGCATAGGGGGGTCGCTTACCGCCTTCGCCTCCCAACCGGGAGCCGCATCCATCCGGTCTTCCATGTCTCGCAACTACGACGCGTGGTGGGCGAGCACGCCACCACGGATCACATCCCGACCAACCTCGACCTCACAGGGGTGGCACCCTACTACCCCACTCGATCCTCGATCGTAGATGCCGTACCCCGGGACGGCTGAGCATATCATTCGAAACTCGAAAGTCGCTCAAAAACCGCTCGAATATTGAGCCAAATCGGAATCGGTTAAACTTGATTTGACTCAATTTGACTCGAATATGATTTCGATTCGATTTCGAGTCAGCCCTGAATCGCTCGAAATATGATTCGAATCAACTCAAATTAATTAAAACTATTATGTATTTATTAATATATTCTTATTTTAAAATTTAAAATAATAAAATTTAAAACTAAAAAAAAAACGAAGGCTTTAAGTATTTCATTTGCTAAATTTATAAGTTGTCCAATTTTATTTTGAGCCAACTTGGAATAAAAAGAAAAACTGCTCAATTTCGAGCCGGCTCGACTCGAAATTGATTTGATTTCAAACCGAGTTTGAGTCGAGCCAAAATCGCTCGAACTCAACTTAATATCAGCCCTACCCCGGGGGACCATACATCAGAGGAGGTTCTTGTGGCCTGGACCGGCCGACCCGACTCAGACGCGATGTGACTGCCCCGAGATGATTTCCGCCACCAGTTCGCCGACTACTAACTTGAGGACAAGACACATTTTCCAGACGGTGACATTGTTATGGAACTGCACGACGCCGAGCCTCCATGACGAGTTTACACACGCATGGTGCGTATAATTGATGGCCCCACCGAGCCCGCAGAGGAGATCACAGCCTAACCGTTATCGTATCATTTATGTTTCATTTCAGCAATTATGTTTTTATTTTAGCATTTATATTTTGGCGGATTATTTGCGCCGCTGTTCGCACCCCCTCCACTATAAGGGTTAGCACTTGTACTCGTTTTGGACATCTTGGATGAATGTGTTATTTTCCCTCCTCTTCCTTCTAAGCTAATACTCTTCCTCTCTTCATCTCCCTCTTCTTTCTCTCCCTTTTTTCTCTTTTTCGTAGCCGACCGAACACCCCACCGCCCGGGTCTGTACCATGATGCCTTCGAACCAATGGAGGACGGAGGTGGTCGCCTATGTCAAGGGTGCACTTGAGAGTGGACGGAGGAGACCGACAGTTGTAGATGGACTGCGTGTGGCAGCAGAAGAGGCCGATGGTGTTAGACGGGCTGCGGGAGGTAGCGGAGTTGGAGGCGCAGGCAGAGGATGGCGTGCTGTGAGTAGAAGAGCAGCGAGATCGGTGGCGAAGCACAAAAAACAACTGACCGCAAGATTCCTCTTCTGCGGCGAAGAAGAGACACCGAAACTCCTGCCGAGAAGAAGAGGCGCCAGATCACTGAAGTGTGATGGGAATGAACAGGAGGCGCATCGTGCGGTGCGGCGAGCGGGATCGGCACCAGAGAGAGGCGCGACATGCAGGTGCGGTGTGCAGGGACGCTGCTTGCGGATTTGAACGTGGCGCAACGTGTGGGGATCCGAACAAGGGGCGAGATCAGAACAAGGGAGAGGCGCATGCGCTATCGAGAAATCGTGCGAGCGAGAGAGGCGCACGATAGATTCCCGTTAAACCCTTAAACTTGCTCTGATACCATGATAGTAGAAAGATCACAATAGTATATACATTAACAATAGTGCTATACATATATACCTGTACAAGAAGATGCTCACAACACTCAAGGTGAGTCTGAACTATCTCTAAGATATATATTGTACACTATGTCTAACAATATTGATTACTTAACAACCACCAACAACTACCCGTTAATTGCCCTTAACCTCCGCAACCTCCACCCTCCCCACTAATTCCTAACTAAATTTTGGAGATATACTCCTAACCGCTGCTTACCATCCCTACAACCTCTACACTGGCTGGCTCCCCCCAATACATGTCTCAACTCCCATCCAAGACCGCCCTCTCCCTTGCAGTTCCAACCACCTGCAGCCCCTACTTTTTCTTCCAGGCATTCTTCCACTTCCCACTTCTACAAATTCGTCTTATTAACGCCAAAACATCTACAATGTCCCCGATTAACTCCAAAACATCTACAACGGTTCTCATTAACTCCAGAACATCTAAACAGCCGGCTCCCCTCATTTGTTCTCCTGCCCCCGCCCATAATTAGGCCTGAAAGCCAATTCTATCCTCTGGAACCTCTGTCCAGCGCCCTATCCCTACCTTACAGCCTCTTCGCATCTCCTGCAGACCATTCCTATCGCTACAAACATCACCGAGAACTCAATCAGCCCCCTCCCTGCCACTATCTGGTGTAGGGTAGGTTATGAGGGTGCACAAAACCAAGACTACTCGGGGCGGAATGCAAATGCGACACACAAACCATAATCTAAATGCAATGCAACCGTTGATGACGGCGACAAATAATTCAGAACAATGAAAATATTAACACCACACAAAATAATTAAAGAACAAAGAACAACATTCAATTTAGCAATTACGTAATGTGTTTCCTCCGCTCGGAGGGCTAAAGTTAAGCGTGCGGCGAATTGGTCCCACCTGCAAATTATAATCAGATCGCAACAAAGTTCTACAAGTACAAATCCAAGCAATGCACAATAATCAATCCAATAATATTGTCAAATCACATAAAACCAATACAACAAGAGACTCACTAAGTAGCGGGCTGACCGAGGCACTGAAGATTCCGGAGCCGGATGCGTGGATCAGTGATTGAACGTGGAACCAACGGCGTGGAGATGATGTTGGTGGCTGTCCTCTGCGGAGGATGATGAAAACAGATCAGAAATGGATAGATCCAGCCACTTAGGTGGAGATCCAGGCGGGGGTGGGTAGATCCGATGATGCAGTAACGGATTGGGGCTAGGGAGTGTTGGGCGGGTGGTGGAAATAGCGGATCAGGGGCTGAAATTTCCAGATCTGGACTGATCTGGAAATTAGGGCTGTTTGGAGGTGGATCCACGAAGGGGAGGAGTGGTGGAGGGGGCGGTTTGGTCTGTGGAGGCACGGGGGCTGTGGCGGGATAGGAGGGGTTGACCGGCGGCTGGAGACATGGGTGGGGGAGAGGAGGCAGTGAGGGGGTTGAGGGAACACAAGAGGCGGGTGCTGAGAGGGGCTTGGAAGGGGCAGCCGACTGCAGGAGTGGAAGTGGAGGGCCGACTGTGAGGGGGTTTGCTGGAATAGCAAACCAATGGCGATTTGGGGGCTTTTGGCAGTGGAAATGGGGCTGCGGGGAGGGGAGAAGAAGACTATGGTGTGGGGATACCCTGGGGAGGAGATCAGGCGCCTAGGTGTCGTCACCTAGGGTTCCACGATGTCGGCACCGTGGGGTGATCGCTGAGTTCCGGGAATTTCTTTCTCCAAAACCTGCAATCTCTAGACCAAATTCCTATCACATCTATTTATAATAAAACAAGCATTTGGGCACCCCCCATCAACGATTATGATTGGCCGGAGACGAGGCTACCCAAATACATCAAAATAAATACAAACTTAGTAAAATAATATATCAAATCGATTCACAAAGCAAATACGAACACATCTGCGCAGTTCGATCGTCGATCCGGGCACACGATATATAGTAAATCGCCAAATCAGCCCCGAGCGGGCCCAAAACTTATCCTCGTCTCTGCTCCGCATCTCTATGATTACTCACCTGAGCCCTCCAATCTTCCTCACTCTCATCCAAGTTCTGAAATTTGCACCTAATGGCCGCAACACTACCATCCAGACCCAGAAATTAGCTACCTACTTTCCAAGGCTCATATTACTTATGTAAATTCTTGTTTAATGTCAATAATATTTATTGTTGTTTATTTGGTGAACAAACATAAGATTTAAGATGGTTATTCGTACATGTTAGCCAATTAGTTGTTTTATTTGCGGAATTTATTTGACTAATATTTAATTGACACACTCTTAATCATAATTCAACCCGGAAATTGCTTTCGCACTCTTAATCATAATTCAACCCGGAAATTGCTTTCTTAGTGTTTTTGATGTAGGGCAGGCTACGGGTTGGACAAAAACTAGACTTCTAGGGAAGGGGTGTGGACGTGACTCTCTAATCCAACTGTAAATGCAATGCAAACTGTCGGTGACGACGGAAAAATAATTTGAGCAATAACAATTTCAATCCACACAATTAATTAAAGGAAATAAACAAACATTCAATTCAACAATTATTTAATGACTTTTCCTCCGCTCGGAGGGCCAAGGCTAAGCGTGCTGCGAATAAATCCCACCTGCAAATTATAAGTATATCGCTACATGGCTCTACAAGTTCGTATCTAGGCCAAGCATAATAACCAATCCAATAATAATGTCAAATCACATAAACCAATACAACAGGACACTCACCAAAGTAGCGGGCTGACCGAGACACTGGAGATTTTGGTTATGGATGCGTAGATCGGCGATCGTTGGTGGAACCAGAGGCGTGACGATGATGGCGGTGGTTGTCCTCGGCGGAAAGTGGGGATATGGGGCCGGAAATGGATAGATCCGACTTCTAGGAGGGAGATCCGGGCGGGGAAGGATAGATCCGATATTATGCGGGTCGGATCTGGGCTAGGGATGATGTACGGTGGTGAAAATGACGGATCAGGGGGCTAAAACTATAGATCGGACTGATCTAGCATTTTGGGGGTTGTTGGGTGGTGGATCGATGGGGGGGGGGGGTGGGCGGCTTGGGGAGGGGAGGGGTTGGAGGACTGTTTGGACAGCCACAAAGAGGGTGGCCGGCGGTGGGAAATGGGTAGGAGGGGTCGGCTGGAGGTGTGGATGAGGTCGGGAGGGCCGGCGGTCCTGTAGTAGTGGAGGTGGGCAGCAGAACAGGGAGGGCAGGGTGGTGGACTGGGCAGCTGCAGGAAGGCAGCAAGTCGGCGGGTTTTGGGGGGAGTTTGGAGGGCTGTCGGCGGATGGACAAGTGGTGTGAGGGGTGAAAAATGAAGGCTTGAGGTAGGGGAAGGGTTTGGGGAAGAGAAACTAACGTAGGAGTCTTCACCTAGGGCTCCACGACGTCGGCACCGGGTGGTGATCGTTGGATTCCTGGAATACTATCTCCGAAAATCTGCAATCCTCTCAAAACCAAACCCTACTTTCCTATTTATAAGAAAAAACAAAATAGGGCATCCCACAATCATTGGTTATGATTGGCCGGAGGCGGGGCCCTCAAAATACATGAAAATAAATGAAAAAATATTAACATAATATATGGTCTCAATTCGAGACGCGGATCCGGACACATCTACGTAGTCCAATCGTCGATTCGGGCATGCCATATATGGTAAGTCGGCAAATCAGTTCCAAACGGGCCCAAAACTCGCCCTCGTCGCTGCTCCCCATTCGCTGCTCCGCATCAGTTATAGTCTCGATTGTGGTTGAATGCGACTTCATTATTAATTTTAGCATTTATTATTAATTAACTATTGAATAATTGCTTGCCATTGCATCATTCGTAGGTTCCCCACTATACGCTATTGATACAGTTATTAGAGTTCCCTTTAAGACACGATTTCACTCACTAAAAGAAAATTACATATGCAATTAAAATGACAACGAATTAATGTAATAACTATAATAGTTCTCATGTAATTTCTTTAGCAGGATTTAAAAATAACTGCAGTAACTTCTTTTTATTGTTTTTTTGGCTAATAATGAATTACTTTTCCCTTTCCTCTAAATCCTTAACATAATGAGTTCATAGCTGGCCAAGCTTAAGAATAGAGAGGCCAGCATTCTTGAACTGGGTATATTTTTTCTGGATGTTTTGAACTTTTATTATGTTTTCTTAGGGCTTCTTTTGTATGTCAGTATTTCCAACTAATTCTTCTATTGCTTGAAATCAACTAAATTATTCTAGAGACATTTCCACTTACCTCTCTTGTCTGTATTTTCAACTAATTCTTCTTTTGCAGCAACTGGTGTGCATGCGAAGGACCTGCGGATTGGATTGACTTTATCATGGGTATTTTTTCTACAGGTATACACTCCTTTAACTCAGTAAAAATTTGCAAATGCAATTCACCGCAATCCCCTCTTTAAACTTCCCAAGCACACTTCCTTTATCCCACATCTTCATGAATTACTGACATTTTTTTTATCCAATGATTTCTTTTTGTTGATTTATAATGGAACATTTGTACTCACTAGCTTGTCGCCTTACTGAAAGGTTGGGATATATAGAAGTGTTATGGGCCCACACCGAGGGTGTTTGTCGCCTTATCCGCGTGTATGAGACGTTGTGTATCTACTATTGTTTTGTACTCACTGCTTGCAATCGGAAGCTCGTGTCATCTTGGTATCAGAACCACACTATTCATCCTCTCTTCGGCTCACGATCCACAGGAAGCGGCTCTCGAGCCCTTTGACTCTCTCCATTGCCGATCTCTGATGCAACATGCGTCACATTTTTCGCGCGTATTTATTTTCCTGTTATTTCCTGCATTTTTTTGGTGTAGCGCATGTCCTCGTACACGTCTATCTTATTTACCGCGTATGTATTGTTTAATTTGTATTGCACACATCGATTGCGCTCGTTGTGGCGGCTTATTGGGATGATCGTCCAATAAGTTCTTGAATGAAAAGATCTATCAAATTAGGTAGCATGTTAATTAAGGCAAGCTAACAAAAAAAGATATATTAAAAAAAGTATATTCAAATTATTTAATATTGAACTCAAAATTAAGTTCCATTTTCGGAATTAATTTATTATGAGAATTACCTAAGAGGGAATATATTGGAATTCCTATTTGGACTCTTGAAATCTCATACCGATTAAAATCAAATAAAATATTTCCTAAAAATAACCTAATAAGAACAGCCGACCCACTGTTTTTTCATTCCTTCTATATTTTATCCTAATGAAGACAGCTACACTTTTATCAAAAGCAATTTAATTCATTCCTTTTCCCTTAAGGCTCTCCTCCGGTCCAGGTAGCTGGGTAAAAACGAAAAAGAAACAGAGACTTCTCTGTTATTTTTCGGAAAAAACCAGCCCTCATTTTCTTTTGCGCACGTTACTGCCTCCATCGACCAACCCCACCTTCACCTGGGCTCGCCTGCTATTTTTCCCTTAGTTTGCTGCCCTCTACAATCCAGCTCTCTTCCCCCTCTATTTTTTCCCGAGCCACTGCCAATTTTCAACTCAACCAACCCGACCTATGTACTATTCCCCCTCGGTCCACCAGTTGTTTGTGAAGGGACTAAGGTATACCCCCAAACTTATCATCTTGCTCGACTACTAACATGAAATGAGCAAGATGATAAGTTTGGGGGCATACCTTAGGCCCTTCACAAGCAACTGGTGGACCCACATGGAACAGTACATTGGTCGGGGTGGTTGAGTTATAACATCCGAAATTTTGACGCGAAATTTAATTTTAATTGTAGGGTCGAGTCGCGACGGTTTTTGATCAAGGCAGCGCGTCGTCAAGGTACAATGTAACAATGTTTGTCATAATTAGTGAGAAGTATTTCTTTAATTTTAATAACGTTGCTCGGCGTGTCGTTAAGTTCTAAGGCGTTAGTAGAGAATGAGTCGCGTTTAGCACGAAATTTTGATCTTATGGGTGCCAATAGAATTTTCTCTCCCCCCTCTCATGCGGTTAATAAGTAGAACCGTAAGCATTATTTTTCCGGCACGCCTCATTTCAACGGGAGAAAAGAAAAACCGTAGCCATCAGTCCCGTTCCGTCTCCCGCACGCAGCGACGCCGACGCCTACCGCGGCCCTTTCCGCCGGCCGATCCCTCTCCGGAGTCCCTCTCCGACTTCTCCTTCCTATACGAGCGCCGGTGGACATTCCTTTTCCTCCCTTGCCCGTGGAAGTGCCGGGGGTAACCCTAACCGGTGGAGTTTGAGTTTCGTTTTGTTTCCGGTTTTGGAGTTCGTGATCCTGGGGCTACACCGGTAGCCAAATCCCCCTATCGGATGGCTCCTAGGGAACTAGCGGAGTTGAAGAGCCAGTTGCAGGAGTTGCTTGATTTGGGTTTTATACGTCTCAGTACTTCACCTTGGAGTGCTCCAGTACTTTTCGTGAAGAAGAAGGATGGTATTCTGAGACTGTGCATAGACTACCGTGAGTTGAACAAGCTGACAGTAAAGAACAAATACCCGATTCCCAGGATTGATGATTTGTTCGACCAGTTGGTGGGCTCGTGCACTTTTTTCAAGTTAGATTTGAGGTCGGGCTACCATCAGTTGAAGATTCGGGACGTGGATGTCCAGAAGACGGCTTTCAGTACCAGGTATGGACACTTCGAGTTCGTGGTCTTGCTGTTTTGGCTGACCAATGCCCCTTCAGTATTTATGGACCTGATGAACATGGTATTTCGGGAGTACTTGGATCGTTTTGTCATCGTCTTCATAGATGATATCTTGGTGTTCTCTAATAGTGCAAAAGATCATGCCGCACACCTTAGGATTGTTTTGATCACCCTCAGGGAGAACCAGGTTTATGCCAAGTTTTCAAAGTGTGAGTTCTGGCTTTCAGAGATTGCCTTCTTAGGCCACGTCATCAGTCAGCAAGGGGCTAGTGTCGATCCGAAGAAGATAGAGGCCATTAAGAATTGACCAAGGCCGACGACAGTTTCAGAGGTTCGCAGCTTTTTGGGTCTTGCTGGTTACTACAGGAGATTCATCAAAGATTTTTCAAAGATAGCCTTACCACTGACTTCCCTCACCAGGAAGGGTAAGGGCTTGGATTGGACAGTTGAGTGTGAGTTGGCGTTTGAGGACTTGAAGGGCAGATTGATGACCGCACCGATCTTGAGTTTACCTTTAGGGCCTGACGGGTTTTAGATTTATAGCGATGCTTCAGGTCAGGGTTTGGGCTGTGTTCTCATGCAACATGAAAAGGTCGTAGCCTATGCCTCGAGACAGTTAAAGGTTCATGAGAGGAACTATCCAGTGCATGACTTGGAGCTTGCAGCAGTCATACATGCTATGAAGATTTGGAGGCACTATCTCTATGGTGTTCGTTGTGAGATCTTCACTGATCATAAGAGCCTCTAGTATATCTTTGATCAGCGAGAGCTCAATTTGAGACAACGCAGATGGTTAGAGTTTCTATCAGACTACAACGTATACATTCAGTACCATCCAGGAAAGACGAACTTTGTAGCTGATGCCCTTAGTCGTAGAGGTTCGTGTTTCTTCCTTCTCACTCAGCAGGAGGAGTTAGTGCGAGAGCTGGAGAGACTGGATATCACCGTTGTGCCACACTGTAGTTTTGGTTCTGCAAGGTTGAGTTGGATGGAGATTACCTGCGACATTAAGGATAGAATCAGGACAGCTCTACCGTTGGATCCAAAGATGACAGAGATTTGGAGCTCAATGCAGACAGGTCAGAAGGAGAGATTTTCTATTCAGGATGATTTATTGTTGTTTGATGGCAGGGTGTGTATCCCCGATGTTAGTCACTTTCGCGAGGACATTCTATTTGAGGCACACAATTTCAGATATTTTATACATCCAGGTAGCACGAAGATGTATGCAGATCTCAAGAAGGTAGTCTGGTGGCCAGGTTTGAAGAGTGATGTTGCCGTTTATGTAGGGAAGTGTGAGACGTGCAAGTTAGTTAAGGCCGAGTGCCAAAGGTCTGGAGGCAAGTTGCAGCCACTTCCCATTCCCGAGTGGACATTCGAGGATATATCCATGGACTTCATACATGGTCTGCCGAGATCGCAGAGTGGGAATGATTCCTTATGAGTTATAGTAGATCGTCTATCTAAGGTTGCCCATTTCATTCCTCTTCAGAAGACATATCAGGGTCCCAGATTAGCACAGTTATATATAGACGAGATAGTTCGACTTCACGGTGTTCCCAGGACTATAGTTTCAGACCGAGATGACAGATTCACCTCCATGGAGTGGCGATACGTACATGAGCAGTTGGGTACCAGATTACTTTTCAGCACCGCTTTCCATACCCAGACAGATGGACAGACTGAGCGCACAAGTAGGACTTTGGAGGATCTGCTACAGATGTGCATTTTGGACTTTGGAGGAAAGTGAGAGAAATATGTTACTCTTGTGGAATTCTCCTACAATAACAGTTTTCAGGCGAGTATTGGATTGACAACGTTCGAGGCCCTCTATGGTAGACGTTGTCGGACACCGTTATGTTGGGCTGAAAGTGAAGAGAGATCTACCATTAGAGAGTCATGGATTGATAAGACCACTGACAGGATCAAGCTCATTCAGGAGCGTATGAAGACAGCTCAGGATCGCCAGACCAAGTATCATGATCAGAAGCACAAGTCAGTAGAATTCAGAGTTGGAGACTATGTTTATCTGAAGGTCAGACCAGTCAGAGGAGTCTCTAGAATAAAGCGGATGAAAAAGCTGAGCCCCAGATTCGTTGGTCCTTTTGAGGTGCTGGAAAGAGTTGGTGAGGTTGCTTACAGGTTGGCCTTACCTGAGGAAATGAGTGGTGTACATGATGTATTCCACGTCTCCTATTTGAGGAGAGCAGTCAGAGATTCCGGTCTGATTATCAGTACCGAGGAAGCACCAATCGAGACAGATCTTAGTATTGGTGTTAGACCAGTCAGAATAGTGGATTCAAGGATACAGAAGCTCAGGAATAGAGATGTTCGCATGGTCAAAGTCCTTTGGATGAACTGTGACAGACCAAAATATACTTGGGAGCGAGAGGATGATCTTAAGTGCAATGCAGACTATTCTTTTCTCTTCGATTCAGGTATGATTACAATTTTCGAGGACAAAAATATTTGTTAGGAAGGGAGATTTGTAACATCCGAAATTTTGACGCAAAATTTAATTTTAATTGTAGGGTCGAGTCGCGACGGTTTTTGATCGAGGCAGCGCGTCGTCAAGGTACAATGTAACAATGTTTGTCATAATTAGTGAGAAGTATTTCTTTAATTTTAGTAACGTTGCTCGGCGTGTCGTTAAGTTCTAAGGCGTTAGTAGAGAATGAGTTGCATTTAGCACGAAATTTTGATCTTATGGGCGCCAATAACATTTTCTCTCCCCCCTCTTATGCGGTTAATAAGTAGAACCGTAAGCATTATTTTTCCCGCACGCCTCATTTCCACGGGAGAAAAGAAAAACCGCAGCCGTCAGTCCCGTTCCGTCTCCCGCACGCAGCGACGCCGACGCCTACCGCGACCCTTTCCGCCGGCCGATCCCTCTCCGGAGTCCCTCTCCGACTTCTCCTCCTTCCTCTACGAGCGCCGGTGGACATTCCTTTTCCTTCCTTGGCCGTCGAAGTGCCGGGGTTAACCCTAACCGGTGGAGTTTGAGTTTCGTTTTGTTTCCGATTTTGGAGTTCGTGATCCTTTGCGGAATTTGGATTGGGCGCTTTGAGAGCCTTAATCACTCCACGTAAAAGTAAAATCTGAAGTGTAGCGCGTGAAATTTTGTAACCCTAGTTGTATATAAATTTTCCACGGGAAGGTCGTAAAGGGAAAAATTATGAAATTAGGGCTACTGTAAATTGCAGGACTTTGGTGGGGTCGGGGCAGCTTTCTGAAGGTCCCCAGCAGTAGGATTGCCTTCGGAAGAGAAGATGTCGCCACGCCGAGTGTACGAGCGCCGCAGCACCACTATAAGGAATTTTAATTCTTTTTAGTTAGACATATCAAGAAATTATTTTATGCACACACGTGTAAACTTCGTACGAGCATCATAGTCAAGCACATAAAAGTGTTGCAGTGAGAAAAAGGTCGCGGAATTAGTTGTAGGGTAAATCCTTTTCCAAGACTCTAATAGCCAGATCAAATATACTAGCGTTAGGTGCGAAATCTTATACGTTTGCGCAAGTGTGAGAATTTGTCTAAGTTAGGGCGTGAATGTCCCTTTTAGTCGACCATAAGAAAGTTAAGGGTCGCTCAGTAGTACACCAAAAGAGATGTCCCAAGCAGAATAGCATTTGACCAAAAGGTTAGTAAGCACACTTCAGTCTTTTCGTGCTTGGTAGAGGCGCACTACCTTTCTCATAGGGCATATGGTATCCTATGAGTAGCAGTGTCTTGAGAGTTGACTCCCCTTGGGACAGTTAGTAGATTCGAGACCGTGTCCGCGCGACACTAGAACAATTGAGTTCGTCAGATGGTCTCGGGTCGTCAGTTTCAGATGCGCGTTAGGAGCTACTCTGCCTAGAGCCTTCCTAGTAGAGGTGCAAGCTAGAGGTCACCTAGAACTCAAGTATAGACCTGACGTGAGACAGTACGCCAGTTAGTGAACGCCGGGACTTGGGTTAGTAAATTGAAAGTCACAAACATAGATCAGGTAGATGTTTTGACCAGGTAGTGTTCTGAAGGCATGCATAACATATAACATAAAAGTTTTTAATGCATGAAACCATATTTTCTAAAGGCATGCATCCATATTATGATAAAATGTTTTTAGGGTCACTAGAAGGAGTTATTTTTCTTTACTCTGACCCCTCGTGGGCAATGTTTTTTACAGGTGACGCAGGTGAGAAACTACGCATAGGATGAGCGTTGGTGGCGTCAGTTTGTAGTGTTTTTTTCCCTTTTAGTTTTCCTTTACCTTCAGCATATACTTTTAGTTGTGGACTGTGTAACTTATTAATGTTTTATATATCTTGTATCAGACTTATTATGATAGTTCAGATTTTCAGTTAATTCAATTCTATTCATCTGTAGTGGCTCTGTGATTCCAGGTATCAGGTATGTGGTTACCCTTAGTTTACTTTCTTAGCTTCCGTTGCTAGTTATAAATTTTTAGTAGTTTCTACTTTATAGCTGCTGTGTACTAGTTTTAATACTATTTCCTAGTTTTCTTTATATCGCTGACCCGACCAGATGACTGATTATTGAAAAACTGGGAAGGGGTGTTACATGAGTTCCACACAGACGACATAGAAATTTATATAGGTTTCTCGAAGCAAAACATGTTCGGGTAGTCTTCTCTTCCACAACCGTGGGAATCATTTCCAATCCAGGTTGTAGTGCCTTCCAACAGTCCAACTTGAGGCTTAAGAACCCCACAAATTCCTTTACCCTGAAGATTCGAGAACCACTTCACTAATCTTTTGAAGGGAGATTCAATAATTTTTATCGAGTCATTTTCACTAGGAAGCTCGTAAACCTTCACAAATCTTTTAAGGAGATCGTGCAATCTTTATATAGTGAAAGAGAAGTGGTTGAAAGGTGGATATTGAAAGAGGAGATGGATAATAGAATAGCCGGATCTCAACTGTTCAAATCACAATTTGTTCTTGCTGCACTTTGATCTGCATTCTCGATGTGATCTTCTAGTTTGCAAATTCCATATTTCTTCTCTTCCGGTCTCTCATTCCTTTCTTTTTCACCGCCTTTGATCTGCCCTCACATTGTTTATAGAGGATTTAAGGATTTGAAAAGGTTAAAGACAGAACACCTTATCTTCTTCTAGTCTTCTCTAGAGACCCAAGGAGATAGGTGTGGCAGAGGGTGGCTTTAACTTTGTTAACTCCACAACGACTCTATTTCGTGTCCAAAGAAGAATGCCAATCCGATCGACCTTGGTCGGCGAACATTGAGCTTTGGTTGATGAACGATAGTCGCAGAGTTATCCTTCATTCAAAGCTGAAAATTCAGGCTCAGACGGCGAATGACTTTAGCTCAGTCGGTGAACGACTGTCAGTGAGGACCGATTTTTGATCGATCTTTAAATGCTGCAGTAGAGAGCTGGGATCATCGTTCAGGTCTTCTATCGGTGATCAGCTACTCGTTCTGAGAACGAGTCCGGAGTCCCTGATTGACGAATGCTTGATCAACAATCTCCGATCCCTTCTTAGTTGGCCTTGCCATTTCTTCTCGTCTCCTTTCGAGAATCCTTTGGGCTTCTTCCTTTTACATTAGGGTCGCTCCCCTTGGCTTCTTTAAACATGGCAACTACTTGCATGCCTAAGTAACCCACAACATCAAACCTGTATGGTTTTGTACCATAGATCCTGTGGATTTTCCCAATAGCTTGCTATAAAAATCTTCATGTTGTTTCTTTTTTGTTGCTTTTAATGAATGAAATTTCCATCTTTGACTTTGCTACCTCAATCCCCTCTCTGTTTTGTGTTCTTCCAGGGTAGCCACTATCAATTTCTCAGTTAGCTTTTTTTGATCCCATTGTTTGTTTCAACTGGTTTCAACTGGTTTCAACTTTTATCCAATTAAAAAGAGGTTTAGGGTTTTAACTTTTTAGATCTAATATTTGATTTGCATCGTTGGTCAATCAAGATGAGGTTTTAGTATTGCGATTTTTGTCCTTCCTAAAGATTGAGTGCTAGTAATGTGATTTTTTATTTTGTCAAGGATTGTTTGTCTGTTCTTGTGTCAATCAACTTTCTAAATTCTGCTGTTTTTTATAATATAAGAACAAAAGCCTAGATTACAGATGAAGACAAGTGAATTATTGATGTGCTCAACGACCTTGAAGTATGAGTGACTCAATTAAATAGTATTCAATTCGTTTCATTTTGAGAGGTGCATGCATGACCTTTCAATTTTTATATCTTGGTTTTCCTATTAGGTTCTGATCTGGGATTGATATTGAGAGATCTCCCATAGAAGAGCTAGAAGGGTGGTAAATGCTACCTTGATTTTAGTACTATAGTTTTGTTGAACTAGACCTGATTAAATCCTAATGTTATTTTATAGATATACGATCTTTATATTTTTTCGAACCTAAACATTAATGTTATGTAATTTGATTTCCAGTTTTCTACATGCTTCCTTGAATTGTATATGGCACTTAATGGATTTGTTTTTTTTTCGAACCTAAACATTAATGTTATTTTATAGATATACGATCTTTATATTTTTTCGTTCCTAAACATTTGATTTCCAGTTTTCTACATGCTTCCTTGAATTGTATATGGCACTTAATGGATTTGTTTTTTTCCCAGTTGATCCATCTCAAGTATCATCTCCCTTACGAGGAATTTCAAAAGTATGCGCTGCTTGCCATTGACATGCTTCAAGCAAATTCTTCCACGGATACTCATGTATTGGTATTTTATTTATTTAAGTTCTTAATTATTCCTTTCTGCTATTATGTAAACTCCATTCTAAAAATCACCATGCAGTGCCATCCATTTTTAAACTAAAGATGCTACAGTTGCTAGGACGTTTGGTGATTTATTTATTATCGAAAGAAACAACATATTTTGTGTAAAGTTATAACAATTGAAGTTAGTAGTTTGCTTATCCATATTCTTCAGTTTTTTAATAAACATAATTAATTTAAAAATAGAAAATTTTTTGTTACTTCATTTATTCCTTTTTTCGCTGACCTGGAAACCAAATTAACCATTGTTGTGCTCTGAAGGCTTGTGTTCTGTACATTCTACGAGTTGGTGCAGCTGATCAAATGATGGAGTCCAACCAGAGGATTTTTTTAGTTCATTTGGCTAGGAAGGTCAGCCTAATTAGTTAGTAGGGTTTGGTGATGATCCTATTTTCCCATCATTACAATTGATGTTACTTTGATTGAGTACTATTTTGTAATTTGCAGCTTGATTCCAAGGATTTAGATCCATTTGTTGGAGTTGCTACACTTCGGATCCTGTCATATCTCTTAACAGCACTTGGAGAGGTATATTCAATCTTCTCATTCTTTGATTTCATCACAAAAATAAAGTGTTAATATTATGTGAAGTTCATCAACCTTTTTCTTCTTCTGAGCTATAATTTTAAGATGTTACTGGGATATGTTACAATAATGTTGTGCCCGTTTTCATCCTTAAATTGAAAGATAAACTGGATCAATAACATTGCTAGTCATTAGCTGTTTCAGTAGTGTACATCAATGCATATTCTCTGCCTTTGATTGTTGAGAAAATTAATGTGGAAGACTTTGGGGGGGGGGGGTCGGGGAGTCGGCGGCTATGGGAATGAGAGGAAGAGAGGAAAAGAGGGAGAGAGAGGGAAAGGGTGGAGGGATTAGGGTTTGGAGGAGAAAGAGAAAACACACATTCATTCCAGGATGAAAATAATATGGGGCTTACGCGTCCTCTTATAGCGATGGGGAGCAAATACAAAAAGAAATTCTGAAATTAGGTAATACGGAAATACTTAAAATATCTCAAGCAAATAAAACAACAAATAAAGGTCTCAAGCAAACAAAGCAACCGATAAATTATTAATTATCTTCTGCGGGAATGGTGGGGCCATCCGATATACGCGCCCGACGCGTGTAAAGTTTCCAAGGAGGTTTGTCGTCGTGTAGCTCCGTAACATTGTCACTGTATGGAAAATGTGCCTTGTCCTTAAGGTAGTAGTCGACGAACTGACGACGGAAATCATCTAGGGGAAGCCACGTTGCGTCCGAGTCGGGCCGACCGATCCAAGCCACGAGAACTTCCTCCGATGTAGTGCCCCCCGAGTTGCGGCTTTTGCGGCCGAGAATCGAAGCGGGGTAGTAGGGTGCCTCCTCGGGAAGGTCGAGGCCAGCCAGGATATGATCCGTGGTGGCGTGTTCACCCACCACACGCCGAAGATGCAAGACATGGAAGAATAGATGGATGCGGCTCCCGGTTGGGAGGCGTAGGAGGTAAGCGACCGCCCCCATGCGGGCGAGGATCTCGAAGGGTCAAAGAACCGTGGTGCCAATTTCGGGCATGGTCAGCCGGTCACTGAAAGCTGGCGGTAGGGGTGGAGTTTGATGAAAACCTTCTCTCTCACCTGAAAGGAGAGGTCCCGACGTTTCTTGTTGATGAAGGAAGCCATCTTCTATTGGGCCCGTCGTAGGTGGTGCTTCAGGTGATCCAGAATGGTGTCTCTATCACAGAGATATGTGGCCAGACTCTCCACCTTGCATTCCCCCGGAAGGTGGAGGACAATAGATGGTGGAGGACGACCATAGACAACCTCAAAAGGAGTAGTGCCAGCTCATGCGAAGACGGGTGCCCTGTGTGCGGAACAGTGTTGTCCAAAAGGTACTCAGGAAGAGCGGGCCGCGGTCGCTTACGATTGATCGGGGAAACCCGTGGAGGCGCACGATCCTCTGGATGAAACTGTCGGCGACAGTGGCGGCAGTGTATGGATGGTGGAGGGGGATGAAATGTGCGTACTTCGAAAGCTGGTACACCACGACCAGGATGCAGTCGTGTCCCAGTGATCGGGGCAGTCGTGCATGGCGATGTCTTCCCAGACGCGGTCGGGAATCGGAAGAGGCTGAAGTAGACCACCCGAAAATACTGCTTTGTACTCGGACTTCTGGCAGATGAGGCAGGCGGCCACGAAGGCCTTGACCTTTCGGAACATGTGAGTCTAATAGAGAGAGGCTGCCAACTGTCAGTACGTCCGGTAAGCACCGACGTGTCCTCCCGTTGCGGAGGCATAGAACTCGGCCATCAACAAAGGAATGCTTGGGGAGCTGGGCGCGAGTACGAGGCGGCCGTCAACCAAGGAGTAAGGTGGGTGGGTTGCGGCGTCCGTGATGAGTGTTGTACAAATCCTGTTGAGGGCCGAGTCGGCTTCTACTTTCCGTTGGAGCGCCTCCGCACCCTCTCAGATGGGGCGAGAGATGGCTTCCAATATGGGGTTGCGGGAGAGGGCATCGGCTGCGGGATTCGCCTTACCCGGCCGAAACTCGATGCTGAAGTCGTATCCCAGTAGCTTTGCCACCCATACCTGTTGGGCGGGCGTAGCGATTTTATGCTGCAGGAGGTATCATAGGCTATGGTGGTCGGTGCGGACCGCGAAGTGTCAACCCAGAAAATAGGGCCGCCAGTGCTGAACCGTGAGGACGTGGACCATGAGCTCGTTCTTGTAAGCGGAGCAGCTGCTGATAGTGTCGAAGAAGACACGACTAAAGTAGGCCACATGACGCCCGAACTGCATAAGTACGGCTACCATGCCGACGCCCGATGCATCACACTCCACGAGGAAGGGATGAGCGAAGTCCGACATGGCTAACACCGGGGCACGAAACAGAGCCTGCTGAAGAGCGACAAAAGCGGCGAAGGTCTCCGCTGACCACTTGAAGGGGCCCTCAACCGACTTCTTCAGGTGTTGGGTGAGAGGACGGGCCAGCGTGCCGTATCCCTAAATCAACCTGCGGTAGTACCTTGTCAGGCCTAGGAACCCACGGACATCGCAGATAGAATCTGGTGTTGGCCACTGGAGGAGTACCTCGATCTTATCGCTATCCATCGCGACCCCTACAATGAAGATGGTGTGTCCCAGGTAGCACACCTGAGAAACCCCAAAAGTGCACTTGGTCTGGTGGAGCTTGAGGTGATGATGCCGTAGTGTGGTCAACGTCTGACAGACGTGTTGGAGGTGCTCCTGCCAAGAAGAAATATAGACCAAGATGTCATGAAAAAACAAGTACATGCTGGCGAAGTACCAGATGAAAAATGTCGTTCATCGTAGCCTGAAAAGTGGCCGACGCGTTAGTCAGGCCGAATGACATGACCAAGAACTCGTAATGACCGTCATGAGTCTGGAAGGCCGTCTTGGCGACGTCGGCCGGGTGAACGCGGATTTGGTGGTAGCCGGCATGGAGGTCTAGGTTGGTGAAGACGACCGTGCCGTGGAGTTTGTCCAAAAGCTCCTGAATCACCGGAATCAGGTACTTGTTCGTGACAGTGGCTTTGTTGAGCTCCCGATTGTCCACACAGAAGCGCCAACCGCCGTCATTCTTTCTGACCAGGAGGACCGGGCTGGAGAAGCGGTTCTCACTGGGGCGGATGAGCCCCCCCCCCCCCCCCATCAACATGTCACATACAAGCCTCTTGATCTCGTCCATCTGCATGTGCCCATCGCGGTATGGTCGGACCGAGACTGCCGACACGCCAGGATGTAGAGGAATGACATGATCGTGTGGTTGGGCTGACAGTAACTCAGATGGTGCTGTAAAGAGGTCCGCACACTCAGATAGGAGGGCTTGAAGGGCCAGAGGTGGTGATGGGGCTGGCGGTGCAGCGTTCGAGATGGACCAGAGCCATGCCGAAAAATTGACATCCAAAGTCCTGTGAATCGTGCAAAAGATGTGGGAGCGAAGTAGGGCGGCATCTTCCGTAAGGCTATCCTCCCGACCATTCTGAAGTAACCACATCATCATCGTGACTCGCACGTCACTTGGCGTGCAGTGCTACACCACTCCCAGGATGACGTCGATCCTGCTAAGGCCGAAGACGTAGATGTCTGTTGTCACCGAGGAAGGGCCCACAAAAACGAGACAGCCGGACAACGTCCCTGGATCTAGCAACGATGACCATCGCCCAAACTAACAGTGAAGTCTGGAGAGGGCTCTATCGGAAGGCGTAGTTGCTTGGCCAGTTGATCCGAGAGAAAATTGTGGCTAGCTCCGATGTCCCCCATGATGACAATGAGGGGGTCGCCTAACTTGCCCGCCAACTTCATGGTTTGGGGCCCTGAAATGCCGCCCACCAAAAAGCATGGAAGCTCCAAACTGTGAAGGCCGGTGTCGGCGACGGTCTCGGTGATGTCCTTTGCCATGATCTCGACGTCCTCAAAGTCCTTCAAAGTGATCTATGGTTCAAAGTTGTCGATGGTGGCGTGTAATTCCTTGACCGTTTAGACTTGGGTAGAGGAGTAGGGTTGACGACATCAAAAACATTGCCCTTTGCGACGTAGGTCGTCGAACTCGCGGTTGGAGAATTGTTGCCGAGGTCCAGGGCGGCCCGGTCGGCCGGTTGGAGGCGGCTGAGGGGCCGATGGTTTCGGAGTAGCGGTCCGCCAAGGTCGGCCTCCCAGTGTGGTCCCGCTTGGGGTCGGTGGGGGTCGCAGAGACAAATCCGTTTCCACGAGGCGTGCCATGTCGAGGGCCTCAGAAACCGTCCGGGGATGATGAGTGCGTAGACGGGACCAGATGTTTGGCTTGAGGCCCTGCATGAAGAAGCCGATGTAATGATCCGGTGGTAGGCCCAAAATATAGGTGACGAGAGCCACGTATTCGTCGATGTAATCGTCCAATGCGCCGATCTGGCGCACCCCACATAGTCGTTCGATGGCGGATCCCGAGTAGCGAATTTCGTAGCGGCGGATCATCTCCTGTTTGATCTCCGACCAAGAGATAGCCGGGTTGGACTGGCGAAGCCACCGAGCCCAATGAAGGGCAAAGCCGTCGAGTCCCACGTCGACGGTAGAGTCCTTGTCCCGCTCGGGCGTATGATGGAGATCGAAGTATTGTTCCTCCTTGGCAATCCACCCGATTGGGTCCACACCGACGAAGGTTGGACGACCCAGTGGAAACGGTGTCGCGAAATCTCTGTTGTCCGGGGGTGGTGCCGCACCGAGGATGGACACGCTAGTGGGCCGGCCTGTGGATCCGTTGGTGGCGGGGGTGACAGTGGGTTGGAGGGCTTCAAACTTTGTGTGGAGGGCGGCAAGGGAGACATGCATGGAGGCCATGAGGGATTCCTGTGCGTCGACACGACATAGGAGGGCCTCGTTGGAATCCGCCGACGGAGCTTCTGTAGTGGAACTGGTGGAGGGTGCCATGGCAAGGAGGGATTGTATGTGGGGAGAATCCCGAAGAATAGGCGCTGTTGCTGTTCGACGCGCGCCAGAACAACGGCGGAGACGCACTGTCGTGGTGGTGGTGACGCGCTAGTGGCGCTGCAGCGGCGTGCTGGCGGCTTGGATGGGGGTAGGCGTTGGGCAGCGAAGGGCTGGGTGGGCGCTTGATCTCCGCCGGCCTTTGGCGGCGGGCGGAAATGGCAGGTCAAACCAGTTGTTGGGGGGCTGTCGGGGAGTCAGCGGCTACGAGAAAGAGAGGAAGAGAGGGAGAGAGAGGGAAAGAGAGGAGGGATTAGGGTTTAGATGAGAAAGAGAAAACACACATTCATTTCATGATGAAAATAATATAGGGCTTACACTTCCTCTTATAGTGATGAGGAAAGAATACAAAAGAAAATTAAAGAATACAAAAGGAAATTCTGAAATTAGGAAATACGGAAATACTTAAAATGTCTCAAGCAAACAAAGTAACAAATAAACGTCTCATGCAAACAAAGCAACCAATAAATTATTAATTGTCTTCCGCGGGAATGGTGGGGCCATCCGATATACGAGTCCGACACGTGTAAACTTTTCAAGGAGGTTTGTCGTCGTGCAGCTGCGTAACAAAGCCATCTTGCAGAAGTTGCGTAATATATTTTATAGATGACTTCATTTGGAGTCATTAACCTTAATATTAACTTGAGAATATCCTTCATTATCCATTTATGGCTTTTTTTCCTTCAATAGATTGTATGGTATCTTGGTCTATGCCTGCATTTTTGTATGAATTTAGTGCAACTCTGAATTCCAGAACTGACAGATGGCATAAATCTATAATTAACATATGCTAGGCCAACTTGCAAATGCTGTTTATTTGTAATGATATTAGTGCTGAAAATGTCTTGCAGTTTATTTGATAAATCACAAATTAAAAGTTTTGAGATTGCCATTTCTGGGAAGCTCAACCGGAATTCCTATAACATGAAATAATATAAAAACAAAAGTTGAGCAGAAAATGCTGGAAGTTTGATGTTTAAGATCCGATAAAATACCTTTTCCCATTTGGATGTGTAGAAACACAATAATTGAAAGGGAAAGTATAATATTTCATTATTTTTCCTCATATAAAAAGGTTGTTTATAACAAGAGTACATATATATAGGAAGGAGTGAAGCCTCAACTCCATCCTAAGATGTGTGACTACTTTCTAAACAGAAATGGGCCCTCCAATGGGCTATTGGATGAGACTTTACTCCTTACCCCCCCCCCCGCCGCGCGCGCAAGGTGGAACATACAAATTGTAGAAGACAAACTTGAATAAAAACCGATGATATGATATAGTGATCGAGGTAAGACCTTGGTAAGGATTTCATCAACTCCTTAATTGCGGGTACATGCCGCAAGTCCACTTTTTAAGTCAAATATTTTTCCAAACAGAATGACAATTGATCTTGATGTGCTTGGTACGTTCATGAAACACGAGATTCTTAGCAATATGAATATCCGCTTTACTGTCACAGAAGAGAGTGACCGGAGAGGGAAGTTCACACCCAGATCACTCAGAAGGCTCTCCAAACATGTAAGGTTTTAAACAATAGAAGCCATTGATCGAGGCTCAATTTCTGCCGAAGAACGTGCAATCACCTTTTGCTTCTTTCTCAGCCAGGTGAGAAGATGTTCCCCAAAATATGTGCAATACCGAGTTGTGGATTGACGATCATTTAGAGAGCCAACATAGTAAATATCAGAGTAGGGAACACGATATAAGAATGAAGAGGGCTTATACACAAATCCTTTTCCTTGAGCAACCTTTAGATACCAAAGGATGTTATCAACAACCTGGAGATGGGAGATTTGTGGAGCATAGATAAAGCGACTGACCACCCTAACAATAAATGATATCAGATCTTGTAATTGTGAGATAAATTAGTTTGCCCACAAGACGACAATAGTACTTCGGGTTGGCAAGGAGCAGATCAGAGTCAGAAGCATGAACACAGAGCTTGTGATGACATCCATAGGTGTGTCAGCTGGCTTGCATCCGGGTTAGCCAACTTCATGAAGAAGATCAAGACTGTACTTTCATTGAGACATAACGAGACCATCTGGTCGACATGCGACCTCAATATTGAGAAAATATTAGAGAGACCTCAAATCTTTGATCTCAAATTAAGATGCCAAGTGCTTTTTGACCAGAGTTATACCATCAAAATCATTGCCTATCACTGTACCTATCGAGCGACGATGAGTTAATAAAGAGAAGTTGACCGAGCTTCAAGTGAAACCAACTTCGGGAACAACCCGACTGAACTTGTCAAACCAGACCCAGGAAGACAGTTTGAGACCATAAAGAGATTTATTGAGCTGACATACACGAGACTCCCCCGTGGTCTTATACCTAGGAGGGTGCTACATGTAAACAGTCTCTACGAGGTCACCATTCAAGAAATCAATTTTCATGTCGAGTTGATGTAACAACCAATGCCGATAAACAACCAAGGAAATCAAGACTTAGACAGTATTCAGCTTCGCGATGGGCGAAAAAGTCTCCTCGTGATCGAGGCTTTGTTGCTGAGTAAAACACAAGCACCGGTCGAGCTTTGAGATGTTCAACTGCCAAATCAGCACCATGTTTCACAGTGAAGACCCAGTTACAACTAACACAAGTCTGTGCAGAAGGAAGATGGATAAGGCCCTATATGTGATTAACCCAAACTGCATCCATTTCCTCATCTATGGCGGCCCACTATCGCGAATGTTTAAGAGCCTCCTATAGGTAAGGAGTGAAATAGAGGACAAAGAGGTCACAAACCTATGAAGCGTTGTAGATAAGAGATGCGAAGAAATATAATTTGAATTAGGGCGAGCGGTGGATGTGGATGTCAAATCAGCGGCTTGCGAAGTATCAATAGACATGGGCGGCTCGTGTGAGGCAGTAGACCGAGGAAGTCGTCTCGTGTAGACACAAAGAGGAGGAAGTAGCGATGGGAGAGACACAACTGGAGGAGCGGGAAGAAAAGGATGGGAGTTGGTGATGGTAGGCACGCGAGCCGGGGAAGGCAGGGGGAAGAAGGGACTAAAGGCGTGGATTGGTGGAACAATTGATTTTCAAGGAATGTGACATCGGCGGAGGCGACAAGTTTCTGAGTAGGTGGAGAGCAGTATACATAGCCCTTATGGGTGCAAGAATAGCTAACAAACATATATTTGGTGGCACAAGAAGCCAATTTGTTTACGACAGGGCCAAGATGGTGAACATATCAATCACAACCAAAGGCACGAGACGTCACAGAGAGGGGGGGGGGGAGGATGGACAATGACGTCGCAAAATTCAAGACAGAGAAGGGCATGCGATTAATAAGGTAGCATGCTGAGAAAACTGCGAAATGCCAATAAACTTTGGGAACCTATATTTGGAACATGAGGGACTTGACAACCTCTGGGAGGTGATGTTTTTTCTCTTGGCCACACCGTTTCGGTGCGTGGTATAAGGCCAGGGGATTTGATGAATAATGGCTAGCGTTGTATAAGTGTCTTAAAATTGTGACTTGTATATTTGCGCGCATTATCTGTACGAATAATTCAGAACAGAGAATTGGGTCGGGGTCTGAGTAAGAAAATAAGGAAAGATTCGCAGTAACTCAGAGCGACTGCGCATCATATATAACAACGTCATGCGAGATTGATCATCAATAATAGTAACAAAATAACGATAGCCAGAAATACTAGTTGTTTTGTAGGGACCCAAAAATTCAGAATGTACTCAATGAAAAGGAGTAACGGTCTTAGTACAATGAGGAAAAAAATTAAAACGATGTTTTCCGTAAATATATGATTCATATTGAAGATCATAAAAGGAAAAATCAAGAAGTGCCCGTTGGAGGATAAGCAGAGGAACATGCTCAAGATGTCAGTGCCAGTCGGTGGAAGTCATAGAGGAGAGAACTTCGGGGGGGGGGGAGATCCAGAGTGTACAACCCATTAGACAGTCGACCCCTACCAATGATGCTCCGAGTTTGTTGATCCTGCATCACAAATGAAGAAGAAGAAAATGTGATTATGCAATCATGATTCTGAGTTAAACAACTGACATAAAAGAGATTAAATTGAGAGCCAGAAACTTGAAGGATAAAGTGGAGAGGAAGCGATGGAGAGAGGCATATCGCCAGACCTGCAAACAAGTGTGGTATCACCATTGGTCACCGTGATAATCTTTGGAGAAGAGACATCCGAATACCAATGGGGTTTTTTTTGGGAAATTTGGTTTGTAGCCCCAGAGCCCACTATCCACACTAGACTGTGGGAAAAATAAGAGATATCTGCGAGCGAGGTAGAGGCATCGAAGTCAGAAGCCCAAGTAAACATCCCCCGAAGCTGTTGTAGTTTCTCTCTCAAGGCGTCAATGTCAGAGTGGGAGGTGGAAAGAACATCCACCACCGGAGAAGCAGGTGGCGTAGTGGAGGGTGGCGAGGGGAACACATGTTTCTTGAAGCAAATGACCTCAATATGATTAAGGCGGCCAAAAAAAGTACAAAGATGATTGGTCGGCCGTGAGGGACGATTGCGACCATCTCGTTCGCTGTTGCGAGAGCCTAGACGACCACCTTGAGACCCAGGAGGAGGGCACAAGGATGAGGATTGGTGCAGAAGAGCAAGAGAGTGAGGCAACACAACATTAAAAAGTGGAGTGACTTTAAGAATCATGGATCACACATCAATGAGAGACAAAATAGTTGGGGATGAAAGAATGATGGCTCAGGAGAGCAAGAAACATGAAGGATAAAGCGGAGAGGAAGCGATGAAGAGAGGCATATTGCCAGACCTGCAGACAAGTGTGGTATCACCATTGGTCACCGTGATAATATTCAGAGAAGAGACATCCAAATACCCCAGGGGTTTTTGTGGGAAATTTGGTTGGTAGCCCTAGAGTCCACTATCCACACCGGACTTTGGGAAAAATAAGAGATACCTGCGAGGGAGGTAAAAGCAACGAAGTCAGAAGCTCGAGTAAATATCCCCGAAGCTGTTGTAGTTTCTCTTTCAAGGCGTCAATGTCAGAGCGGGAGGTGGAAAGAACATCCACCACTAGAGAAGCATGTGGCACAGTGGAGGGCGGCTGGGGGAACACGTTTTTCTTTAAGCAAATGACCTCAGTATGATTATGGCGGCCAAAAAAAGTACAAAGATGATTGGTTGACACAACATTAGGAGGTGGAGTGATTTTAAGAATCATGTAGCACACATCAGTGAGAGACAAAATTGTTGGGGATGAAAGAATGGTGACTCAGACATTGTGAAGATGGGGGGGGGGTAATCGTGCCATCATGAGATCTATGCTCACAACCTCCTGCGCTCATTGAACAAAATATCCAAGGTGGGGGGCTGATACTGAAGCTAGGCCTCAACAAGGGTCTTGAACGTGGCCACAAAGGAGGTCAGGCCACCAGTCACACTGGGGCCAATTGCTTGGTGCCTAGTAAAGATATCGTACAGATGTTGGAGACCGTCCTTCCCAGAGTTAAGAGATTGAAGTTCGCCCCACATGGCTTTGACAATGTCATGATACATGACTATATGGTATGACACAGACTCCATAGAATTGAGGAGCCATGACTGAACCCGTCTATCGTCACAGAGCCACTGACCCGTAGGTTCAGCAGGCGGAGCACAGTAACATGATGAAGCAGTTCTTTGATTTGAAGGACACACACACTGAAAGCACCAATTCCACAAAATTTCACTTCCCTTTGAGGGAAATATTGATAATCCTCAGTTCATCATGCATGTTAGGGTGGGGAGCCAGAGCAAGATCCGGAAGAGACGAAAGAGATGATCATGCAGACATTACGTAGAAGCAGTGCATGGTAAGGTTTGCCTACATTTCACCCTTGTGGTTTCCCTGGATCTTCGCTGCCTGTCTTTGCTGTGTCACCCTTGTGGTGTGACCCTTCCCCGGCCCTTACTGCGTGGGGATGCTTTGTGCACCTGGCTGCCCTTTGTTACTGTAGCTCTTCATCTTCTTGCAAAAATGATAGGTAAGGTTTGCCTACATTTCACCCGTGGGACCCTTCCCCGGATCCTCGCCGCGTGGTGATGATTTGTGCACTGGGCTGCTCTTTTTTTTTTCTGCTGTAGCTCTTCATCTACTTCCAAACTACTCGCAATAATTTCAACCTAAGTCATTTGAATAGATCAATCCATCTCATGTTAAATGTTTATTGCAAGCACGCGAAAATACATAATAAAATCTTGGCAATTGCTCTTTTGAGTAACTTTGCTGTTTTTTCAGTTTTTAATTTGGTGTGATCTAGGAAAGATGAAGACGGATAATTTTCTCAATCGAAGATGAAGAGCTACAGTAATCGTTAAAAGATTGGAAACACAAGGGTTTATGATTATTTAATAAAATAACTGATGCAATTTTAGGTTTGAAGTTCAATTTACCCCTGCATGCGAAAAATCTACAATTTTTTAGTCGACATTGTAAAGATATGTGGTTATATGCCTATATTGTAACTGAGTGAAAGTTAAATGGTTTAACTGGAGTGATTACTTAGAGGTACTGAAGATGAGAATTATTGCTGGGGCATTGATCATTGTGCTGTCCACCTATATGATAAAAGTATTATAAAGAATTATAGGGGAATTTTCTGACATTATACTTTGATCAAGTAACTCTGCACATTTAAATGTTTGGCGACAGAGAAAGCATACATTTAAATGTTTGGCAACAAAAATACTTAAAATTTTTTTTGAAGAAAAATAGGAGTACTATTGATTGTGTTATAAACCTAAAAGGATAATGAGAAATGCAATATTTAAGAATGTGGCATAGCACAATTTTTGTATAAACTTATAGAAGATAGACTTAGGTGTCCATAACATGTATGATGAAGGCAAACTAGTAGGTATGTATAGGAATAATGTGAAAGAAATAGAAAGGTTAGGGAATAGGACAAAAGTATTGTAACAATTGTAATATGTTATGTTCAAGTCGGGGTAGTATTGTAATTTTACTTTGTGTTTAGGTTTCCCGTACTCAAGTATATAAGAGTAAGAGACCTCTCTCTTAATGATTATTCAGTTTTGCATTCCACTTGGTATCAGAGCGGGAGAAAAATCGTGCCCTATTCTCGTCGGCTAATCGTGCCCTATTTCCGTCGTCGGCTCCCGCTTCGATCGTCAAGGCGAAACCCGTCGAGCGTCGATCGTCCTCTCCCGTCGCTCCCGTCGTTCGGATCGGTCATGCCGGGCGGCACTCCAGCCGACTGCTGAGAGGAACGCCGCCGCCGTTCCTCCATGAAGTAGCCCGCCGCCTCTTCTTCTTCTTCATGAGCCTGCTGCCGGTCCAAATCCAGATCCAGGCCGCCGATCCGACCCTGCTGCTGCCGATCCCGTGAAACCTGCTGCTGCTGCGCTGCCCTGCTGCCTGATGCTAGTTTCTACAGATTGACTTCAAAGCTCTGACCATGGCTGTTACAGTTGTCCTCCGTGTCGGCATGTCCTACCGATCCTGTGCTGGAATTAGGGGCTGCTGATCTATTGTGTCTCTTTGGTCGATATTGGTGAACCCGAGTCATTTGTCTCTTCTCCGGGAGTGATCCAGCCTCCGATGGTTGAGCCTCAACGGCCCCATGACCACTCTAGCTCCTTGATGATTACCACGGTTTCTCTGGATGACACGAATTAACTGGAATGGTCTCGCGCTGCTCAGCATGTCATCCGTAGTCAACATATGCTCGACTATATTGATGTGTCGATTACGGAGCCTCCAGTGTCCGATCCCTCCTGGAAGCGCTGAGATTTTGAAAACTCTCTGGTTGTGTCTTGGCTCCTTCATTCGATGTCGCCCAAGATCTATCAGAGCTATATGCTGATGGACTCTACGTTCGAGATCTGGACTCATGCTCGTGAAACTTACTCTCAGATTGGTAGCTCCACCCAGGTTTATGAGCTCACTCGCCGCATTTTGGAGATGCGTCAAGGTTCAATGACTGTCTCATCATTCTTCTTGGAGTTTGAATGCTTGTATCAAGAACTGGACTACTTTGCTCATTTCACTCCAGCGTGCACAACAGATGCCGTCCTGTTGAAGCAACGAGAGGGCCGTTCTCGTCTTCATGTCTTCTTAATAAGGTTGAATATGGAATTTGATATGGTCCGGACACATGTTCTACACCGTTCTCCTCTTCCCCCCCTCTGGGAGGCGTTCAGCATGATCCTGGGTGATGAAGACCGCCGCAAGTTTCTCTGTGTTATGAATCCTCCAGATCGTTCTGCCTTGACGAGTGCTGGTCGTGGCCTCATCCCTACTCCTGCATCTTCAGTGCCTATCTGTGATTACTGCGGTCGACGGGGACACTCTCGGGAGGCATGGTTCAAACTTCATCCGCATTTGGCTCCTCCTGGTCGCAGTCGTGGTCGGGGCCGTGGACCTGGCCGTGGGGGCCATAGGCACAGTGGCTACCGTTCTTATGACGTTGCTTACACTACTGATGTCTATGACGAGTCCCAGTCTTCGGCTTCATCTTCTCTTACTGCTCATGAGTTGGATGCCTTTCGCCGTTTGCTTCACTCTCAGTCTGATCCGGTCACTGGAAGCTCGACTTCTCTTGCCACCGTTGCTATGCCTAGTGCTCATGCGGCCACCACCTCTCCTTCTGAATGAGTGCTCGACTCTGGTGCCACCCACCATATGACTGGTTCCTACTCAAGTTTTCTCTCTTATACTCCTTTGTATGGTAAGGAGAAAGTTATTTCAACTAACGGGTCGTTGTCCTCTATTGCTGGCAAGGACAACATTTCTTGTTTAATGTCCATTTCTCTTATCTCTGTTCTTCCTGTTCCCTCTTTTCCTCACGATTTACTTTCCATCAACAATCTTACGAAATCTCTTAACTGCTTCGTAACATTCTTTCCTGATTCTTGTTTTTTCAGGAACCGAGTACGAAACGGAACATTGACAGTGGTTGGTGCAGTGGTGGCTTGTACTACCTGGACATTCCTGCGCGTTCTCAGGCTCTTTCCAGTTCTACTGTTACTGCAGAGGATGTCCACCGTTGACATTTGCGTTTGGGACACCCGTCCTCCGTCTACCTGCAAAAATTATTTCCTGTTTTTTCACTTTTCTTCAGAATTTTTCTTGTGATATTTGTGATCGGTCTAAACATGTGCGACAGACCTCTTCACATCTTTCCTAGTAGCACCCCTTTTGATGTTCCTCGTTGACGGGTTTTCGATGGTTCGTCACCTTTATTGATTGTTTCTTGCGTACTACATGGGTTTATCTATTAAAAAGGAAAAGTGAAGTTTTTTTATGTTTTCAAGTCTTTCATAACATGGTGAAAAATCAATTTAATGGCACTATCCGTGTTTTTCAAAGTGATAACGGGGGGGGGGGGGGGGGGAGTATGACGATTGTGGTTCATTTGGCGCGTACCTCACCTCTCACGATACCATCCACCAGAAAACTTGTGCTTACACATCTACTCCGAACAGTGTGGCCGAACGAAAAAATCGGCATCTCCTCGAGGTTGCCCGTTCTCTCCTCTTGACGATGCATCATCCTAAACCATATTGGGGAGATGCGGCGCTTACTGCTGCTCATCTTATTAATCGTCTTCCTTCTCGTGTTCTCTCCTTTACTACTACTCTAGCCTGTCTCTCTACCTATGACATGGTTCATACTTCCCATTTGTCACCCCGTGTTTTTGGGTCCATATGTTACGTGCATGTGCACCAACGTCAACATGACAAACTTGACCCTCGGGCTCAACGCTGTGTCTTCCTTGGCTATTCCTCCACGAGGACCACGACCAAAGGGTATCGCTGTTATCACCCTCCTTCCCGGCGTATGTTCTGCACCATGAATGTTACTTTCCGTGGGGGGAGTCCTTTCCATCCTCGACTCATGTTCTTCGTCAAGGGGAGAGTACATCTACTACGGATGATGTTACTACTGTCGCTCTGCCTCTTCTCCTGTCCTTCTCCTCTATTCCTTCACCTCCTTCTTCGGATGTTCCCAAAGCTCCTCATGTCCCTATACCGGACTCCTCTACTGTGATCTCTCCTTTTCCCTATGTATACCACCATCGTTCAGGTACACATGCCTCTGCCGCTCCGCCTCTACCGGTACCGACTTCAGACTCGGATTCTGATGATGCTGATCTGCATATGCCTCTTGCCTCGCTGAAAAAGGGTAAAGCTACTTCCACGCAACATCCGATTTCTAATCATGTGCCTTATAGCCATCTTACTTCGATTCATCAGACCTTTGTCTCATCTCTCTCTCTAGTTGTTATTCCCAAGACATGGTAGGAAACATTGACTATACTGACTTGGACACAGGCTATGCATGATGAGATGTCCGCCTTGGACAAAAATCATACGTGAGACATCTCCCCTCTCCCTCTAGGAAAGAAAGCTATAGGTTCCAGGTGGGTCTTCTCGGTTAAGCAGAACCAAGATGGCAAGGTGGAACGGTACAAAGCGCGTCTTGTCTCTCAAGGATACACCCAGACTCAAGGAGTTGATTACCAGGTGAATTTTGCTCCTGTAGCAAAAATGGACTCTATTTGGGTCTTGTTATCATGTGCAGCCTGTCTGGACTGGGAACTTCATCAACTGGACGTGAAAAATGCGTTTCTCCACGGTGAGCTTGAGGAGGTGTACATGAAATTCCCTTCTGGTTTTGTGAAGAAAGGATCTGAAGGGCTCGTCTGCCGCCTAAGGAAATTATTGTATGACCTGAAACAATCTCCAAGGGTCTGGTTTGGAAGATTCCTCACAACAATGCTCAAGTTTGGGTACAAGCAAGCCCAATCAGATCATACCATGTTCTTCCGGAGACATGAACAGCGTGTTGTGGTTCTCGTTATCTACGTGGATGACATCGTGATTACTGGAAATGATACAGAGGAGATCGTCAACCTCAAGACCCTCCTATCGGCTGAATTTGAAGTGAAGGACTTGAAACGATTGCAATACTTCCTAGGCATCAAATTGATTAGATCGGAGCGGAGTATCTTTATATCCCAACGGAAGTACATATTGGATCTCCTAAAAGAAACTGATATGCTTGGTTGTGTTCCAGCGAACACCCCTATGGAGGAAAATCACAGGGTTGATGAAGATGGTGATGGTGATCATGCTGATGTATCACGTTACCAAAGATTGGTCGGAAAACTTATATATCTATCCCATACTCATCCCGACATTACATATGCAGTTGGTATTCTTAGCAGATATATGCATTCTCCTAGAATCATGCATCAAGAAGCGGTGTATCGTTTACTACGGTATTTGAAGAAAGCTCCTGGTCGTGACCTCCTATTCTCTAGGAACAACAATTTGGAGATTGAGGTTTTTACTGACGTTGATTGAGCCGGTTGACAAGATGACAGGAAGTCCACAACATGATACTGTTCCTTTGTTGGTGGTAACCTCGTGACGTGGTGAAGCAAGAAGCAGAATGTGGTGGACAGGTCAAGTGCAGAGGCAGAATATCGTGCCATGGCTCAAGGCTTTTGTGAGGGATTATGGTTTCGTACCGTGTTACAAGATTTATGCCTTTCTGTGACAACTCCTTTCTCCTTATTTTGTGACAATAAGACTGCAATTAGTATTGCTCATAACCCGGTCCAGCACGACAGGACAAAGCACGTCGAAGTGGATCGACACTTTATTAAGGATCACTTGGATAATAAAACAGTTGTTACTTCGTTTGTTCACTCCAGGGATCAGCTGACCGATGTCTTCACCAAAAACTTGGGGTGCGATGTGTTTACCGATGATATTCAGAAAATTAAGATGACTGATATCTTCCGTCCGACTTGAGCGGGAGAGTTGTAATATGTTATGTTCAAGCCGGGGTAGTATTGTAATTTTACTGTGTGTTTAGGTTTCCCTTACTCAAGTATATAAGAGTAAGAGACCTCTCTCTTAATGATTATTCAGTTTTGCATTCCACTGTAACTAGTATGATTATATGGATTTCATACTAGATGCATCATCTTATTGGTAAAAATACAGGATAAATATTCAAATGGCCTTAAAAAGTAGTTTACACCACATGCAGATTCTCATTGTTAAAAATGGAAATAAGGACTCATGTTACTGAATAAAATAGTTGGAGTTATGTGCATTATTTAAGGAATGAATGAAAAAGTAAATAATTGGAATGAGGTTTAAAGACGGTGCTGAATTGTGCCCAAGTTGCAGATCAACTACTGGGTTGAAAGTTACACTTACCCTTGCAATATTATAGATATTTTATGAGACTAAGAAAGGTTGTCTTTTTATACAGGTTCCAAGTGAATTTAAAGACATTATTGATGACACAGTTTTTGCAGCCCTATCGCATTCTTCATTACATGTAAATATCCTAAACTGTTATTATAGCTACATTACATCAAATTTTTTTTAAACAAATAACAATATACTGTTTTGAGTTTGATACTTCTGAATTTTACTTCCAATGTGATTATAAAAGATGCAGGGGACGGTTTAATGGATAAACGAATTTTACTTTTTCATATCAACATTTCTATCTTGCGTGATACTTTGGTTGATCTTGAGTTTTCTTTCATCCACTTATGGGTCTAGTGACTTAAATTGATTTTGTACAGATTGTACCTTTGTTCAAGAAACTATTGTACCACAGTAAGCCCATTTTAGGGGGGGCAGACATCATCCGTGGCCGACTGCAGTCGAATGGCTAAGAACATCCCAGCTCAGTTGGTTATCAAGTTTCTGTCTAGGAGCTTGATAAAGGAGGTCGTGGGTTCTATCCCACGCCTCAACACCCTACCCGGGTATTTATCCCTGTGGGCCCTGGGAGATTTGGTTGTGGATGTTCTTAGCTATTCGACTGCAGTCGGCCACAGATGGTGTCTGCCCCCCTAAAATGGGCTTTCCGTGATTTCTAACAGTATGAAACAATGGATATGGCATAGATGGCCTTGTTTTCATGTCTCTCAGCACAGCTTGCTTATACTCTTAAAAATGGTTACCCCTGCATTATTTTCTTCTATTTCGCTTACCCTAGTCATTTTTACTTGCTACATAATAATGCTCATTTGTGATGTAGTGTTTCCAATTGGCCTTATTATGTCCTATTTAGTAGGCTCCTTGTCGAGAACTCGATATGTAACACCCCGATTTAGTTTAATAGAAAATTAGCAGTCCGGTCAGACCCGCGATAAGAAGTAAACTAAGTAACGTTATATAAATTGGTATAAAGTAGGTAAATTAAATGTGCTAAAAGGAAACTAACAACATAAGTAGAGTAAGTAATATAAATTCTATGGGTAAAAGGGTACCTCGCATACACTGAATTCACAGAGCCAACTAGAATAGTAAACAACACTATGAAACTGATATAATGTCAGTCTGAAGTAAACAGGTACAACAAAATATGAGTAAAGTACAACAAATACAAATGTCTGTACATAAAAGCAAAGTACAACAACAATGGTACAACTGAACAAAACTGACGACTGAAGACTGAGCCGCCTATCCTAAGCGGATCCCCTGACCCGATCCCCCTGTAAAAACAAGTTCCAAATGAGTCAGACCCACTGAAGAGTAAGAAAACTACTCTCTCCAGCAACACTTAAGAAAATGAAATATTTTAAGTGATTATTACATGAATTTAGAATATGCATGAATTTTCTAATATAAAACTTACACTTGAGATCATGAACTGGCATATAATCGACCTATCGTGTGATCTGACACACTAATTTCTGAATTTTCCAAATCGTTGATTTCTGAAGATTTGGAATCACGGTTGTTATAAGTATCAACCAAGTTCAATGTTATCCATCCGCACCGCCGGGCGACATCAATACCGCCAGGTGTTACCCATCCGCTCCCCTCCTCCCCACGACGGTAATATTTGGTCCGACCTGCCATCTCCGCCTGCACCCTACCGCTGGAAGCCACCATGACCCCTTCGACCCGCGCTCAAGCCGCCGACGTCTCCGATGCGGCCGACGACACCCGCAGCCGGCTCGACCGCCAGGACGGCCGCCTCAATGCGTTGCAGGCGTCCGCGGACGCCATCGTCGCCGACCAATCCCTCCTGAGCCGCCTCGAAGCCATGTCACCCGCCGCCTCCCGCACACCAAACCTGGGTTCCACATCATCGACCGACACAACCTCCTTGTCAGGGGTGCCGCCGGCCTTATAGCCCTCGGCGTTACCCGCCGTATGCGCACCTGCGGTCGGGCGTACTTCCCCGATGCTGGACATTCCCTCCTTCTCCGGCGTGGACCCCTTGGGCTGGATCACGCGCGCGGAGCAGTTTTTTGACCTCCACCTCACCCCACCGGCGGATCGCGTGGGCACGACCATTCCCGGCCTTGACGGATCCGCCCTGCATTGGGCGCGTTGGCTCCGTCAAATCCAACCCGCCATCTAGTGGCCCGATTTCAAGCAAGAGATGATCACTCGGTATGATTACCGCTACACCGGCTCCGCCATTGAACGCCTTTGCAATGCCCGCTAAACAGCCGAGCTGGATAGTTACATTGATGAGTTCGTGTCCCTCGTGACGCAAGTGCCGGGACTTCCGCCCGACCACTATTTGGGATTTTTTCTGCAAGGGTTGCTACCCTCGATTCGCTCCCGCAACCGGACTCAACCCGCGGACCGTCTCCGCGGCCTTGGAGCTTGCCCGTGCGGTGGAAGTGGATCTCGGCCATCGACCACCTCTTCCCAGTGGCCCCCACAACCCTCGGACGACGGCCCCCCAGGACGTGCCCCATCGACCTGCTGTAGCCGGGGGAGCTCGGCCGGTGCGCACAGACCCCCCTCGTCGCATCTCCAATCAGGAATACAACGACCTTCGCCGCAAGGTTTTGTGTTTTCGTTGTCGTCAACCGTACTCCCCGCATCACGTCTGTGCGGTCAAGGAGTTTCACGCCCTTTTTGGTGACTACGATTCTGAAGACACGATGGCTGACTTCGATGCCCTCGCTATCCAAGATGACGATACCCCACCGGCGGCGGACGACGCAACCCTTAATGTGCTCGATCTTCCATTCTACTTCGTGGGGGGGGGGGATTACCGGTCCGCGCACGATGAAGATGGTTGGGGCGATTAGGGACCGCCCCGTGATTGGGATGATCGACAGCTAGGCCAGTCACAACTTCATATCGGCGACATTGGCACGCGACCTCGCCCTCCCAGCCGCGGCATCCCCGGATTTCTTCGTCTGTTTGGGCGATGGTCGCCACCGACCAACCTTGGGCTGGTGTGCCGGCGTGGCTATCTCCGTGGGCACCTGCACCTTCACGACGAACTTCTATGCCTTCGAGTTGGGTGGCCTCGACGCTATTTTGGGAATCACATGGCTCCAGACGTTGGGCGATATCCGGGTAAATTGGGCCACAATGACTATGTTATTTCAACATCAGGGCTGCCCCTGCCGCTTGGTGGGTGACGCAACGCGACGCTACTCCGCTCCCCGCTCTCGTCTCGAGCCCTTACTCGCGTCACAGACGTCGAGTTCTCCGCATGGTTGCTACCTCTACAGTCGGGGCCCTCTCCTTCACTACCAGTGGCTGAGGATTTTCAGCATCTCCTTGCGGAGTTCGCAGACATCTTCGCCACACCACGGGGCCTTCCGCTGGGCCGTGCGACCGACCATCAGATTGTTATCCAGCCCGCCTCGGCTGCGGTTTCCGTCCTCCCATACCGCTACGGACATGCCCAGAAGGACGATATCAAACGCTTAGTGCGGGAGATGTTGTTGGGCGGCCTCATTCGACCCAACGCCAGCCCGTTTTCCAGTCCGGTCCTGCTCGTTCGCAAGAAGGATGGAAGCTGGTGTTTCTGCGTGGATTACAGAGAGCTCAACAAGGTCACGGTTGCGGACAAATATCCCATTCCAGTCATTCAGGAGCTCTTGGACGAGCTCCACGACGCCGCCTACTTCACCAAGTTCGACCTACGAGCAGGCTACCACCAAATCCGGGTTCGCCCGAACGACATCCCCAAAACCGCATTTCGCACTCATGATGACCATTTTGAGTTTGTGGTCATGCCGTTCAAGCTCATGAACGCGTCGATGACTTTTCAAGCAAAGATGAATGATATCTTCCGACCGGTACTCTGTATGCACATGCTTGTGTTTTTTGATGACATATTGGTTTTTAGTCCGTCTTGGCAGGAACACCTATAACATGTCCGCCGCACCTTCTCCACACTTCGGCAACACCACTGGACCGTCAATCAAACAAAATGCTCTTTCGGCGCGACGTGCGTCAGCTACTTGGGCCACAACATCTCGGCCGCCGACGTGGTCATGGACGACGAAAAAATTCAGGCAGTTCTCCAATGGCCGACCCCTTCGACCTATAACATGTCCTCGACCTCACCGGTTATTACCGTCGATTCATCAAGGACTACGACATGTTGGCCCGACCCCTCACCCAGCTATTGAAGCATTCCGACGACACCCCGTTCTCGTGGCCGCCCGCCGCCGTGGCCGCTCTCGCCTCCCTCGAGTCGGCTCTCGTGCAAGGTCCGATACTCGCTATGCCCGATTTCCAGAAACCCTTCACCGTCGAATGTGACGCTTCCGGTACGGGCGTCGGGGCCGTTCTCATGCAGGCCGACCGACCAATTGCATACTATAATCGAGCGTTCTCGGCGGCGATCCGGAGTCGCTCCGCCTACGAGAATGATCTCATGGCCCTCGTCCTCGCCGTCCAACATTGGCGACCCTATCTTTTGGGTTGACAATTCGTGGTCCGCACCGACCACCACAGCCTAATTACTTATTGCAGCAGAAAATTGCGACCCCGACACAACAACTATGGGTGGCCAATTTGCTGGGGTACGATTTCACCGTTGAGTTTCGGCTGGGGAAGACCAATCGGGCGGCGGACGCCCTTTCTCGCCTTCCGTCCGCATCAGAGCTGACCGCGATTTCGCGCCCGGTTTGGGACGTTGCGGCCACCATGCAACAGGACATAGAACGGGACCCCCGTCTGGCCGAAATCCGCCGGGCCCTGCTGGCCGATCCATCGACGCAACTGCCGTACTCGCTAATTGGCGGCCGCCTTTTCCATCGGGAACGTCTCGTCCTGTCCGCAACATCGTCCAGTATTCCTCGCCTGCTAGCCGAGTTCCATTCCACACCGTCAGCTGGCCACGCAGGGGCGTTCCACACCTACAGACGGTTAGCGACATCCTTGTATTGGCCGCATATATTTCTCCAGGTCAAGGCTTATGTCGCAGCTTGTCTCCCATGCCAGAAAGCCAAGTACGAGGCCATGTTTCCCAGTGACCTCCTTCAACCCCTTCCGATCCCGGAGCGCATCTGTGAGAATATCGCTATGGATTTCATCACTCGGCTTCCCCGTTCGATCGGGTTCGACTGCATCTTAGTAGTTGTGGACTGTCTCATGAAGTACGACCATTTCATTCCTCTCCGCCATCCCAACACGGCCGACACTGTCGCGGACTGTTTCATCGCCGAGGTCGTGCGCCTCCATGGTTTTCCGCGCTCCATCGTGAGCGACCGTGACCCTCTCTTCCTCAGCAGCTTCTGGACTTCTCTTTTTTGTCTACAGGGCACTCGCCACCGTATGAGTACGACTTATCACCTACAATCCGACGGGCAATCAGAGGGCTTGAACCGATGTTTGGTAACTTATCTACGCTGTTTTATCGGCGAGCGGCCGGGTACTTGGGCCAAATGGTTATGTTGGGCGGAGTATTCTTACAACACAACGTATCACCATGCGGCGAACACATCGCCTTTTGAAACTGTCTATGGGTAGCCTCCACCATCAGTGATCCGACATCTCCCCGGGGAGTGTCCCGTCCCAACCTTGGTCGACCACCTCCACGACCGCGACATCATCCTCGATAGCTTGAAGTATCATCTTTGGCGAGCCCAAGCGAAAATGTTGTCATTTGCCAACCGGAAGCGCCGCGATCTCTCTTTCCAGGTAGGGGAGAAGGTCTTCCTCAAACTCCACCCGTACCGTCAGCTCACAGTCGCGCGGCGACCATGCCCAAAGTTTGCTCCCAGATTTTTCGACCCCTTCGAAGTTATCAGCCGCATCGGGGCCGTGGCGTACCGACTTCGTCTGACCAACAACAGTCGCATTCATCTTGTTTTGCACGTCTCGCAGCTCCGCCGGGTGATAGGGGACCATCCCGCGGTGGACCATATTCCGGCCGACCTCGACTATTCCGGATCAGAGCCACTGTATCCCGCTGCCATTCTTGACCGACTTCATCACTTACCCGGGGACGCCGGGCCGGATGAGATCCGTGTCGCGTTGCGCCATAGGCCGGCCGACGACGCTACCTGGCTCCTCCGCGATGATTTTCACCGACAGTTTCCGGACTACTGCCGTGAGGACAAGGCCAGTTTTCCAGATGGCGGTATTGTTACCGATATAGCGGAAGAACCACCGTGGCAGGTGTATACGCGACGATCACGGGAGGCGAGTGGGGCTCACGGCGGTACCGGTAAAGAAACACGTGGAACGGCTCCCGACGGAGTTGACACCGGACCACCAGACGGAGAGCCATGAACCAGGTGGAATGTTGGCCATGCTTGTGTGATTTCTTTTAAATGTTCTTTTGGTTTTATGTAATTGTGGACTCACCTATATATAGGGGGTAAACTATGTGTTGTGGTATCTTTGGATCAATTAACTAAGAAAGGGGGCTGCTCCCTCTTGATTCTCTCAACCCTAACTCTCTCCCTCTCTCTCTCTCTCCCGTCTCTCCTTCCCCTCCGTGCCGCCGGGCGACATCAACACCGCCGTCGTTACCCATCCGCTCCCCTCCTCCCCGCGACGGTAATATAATTAGAGATTAAACTCCTATCTATCCTTGTTAGACTCTGATATGAGTTTTGTGTTTTCGTCAAGAAAACTCTTTAAGTTTTTCTTCAAGAATGTTATATTCCTTTTCCAATGAAATAATATCTACTTACACAATTGAGGTTTGATCAAGCTTCTACTGTAACATAGTATTATTTTCAGTCAAATATTGATTTCTTGAAGGAGAGCTTTTATTCTTCTTTCCACTACAATATTCTCATTGTATAGATTAATAAAGATTTCATTAAAGTCATCATTGATAAATCAACATAATTAAAATTAAATATCTGATCCGACTGTGATTACTTCATCATTGGTAAATCACCATTTCTGTTTGAGTCTTCATCAGATTTGGTCTCACTCCAGGTTTCAACGGTGAACCCTTTGTCCTTTTTTGCTGAACCTTTTATTTTCTTCCTTCTTCCTTTCTTCTTGACTTTCATCTTGACAGGGCATTCGATGGATATATGTCCACTTTTCTTGTATTAATAGCGAATAATTTCATTTTCAGGACTCTTATTTATATTTGGATCCTTTAGAGGTTGTTTGATGGAGATCAACAATTTTTGGATCGTTGGATGAACGGTCGGAAACCGCCATCACGTTTGTCGTTACTTTTCACATTTTTGTGTGTTGCGGGAGAAAATCATGTTGTTCATTACATTACAGGGGTCCTCTATATAAGGACAAATAAAGGATAAAAACATAAAGCTAATAATGCTCACACTCCCCCTCAAGTTGGACGTGTAATGTTAACCATGCCCAACTTGTTCACAATCTGGTCAAATGAATTCCACTCAATCCTTTGGTGAGAATCGGGCAAGTTGTCAAAGGGTGTACATATGGAGGATTCCTCTTTTAATATTCTCCTTGATAAAAAGGGTCGTACATATGATTCCTCTTTATATTCTCCTTGATAAATGTGTTTTGTCCGGTCAAGTTGAACCTCGAGGTTTGTAAATCCGGTCATCCTGAACCGGATTGTGGACGCATACCTTATTGTGACGACACAATACAGGCGGATACAGGCGGACGGGTCCCACTAAATCCTTTGGTGAGAATGTCGGCAAGTTGCTCGTTGGAGGGCACAAAGAGTGTACATATGATTCCTCTTTTAATATTCTCCTTGATAAAGTGTCGGTCCACCTCGATGTGTTTTGTCCGGTCATGTTGAACCGGATTGTGAGCGATCCTGATGGACGACTTATTGTCACAATACAGGCGGATGGGTCCCTCTTCCACGAGACCAAAGTCGCTCAATAAGGCCCGAAGCCACAAGCCTTCACAGACCCCATGGGCCATAGCTCTAAACTCAGCCTCCGCACTAGATCGTGCTACAACTTGTTTCTTCTTGCTTCTCCAAGTAACAAGGTTACCCCCAACAAGAGAGCAATATCCAGAGGTGGATCACCTATCATCCATAGATCCGACCCAATCAGCATCAGTATAGACTTCAATCTTTAGGTCGGAACTCGGGGAAAACAAAACTCCCCTTCCTGATGAAGACTTGAGATAACGAAGAATTCTGTGTGCCACATTCATGTGTCGTGTCTTTGGAGCATGCATGTACTGACTCACGACACTCACCGCATAGGAGATATCCGGATGAGTGTGAGACAAATATATCAGCCTCCCCACTAACCTTTGGAACCCTGAAATATCTTCAATCTCCTCTCCATCATTACACCCCAATCTGTGATTTGCCTCAATCAGAGTATCAGCAGGTCTGCACCCACTCATCCCCATCTTCTCAAGAAGATCTAACATGTATTTCTGCTAAGAGAGAAAGATCCCCTGCTTTGATCTTGCAACTTCAATTCCCAAGAAATACTTGAGTTTTCCTAGGTCCTTGACCTCAAACTCTTTGACAAGCTTCTGTTTCAGATTCTGAATTTCTTCATGATCATCACCAGTTATAACAATGTCGTCAACATACACAATGAGAACTGTAATTTTCCCAAGCCTACGTTTGATGAACAACGTATGGTCAGCATTGCTCTGAGAGTATCCAAACGACACCATCGCCTTATGGAACTGGCCAAACCAAGCTCTTGGGGACTGCTTCAATCCGTATAGAGCCCTTAACAATCTACAAACTTTCCCTTTAGCACCAGGCAGAGTGAGGCCAGGAGCAATAGACATATAGACCTCCTCCTCCAAGTCACCATGGAGGAAGACATTCTTCACATCCAGCTGCAGAAGATCCCAATTTTTGCAAACAGTAACAAATACCAATACCCTGATGGTATTCATTTTAGCAACCGGAGCAAACGTCTCCTGATAATCAATGCCATGGGTTTGGGTATAACCCCTTGCAACCAACCATGCCTTGCATCTCTCAACAATCCCTTGAGGATTTTGTTTCACAGAGAACACCCACTTGCACCCAACAGGTTTTTTCCATAGGGAAGAGAGACAAGATCCCATGTACGGTTCTTCTCCAGAGCCTTCATTTCCTCAACCATTGCCTCTCGCCACATAGGGATCTCAAGAGCCTGTTGCCATGACACGGGGATAGAAGCTGTAGCAAGAGAGGAGACAAAGACATGTAGGAGGTAGACAGAGAATCATAAGATACATAATTAGATAGAGGATGGAGGGTGCAAGGCCGGATACCTTTTCGAAGAGCAATCGGTAAATCAGAAGGTCCTGAGTTCAGGATCCACTGACTGTTCTAGCAACATAGCAGGCTCGTGTGTGCTTGTCCTCTTTATACGCCGAGTATATACCTGCAAGGTCGGTGGTGAGGATATAGGAGAGCCCCGAATAAGAGGACTCACTTCCACTGGTAGAGAAGGACTCACTTCCACTGGTAGAGGCTCCCCCTGAAGTGAGGGATATGGTGGAGGTATGGGCAAAGAAACGGAGAGAACACCCGAGGAGGAGGGAGCAGACAGAGGGTAATAGGATTCAGATTCACAAAAAGTGACATCCATGCTAACAAACACCTTCCTAGTAGGAGGGTGAAAACACTTGTACCCCTTTTGCGTAGGGGAGTAACCAATAAATACACACTTGAGGGCACGAGGATCAAGTGTGGAGGGACGAGGATGATGGATGTGAACAAAACAAGCACAACCAAACACCTTAGGAGGAAGGTGAGTAGGAGACACACCAAGCGTATCCAGAGGAGTAGAGTTTCCGAGGACACGTGAGGGCATCCGATTGATGAGGTATGCAGCAGTGAGGACGACATCGCCCCAGTAGAATTTTGGGAGATGCATTGTGGACAATAGACACCGCGACTCCTCGTCGTCAGGTCCTGAAACACACAATAAGACGGAAGAAATGTCACAGAGCAATGCATGGAGTTGGTCAAATGACTAATTGAAAGCAGATTACAAGTAAAAGAGGGCACATGAAGGACAGAGGACAAGGTGAGGGAGGAGCAAGAGATGGTTCCCTTGTTCCAGCAATGAAGGAAAGAGAACCATCAGCAATGCTCACCTTATCACGTCCAGAAAGAGAGTATAGGAGACAAAACCTGTAGAGGACTCAGTCATGTGATCCGTGGCCACAGAGTCAATGACCCAGTGAGTGGACGAAGAAGAAACGGTCAGAGTGAGCACTGGCAGTCCGTATGAGCGTAGGAGGAAGAGGCAGAAGGCTCCGTAGAAAGACCATGCATCAGGCGTCGAAGAGCAAGAACCTCATCCGCAGTAAAAGCACCAGAGTGGCAGGGTAATCAGTACTAGAGTAGCCAGGAGAAACATCGACAGTAGCGTCAGTAAGATGGGCCGCACGGGGGACTACATGACGACCCGAGCAGCGTTCCAGAACCCACGACCTCCACGAGGCGGGGGCACCCCCTCTCGGGGCAGGGAACCCATGAAGCTTGAAGCAGGTATCCCGAGGTGGCGACTCTTGCCACAGTAATCACAAAGGAGATGGTCCTTATCTGAGCTCCTCGACCTGGTGATCCCTGGATGGACGAGTGCCAAGAAGGGAGGGGATGGTAGCAGCCAGAGCAAAGCCCTCTGGCACAGGGCCCGGAAGAAGGGTCTGACGACGATCAAACTCCTGCTGCACAATGCTATAGACCTCAAGAAAGAGAATCGGGTCGGGGGGTGAAAATGATAAAGTCGCGGTTGCAATGCCATGAAAGAACTCAAATATGCGATTGCGGTCATCCCGGACACGAACCATCGCCTCATCAACAGGACTATCAAAGACAAGAGGATCAAAATGATCATACTCTTGATAAAGCTGAGTGAACTCTAGTAATACGCTGAAGGAGGACGGGACGGTCGCCCTGACAGAGTAAGCTGATCTGGCGGCGAAGCTGAAAGATCTGAGCCAGCATTGCCTGCGGCGAGAGTATGTAGACTATGCACGACACCAAATAGCAGAAGCACTGTCAAGAAAAAGGTAGTTGCGGGCAATGGACTTGCATCGAGTTGGTTAGCCAAGACATGACCAAGGAATTCTCGGATTCCCCACTGCGGACCATTCAGAAGAAGTCCGATCGGTTCCGACATGTGGTCGGAGACATAGCCAAAGAGACGCCGACTTTTAAGCGCCAGGGTAATAGAACGGGACCAGGAGTAGATAATTGGATTCATCAAGCCGGATAGTAGTTATCTGAGAGGTATTGTGATCGGTGGTTGCACGGTAGAAGACCGACGAAGGAGGGCCAGCAGAAAGAGGGGCCGGAGTACCACCGTAGAGGGAGGGAGAGAATGCTCCATTAGATCCATAGCAACAGGAATAGAAATCCTGAGAGAAAGAGCAAGCCAGAATAGAAATCGGGAAAGGAGGAAACCAAAAAATTAGGGCATCAAGAGGCAAAAGGGAACGAGCCATCCAAGCATCACAAGGGCAGGAGGTGCCGAAGGAAGCAAGAGCACTATTCCGGCGCCATTAGAAGAGGTGGAGAGGAGCAGAGGAGGGCGCGAGCGGGCTGGCGAGCGGAGGACGCGAGCGACTGGACAGCGAGACGGTGCGCCGGCGAGCGGACGGGCGCGAGCGACGGACGGACGGTCGCTAGTGGGAGACGCGAGCGGGAGAGGAGCGCTGGCGGGAGACGAGCGGCGGAACGCGAGCGGGAGACGAGCGGCGGGAGTCGCTAGCGGGAGAGGAGCGGCGGTGGAACGCGAGCGGGAATTAGGGCATGGGAAATGGCTCTGATACAATGTTGCGTGAGAAAATCATGTTGTTCATTACATTACAGGGGTCCTCTATATAGGACAAATAAAGGATAAAACATAAAGCTAATAATGCTAACATTATGTATTTTGTTTTTGTTTTTTATTTGTATTTTGGGAGTTATGTTAAAATATCCATCATACGATCTTGGCCGTTGGATATTCTTAGCCTAACTCCTTTTATCCTTCCAACAGTCGGATGAATATGGACATCGAGGATTACTGTTTTGGAGAAACTCGGTGAATCATCGATCGACTACGACAACTGACGGATCCTGGGAACTCCTTCGTCGATGGGGGGGCTCCCCTTCACCTAAACTTCAAACTCCATTCGACGATTTCGACGCTCAGTTCGACGATCTTGACTTCAGCATTCATTCTCTATCCCTGCCGCTCAGTTCGACGAGCGGTGAGCTCGATCGCCGCTTCTGTTGCTGTCTCAGCCCCATCGCTGCGCTC